>VWZI01009393.1:533697-564653 GCA_013396835.1 Psilopogon haemacephalus
TTTTTTAATTTTGAGGCTTGCAGCAATCAGCCTGAGACTTACGTCGGCTCTCGCCACTGCTTCTGCCATTCTGCAGTGAACTTTGTGCGCATTTTCATATTCCTTTTCTTACACTCCTGATAAAAAGCATTATCAGGGAAATTCAAAAGCAAGCAGAAAACTGGCATAGCTAATTTAGGCTAATTAGTATGGCAGAAGCTGAGCCTTGTACTTCAGAGGTTCCCATGCCCTCCCATGTCTCCACCTGATCGCCTTGTCCAGCAGCAAACCCAGGAGGCAGCTCCAATTATATCATAACCTCTTCAAACACCGAGCCACTCAAGCTAATTTTATCCTATTAAACAGACTGAAGGATTCAGAAGAAAGGTTCTCCCCCAAAAGCTTCAATTACCAGTGTCCCTGATTACCATCTTTACAATCCTATATGCTACAGTTAAATACTTTTTTGCTTAGTGTTGCTTTCTTGATTTAGATGAAAAGCGAGTATTAAGAGCATGTCTTTTCAACTCAAGCAAGTGACATTCATAAAAAAAAGAGAGAGAGAGAAAGAAAAAAAAAAAAAAGAACCTCTCTTGTTATTAGCATGTTTAATCAAAGTCAAGTTTAGAACCCTTCAAAGACAATGTAATCGGGAAAATGTAAACATCCCCTCCTATCCGGTGCCATTTAAAGCAGCCACAGGTAACTGCCGCTAACAAGGGTGATGGCCAAAAGTATTAGGTCTAGAGGTAAAGAAAATAAAGAAAACAGCAGGATCTCCTTTAGCCAGGAAATGTCGAGTGACATTTGAATTAAATCTCATGTCACTAATCAGCAATAAAGGCAGAAAACAGCTTCTAAGGCATCCAGCTGGTTCATCCTTCCTTACATCAATACGCAGTAAAGGGTGGCCTTGGGCACGCAGTTGCACCTGGCCAAATGCACCTGGTTTATAAATGTCCCTGGGCTTACAGTCTTTCCCTCCTGTGCCCTGGCATCCCCAAAACTCATTCTCCATCACCACGATGCTCAGCCTGTGCTGGCCCTGCCCATGAGAGGTAAAAGCTCACCAGGGCACCACTGCTGTTTCTTGGTCACTGCCTCCTGCAAGGTGGCTGCAATCTGGGCTGATGACTCCAGGTGCTGCTATAATTCAATTAATAATTGTAGGACCCAGGCTATTGTTTTTTAACAATAGAGAGGGAGATGTGAAGTATATATGTTATCTGAGCATCGAATTAACTCTCTCCTGAACGCTGAACCTGGGACGAGTTCAGGTGATGGCAGCACCTGTTAGGACAGCATTTATGTGGAAACAACACAGGGATATTGATCACCTGGGAAATTCAGCCATGGCAAACCCACTTTTTAGAAAAGGAACTTGTTCTTCACCTTCCTCGAATAGACTAATTTTGCTTATGTCTCCTTTTCTTCAGAGAGTAATTGTTTAAACGTGCTTACAACTTAATGTTCTCGTTTTCTTTCAGGGTTGTCTCGACTTGGTAGCTCCCAGTCCATCACGAGCTTGAAGGTATTTGGGGGTTGGATTTCACTGCTGACCCACTCATCCTTACAGCTGAAAATGAGCGTATTTCTTTTTCTCTGGCAACAAACAAGCAATTTTCGTCATTTCGGAGAATTCGAACGAGCTTCACCCAATTTCCCACCCTTGGGGTGATATGGAAGAGCCATTGTCTTCAGAGAAGGATTCTCATGCAAATGAAACAACAGCTAAACAAGAACTTCTCCCTATCTCTGTTTGGGCCAATTTTCTTACCATTTTCAGCAGAGCTTAATCTGTTGGCAGAAGTGTTTAGGCCCATTAACAGCTAAAGTCACAGAGTCCACAACTCACCCCGCTGACAGTAAACAAGGAATTTGAGGAATGGCCCTTAAACAATGGCTAAGCCACAAACCGTTTTGTCACCCAATGCTGTGAAAAGCATATAAGGCTGATGATTTTCTTCCTTGGGTTACAGCAATTTGAAAGACCAGCTTGCCTCCCCTGAGTCCCCAGCACCCTGCAGGCTTGGGTTACAGCTGTTTTATTTGCCTTGCAGGCCCTACAGCTGTAGGATAGGTTATGCAGGTGTGTTGCAGACAAATGAGTCATTCCAGGGCTTCGTATTATTTATTTGTATTGACTGTCTTGGAGGCCAGTCCCAAACACAGGACAAGGAAATGCCCCCTATGCCCTGCAGGGCAGATTCCTGGATTTAATTTTTTTTCGGGGAATACTGCACCCTGCTCCTTCCCTAAGAGTATTGTGGGGGGAAAAAAAAAAAAAAGAAAAGAAAAAAAAAAAAAAAAAAAAAAAAAAAAAAAGAAAAAAAAAGAAAAAAAAAAGGAAAAAAAAAAACCACATAAAAAAATTGCCCTGTAGGAGAAAAAGAAATTAAAATTGCAAAATTTTAGTAATCGCTGTATAAAACTCATGAACTTTGCATGTCGCTGGCAGGGTTGGTGTTTGAGTACTGGGACCACTCATCCCATCACAATTCTCAGTTAGAGAATGCTCTGGGCAATCCCAAAGGAAGCCTCTTTGTACCACACCACCTGAGTGATACTGGAATTCAGCCCTTCTTCCTGGGTACAGAAGCACAGCCAAATTGATAGTAGGTGACTGCAGTTCTAAAGGGCATGTTGGAAACTTTTTAACTGGAGTTGTTTGGAAAATACAACTCTGCAAATTCATTATCTCAATGCCAATGCCATGCCCAGCACCATTTGCCTCCCATATTCTTTTCCCGAACAAAGCTGGAGCATGCATGTGCCAAAGAACTGAAGAGCAACATGTCACATCCTCTGCCATTGTGTCCTTTCCTTGAGTGAGGATAGGAGAGGGTACTGCACCAAGGTCTCCCACCCAAATTGTGCTAGTCTGTGCTCTTGCCAGAAAGCAGTGGAGAAACCAGGCAAGAGTTGGGGCTGTTCAGTCTGGAGAAGAGGAGGCTCTGAGGTGACCTTCTTGTGGCCAGTATCTGAAGGGGGTCTGCAAAAAAGCTGGGGAGTGACTTCATAGGATATCAGGTAGTGACAGGACTAGGGGGAATGGAGCAAAGCTGGAGGTGGGGAGATTCAGACTGGACATGAAGACACCATGAAAGTGGTGAGGTCCTGAAATGGGTTGCTCAGGGAGGTGGTTAAGGCCCCGTCCATGGAGGTGTTTAAGGCTAGGCTGGATGAGGCTGTGGCCAGCTTGATCTAGGATAGGGTGTCCCTGGGCATGGCACAGGGGTTGGAACTATGATCTTTGTGGTCCCTTCCAACCCTGACTGATTCTATGATTCTATGATTCTGAGGCTCAAAATAGTCTCCTTCCATTGCTGGCCCAAAGATCAACCTAGGCCCATTCCCATACAAACCATTGGAGCTAAATCAGAACAGAAGAAATAAATAAATGCTCTTTAGATGCATACACAGATATCCCATACTTCAACTTGTTCAGGCTGCATCCACAAGTGTCAGGAAGGATCTCCATCAGCATATCAAGAAATAGGAAGGAAGGAAGGAAGGAAGGAAGGAAGGAAGGAAGGAAGGAAGGAAGGAAGGAAAAGAGAGATGGAGTGGGAGAAGGATGTCTGTGCCTGCAATGCAGTGTTAGGCTCAGGCCTGCAGCAAAACTCTCAATCATACCACAGCTCTGGACTGTCGACATTTCACTTCTTCACCCCAACATCCACTAAGATTAAGGGCAGATGAAAACATGAGGTTGTTTTAACATGGTGACATCTGGACAACAGCTTGGCAGTTCTTTTGCCCAACTTTGAGATAGATTGGTTCAAGGTCTTCAACCAAAACATATTTTCCACAACGAATTAGTCCTGTGGCACACAAGATTCTGAATTTTATTGGGAAAAAAATGAAGTTAAATGAAATGAACCTAAAATGAAGAACATAAATTAGATTAAAAAAAAAAAAAAAAAAAAAAGAGAAGCCTTGTGGTCAAACTTTTTTTTTTTTCCCTTTGAGGTTCTGTTCATTAAATTAAACAATGCATTGTTTCCTGGCAATTTTTCAAAATGAAAACTGGTACCAGTTGCTCTATTAAATGGTGGTTTTCCTTCATGCCAACCTTGTTTCATTTGTATCTTTAGACCACCATGTTTACAGTGATGCTCTGGCTAACTGCTAATTAAATGTGGGTGGAAAGAAGGATGTAAGGCATTTCTACTGATGGAAATTGGGACCGTCACTGGTGATGTCACTATCATCTGTTGGGATGAGATAGGAAATCAGTTTTCCCATAGCTCCTTCCAGGTAATTCTCGGCAACATGGTGTCATATACCCACATCCATGTGAAGAGATGGCTCTTGGGTGCTGTGTTGATTGGTGGCACACAAGAATACCTCTCACCCAGTGTGATGCCACTATCCCCCCTTGCAGCCCTTCATGCATGTGTTTAACTGTAATGATGGCTTTCCCCTGACTTCACATTGAAGATGATGTGACTAGATGGAGAGGCAGGACATGAATCAGGAGAATGAGAGTTGGAAGCACAAGGAAGAGATGAAAACTTCAGAGATTAGCATGGAGCAGACACCTTTATTTACAGTACTAGGGCCACAGCACTCCATGAAGGTAATTTTTTTACTAGTCTGAAAGTTCTTTTCCCTACTCCTAACATACTTGTAACTCCCAAAATGCCAACCAGAAACAGTCCTTGGAAATAAAGCAGAGTCTATGCAGCATCAGAGCCTTTAGCTCTGCAAGACAGCATCAAAGATTTAATAAACTCTTAAAAAGAAACTAGACATAAAACTCAAAGCAAAGTACTTGATTACTTCTCTTTTTGGCCTACTTCTGAAAGACCTGACAATTTCTCAGAAGAGTTTCCTCAACCAATCAACCGATCAACAAATCAGCCAATCAATGAATGAGTCAATCACCAACTCTGCTCCACATACAAACAAACAAAATGCCTATAGTAAATCAGTTTACAAGACAAGATCCTGTAAGATGGTGATCAGGATGGGGAGGAGGTCCTAGAGTATCTAGAGTAGGACTGTGGTGGGAACAAAGTCCATAGTGCCTTCTGGCCAAAATGAGGAGGCACAGTTGTCGCATCTGGCTTAACAAGATGGGCCAGGTAGGTTGGTGTGTGGCAGTAGATGCAAGTTGTGCTTGGAGGCTGAACATCCAGTTATGATTATGTCATATTTTAGAGAAGTAAAGTGAAATAGGAAGAAACATTCTACTTTGCATGTTGCTGCCTGGTGCAGGGTTTAAGGATGGGGCCATCATTGGACCTGGACAGTGGTTATCTGGGGAGAAACAGGTGCTGCAGATGTTTATACATTACTGGGCTTAGGCTGTACAGCAGTTTTCATCCTCCTCCTGCAAAGATGCCTCTCTCCATGTGACTCACACAATCAGAGTTTGGCCTCTTAAGAGGAAGAGCTAGTTTTGGTGAGTGCAGGTTTCTGCCTTTTCACCTCTTCTCTTTGATTAGAAGCCTGATTAAAACCTAAGGACTTGGGTAAGAGGCGTTGAATGATTTTAAAAACTTTAAATTATTGGCAATGTCACAAAGACAGACAAGCAATATTTCATGTGTTGAGGATGTAAAGACACATCAGTTTACCTGGGTTCCATTTTAGAAAGTTAAAAGATTTTATAGTTTTCCTTTTTAAGGGACTTATAGATTAAAACTGGAAACATCTCTGACTAAATATTTGCTCTTTGGGGCTTTATCACAAGTGAAAATGATCTTGGTGTTAGCAGCTTGGTCCCAGTTAGTCAAAACTTGTAATCAGAGGCAGAACATTGTATTTCTGCCTGCAGGTGAAGCCAGGGTTAATATTCCTTTGTGGTCCAGGAGTCTGTTTGGTGGTGGGCAGATGGACCTTCCACCAGTAAATGAGGGGGGGAAACGGCTCCGCTGCAGGCTCCAAATGTGCCTCTTCAGGGAAAGGGTGGCATCCCAAATACAAGGCTTTCAGCCTTGCCAAATTCTCCACGGGGTGTGAGTAGCCCCTTTTCAGTCGCCTAAACCCAGCCACTCAAACTTTGCAAGCGCAAACATTTCACCCCGAACGCGAGCGCGGCGCGAATCAGGCAATGAAAGTTAATCAGCACCATTAAATCTGTCAGAGCAGCAGGTTATTAAAATTGCCACTATTCACTCTGAAAATGGGAACAAAAAAATTATGTTCCCCGCTTATTCGGAGCTTGTTTGCCTTGTTTTCCCCACACTGCCCATGAATTACTCCAGTACATTACAATGTCCTCTATCCATCTTCATTAGCATTGTGAACAAATCATATTGGGCTGTAATGCAGCACTTAATNATATGATGTACAGAAAATGGGCAATTTAATATGAAAAGAATATTGTGCCTCAGAATTTTTTTATTTTCTAAACAGTCATTTCGGTTGAGAATTATTGCATGATTTGTGCATAATTTCTTGGGGATAGTTATTTAAATATAAATGGAGGAAATATGTAATTCCATATGGTGGCTATCTACCCCTTCTTGATGCCTCTCCATATTTTTAATAGTGCAATAAACAAAAGATAAAAAAAAAAAAAGAGGCAAAACATCTCTAAGCCACACACTAGTCAAAAGAAGATAATTGTGCCTGTATGTGTTTATTGTAATTTGAATGTGCTTCAATTAACTTTCCTCAATATTTCCCAGTTCTTTTAGAAGAAACTTAAATTGGTTTTTATTTCGTGAAATTTGTTTTCTGTGCAATAAGAAAGAAAGAAAAAAAATCCCCAAAACAAACCCACAATCCAGCTGTCTTTGTTTACCTCATTATGGATACAGCCTATCCAGGAGCAAAGCCCCAACTCCTTTTTCCCAACAACTGCATCTATTTATTTATTTACTTATTTGGGTATTTATTTATTTATTTTTTCATTTTCTCACCTTCTTCTTCTTACACTTTCAGTCAAAATATCAAATTTCTAGTGCTCCCTAGGAAGAGGCAGCTCATCATCGCACAACATATCCCATATCAAAGTGTGGCAAAACATGAAAAATGGCAGGGAAGCAAACTCTTACACTTTTGCACTGCAGGCACTTTTAAAAGACGAGAATTTATTACCCTTTCCTCCTACAAATCATCAGGGTGACCAGAACAGAGAGAGAGTGTATATAGAATGCATGTTGTAATTAACCTTGAGGCTTTTATTTGAACAAGGTCAAACATTTTAACAGCTTTATAAACCAAGGCTGGGTCCGCACAAGCTCTATAGTGTCAGGCTAATGACAAAATGCACACGGAATACTTATTAAACAGCATTTATTTACAGAAAATATAACCTGCAAGCTTCAGAGAGACACAACCTGCCAGTTGATCTAGCACTGACAGACAAACACCTCCAGCCCAAATCGAACCAGCCCAAGGTGACCAGCATAGTGTGCTTCAGTTATGTGCTACCAAGGAGTCAAGGCCAGGTATCAGTGAATTTACTGATTACTAACCAGTAAATTAGTAAATCACTAAATTCATTTTAGTGTGCCTGCGAAATGACAGGAGGTAGATTACAATCATCCCCAACTCTGAAGTTTGAGAGAATTTTATTTACTTTGAGGAAGAAATTGTTTACAATGATAGTGGTGAGACAATGGCTCAGGTTGTCCAGCAAGGCGTTAGAAGCTCCCATTCCTGGAACCATTCCAGGTCAGTTTGTTTGGCACTCTGAGCAACCTGCTCTAGTTGCAGGGCTGATTTGGACTAGGTGACATTTAAAGGTCCCTTCCAACCCAAAATATTTTATGATTGTGCACCTTTTCTTCTACTCTAGTAATTTTTACAAGAAGGAAAAGGAAGGAGGACATCTGAGTTGAGTAAGACGAACTATTTCTGAGCGTGTAGCTGCCTAGGAACTCTTATTAGTCTCTAAAAATAACACTTGTGAGTTCCTCTGACTAAAGGTTGTACTAAAGGTTTTGAGGTGTGGGTGTTTGAGTATTGGCATGAAGCAAATTTCAACCCTCTTCTCATCAGAATGGGAAGGAGACCATGTGAGTGGCGTGACCAATTACCACCAAGCACCCCAGAGCAGCTTCTACTTCTACTTATTGTGGCCTTCCAGTATCTGAAAGAGGCCTACAAAGAAACTGGGGATAGACTTTTTAGACTATCAGGTAGTGGCAGGACTAAGGGGAATGGAGCAAAGCTGAAAGTGGGGAGATTCGGACTGGATGTGACGAGGAAGTTCTTCACTATAAGAGTGGTGAGACCCTGGAATGGGTTGCCCAGGGAGGTAGTTGGGGCTCCATCCTTGGAGGTGTTTAAGGCCAGGCTGGATGAGGCTGTGACCAGCCTGATCTAGGGCAGAGTGTTCCTGGGCATGGCAGGGGGGTTGGAACTAGCTGATCCTTGTGGTCCCTTCCAATCCTCACTGATTCTATGATTATACTTTGTTGAAGCAATTGGTTTTAATGGTCTGAAAAGGAAATTATGTCTAAATGTGCTGCATGATTAAATGCAGCAAAATTGCCAGCCATGGAGCTGAAAAGGAAGCTACTTTTCCTTCCCAGGGTAATCTTGATTACAAATTCTACTCTGATGGGAGTGGGAAACACCTGGATATATCAGAGCAACAGTCCTACTGAATTTTGGAAGTAGCATGGATTGGGACATGCATGGAAGAGTTGATATGGCATCAGCAAGTTGAATCATAGAATACTTTGGGTCGATAGGGATTTTTAAAGGTCATCAACTCTCTCACAGTAAGCAGGAACATCCCCAACCAGATCAGGTTACTCAGAGCTCCTCTTCACCCTGGATATCTCAAAAACACTCTTCTAGCTCATGTAGAGCAACACAGCAGCACAATTCACTTTAAATCAAGAAACTTTTGGGGCCAGGTATCCTGGAGATGAATTATCCAGCTAACTGGCAAAAACTGCATGTTCTCCGTCAATATCAGCTGCATTTGGGAGCTCTTCTGCTTTCTGCGCGGACAAGGAGCACTCTAAACACACAGTCCTGCTGCTGGGTTCACTTCTATTCCTGTCACCTCTCAAAATGTCCTGTACTCTTTTGAAAAATAGACCATTAACTCTCTCACCCAGCTCTCTCCTGGTTTGAAAATGCACATTCCATGTGCTACAGCTCAGCAGCAGTCCCAGTTTTATGAATGAGTCATAACATTAGGAGAAACATCATTTTCTTTCATTGTAGTGCACAGAGAAGTGTGTGGTTCCCAGATGGCAGAAGGGAGCTGGGAACACGCAAGGAGGTAAAGTAATTCCTCTTCTAGAACTATATCTTATGCTGAGTCCTTGTCAGAGAGAGAGGACACAGAAATACTACTCAAGTCTGAGGCCAGCTCTGAAAACAATTCCTCTCTGCCTGGTCCCCTTTGGGGAAGGTGGTTGTGCCTTCTCCTCTAAAAAAAAAAAAAAAAAAAAAGAATAAGAAAATTCTTAACAAGTAACTCCCACATATTTTGTGACTGTATAAAAGGCTTTTTAAACATGATGCAGGAGGCTGGGATGAGGGAATAGCCTGCATAAAATCCTCCCTGGAACTAGGGAACTTTTTCTTTTCCTTTCTTCTTGTTTCCTACCCAGAGATCTGAGCTAATTTTCCCTATCTATAGGCTCCCCCCCACACACCCCCTGAAAAAAAAAAGGGGGGGGGGGGGGAGCTGCTGAGGGGGANNNAAAAAAAAAGGGGGGGGGAGGGGAGCTGCTGAGGGGGAGACTGTATTCACTAATTATACATCCTGAAAAGAATTTGGTTCAGTGTAAGATGATCCTAGTGATATGCTAATCCTTTTTTCTGCTTGGTGCAGCCTGAAGCCTGTGTCTAACATTTTTTTCAACTGTATGACAATAAAAGTTGTGGCAACAAAAGAAATAAATGGGCAGCTAAAGAAGGTATAGCTGAAACACATGGCAGACCAGTTCTCTCCTCTCCTTCTGGCTGCTCTTTTGTAGGCTCTGGTTTGGTATCCTCAAGTCAATAGCCGAAAGCCAGCCACCTTAGCAACTTAGTATGACACCCAAGCCCTCTCTCTTTACATTCATGAATAGTCAGCAAGCAGCAGACAAAATAGAACTAATCTTTTTTGACAGAATTGTTCAATTTTAGATGAAAGACTTTTGAGGCACCTTCCATACATTTGCAGAATATGAGAGACAACAATGGCCACCATCACGTCGTACAAAAGGACGACCAGGGGTGTGACCACGCAATCACACACACACACACACACACACATGCACAACGGGCCCCTTCCAGAAAATATTGCAGCTAAGTTCAAGTGATTGCAGGATGTGTCCGTTGTTAGGGAGAAAGCTGGCAGGCAAGACCAAAAAAAAAAAAAAAAAAAAAAAAAAAAAAAAAAAAAAAAAAAAAAAAATTAAATTCTCCATTATTTTGTGGCTGTTTATCCAACACATGCATCCCAATAGCATGCAATTAAGGTTATTTGTCTTGATTAACCAAAGTTAAGGGAGCTGATTAACATCCATTCTTTAATTTCCTGTCATAAGCTGGTAACTTCATGGTCTTTTAAATTTTTTTATCTTCTTTTTTTTTTTTTAATCTACCTTTTCCCTTTTTTTTCTTTTTTTTTTTTTGACCAATAATTCTTATTGTGAAATGCATTCGATCTGGCAGGTTCTCGCCTGCGTGTAAAAGCTGGTTTTGCCATTTCGAAATCCTGCAACACAGCAGCCACTCACAAGGCTAGTGTAGGTAGGGAAGGACATTCCTTCTTTTCCCTTCACTCCCCTCCATTTAATGCAAGCCATATCTCCATCTCCAAATACAGCCTGAGCAGGAAAGGGAAGGAAATCATCACCATCATCATCACCATCGTCGTCAAAAAATCTACCCAGTCTACGGGCGAAAACAGAAGTTAGCAACACGGTCCATGCAGCTGCAACACTACATTTAAAATTCAGTTTACTCCTAGGAAGAGGGCTAATCCTGCCCCTGTAATTCCCTACAGCCAAAATGTACCCCCCTCCCTGAGTGACAGTGCAATGCAAAGACACTCGCACGCTTATCTTCCCCAACCAGATGGCCGACTTGGATCAATGCACACACGCCACGATCAATGGGAGCGATAAAGAATTAGGAAAACAGTGGTACATGCTCCCAGAAAGCTTGTACACTGCATAATTATTTTATGATTCTACACATGGCTACATGTGATACTGGAGTCAAGAAGGAAAAGGATAATTAGAGAGCCAGAAAGCACCCGTACTGCACTGCACACTTTGTCAGTCAGCAGTTCCCACTCGGCTCAACTCACCGCCGTTATCTCCTCTCCTGCCCCCTTGCAAACGAATTTAGGGAATAGGCAAAATATTAGGAGGGAGGTGGTTTCTGGGTTACAGGGACAGGATACAGCACATTATCATGTCCTGTGATACGACAGCAAAAAGTTTTTTGGTCAGAGGGTCTGGGAAGAGCTTTGAGAGCGTCGCTTGGGGTGGTGTCCGCAGGGCTGTGTCTGAACTCTTCTGGGGCTTTGTTGGGAGAGAGGCACATCCACATCTGTTTAACAACATACAGCTGTATACATTACTCTCTGAGTTTGTTGGATTTTTTGGTTTTGCTTTTTTTTTTTTTTAATCCTCCTTTCCTCCTGGCAGCAATTTTATGATTGGCTCCTTGTATCCAGCCTATTTGCCACCACGTTACAGAGCAGAAAAGGGAGGGGCAGGAAAGAACTGCTCCCCCTTCCCTAAACTGATCCAGTGACACAGAATAAATATCAAAGCACTGGATGGTTACAACTGTGAGTCTGGATGCCAAAGAGCACATGACCAAGATTAGGGAGCAGAACAATGCCAGGCAGAAGGCTGCCCTTCGTGGCAAGGCAGGCGGCAAAAAACCACTGTGCTAAGCACTTTGCAATACCCCCTTGTCACCACCTGACACCACCAACATGTCCTCACTCCACTACACCAGGTGTAATACTGCCCTGCAGTTGTTGATGGGGACAGAGAGGGAACAACGAGATGGGCTGGCATTAGCACTGGCGGCAAAGAGGGGGCACCCTTCTCCCTTTGAATAGTCCTTGCTTGGTCATCAGGCTGGTGGTGGGATCAGAGGTCATGGCATGGTGTTACTGTACTCGGGGAGAGCAGGGTATGAACTAAATGAAAAAGGAGTATGCAGAGTTCACTCACTGACCAGCCAAGGTTGTAATGCACAGCTAGATCTTGGAGGGGAATGGAGTAGGCATCAACTCTCAGTGCACGCTGTAGATGTATCTTTGTAAACCATGACCCAAAGACACCAACCTACGTCCTTCCAGATGGGTGTGGCAGAAGGGCACATCCTACATCTCCTCACCTCTGCATCCCTAATGTAAATTGAGGTCAAACAATAACTTTCAGTAAAAGAAACGAACCGACATTGTGGTGGTGATGTTTGGAAACATCCATGTTATATAGGGGAACTGGAGTCTCTCCTGCTGGCATTTGTCTTAATTCAAGCCCAGAACCCCATGACCTTGCCTTGACATAAAGAGAAAAACATCTCTGATGTGTACTCAGACTAAGTCACTCCAAAAACATCTGCACTTTGCTCTTCTCCTCCCCTCAAATATAAGTCATTGCACAGGCAAAGGCACACCAAACTGCAGAGTCTTCACCAGTAGAAACCACCACCACCAACGTATTTAAGAGCCTAGAGTGGTGATTGGATCCACTCACTAAATCAGGTAGCACAGCTTCAGCCCTGAGCATACAATTCTGCTTGTTCATAAAGTTTTCCCATCATAATTAGAGCTTGGTTTGCCCAGAAATGTTTTGCACCACTAAAGTCATGTAAGAAAGGTGAGAAAACAATGGCATGACTCAGGCCAGTTTAAGCAAGCACCCTTCACTGGTGAATCAGAAATCAAACAGTGTCAGATGTGCCTACAAGAAAAACCATTCAGGCAAAGCTCCCTGCAAGCATTGTTCTAGGAGCTGATCAGCACTACTAGTTTTGATGATGGACGCTGATGGGTAGGTGAGGAGAGATGCACAATGATACTAACTCGCCAATGTCTTCACCTCTTCTCTTCCAGAGGTTGGTGGCATCTACAAGGAGCAAGATAAAGTCAACACTTAGAGGCATGCTTACAAAAAGGTGCACTGGTATTGTGCAGGGAGCTCTTCTTGAAGGATTATAATCCTGGTCAGCCCTATGTGGCATCTCACTGCCTATACCCAACTCAGATCTGACAGGTGTGCAATATTCACTGTTGTACATGGTCTCCAACATCATCATCAATGCAGTATTATGACAGGAGGAGGGGTAATGGGTTTAAATTGGAAGGGGGGAGATTTAAACTGGATGTTAGGAGAAAATTCTTTACAGTCAGGTTAGTGAAACATTGGCACAGGTTGCCCAGGGAGGTTGTGGCTGCTCCCTCCGTGGAGGTGTTCAAGGCCAGGCTGGATGAGGCCTTGAACGACCTGTTCTAGTGGGAGGTGTCCCTGCCTATGTCACAGGGGGCTTGGAACTGGATGCTCTTTGAGGTCCCTTCCACCCTAGACTAGTCTATAATTCTATGATTATTTTACCTGAACAGTTACACATTATCCCAAGTTCTGGAGAAACAGGTTTTTTTTCTGAAGGAGGTGTAAAGTGTGTAAGTGAAGTACCATTAGTCTGATGGCCATGGCTATTTCAACTTCTCAATCAAAATGTCTCTACAAAAAACAAAAAACCAAAACATTTTGGACCAAATTTTTGTTGGTGCCTTCTTTTTCATTTTGTGCTTTACAACTATGCACTGAAAAACCCCACAACATTTATCTTCTTTTATAAATGACATTTTTTGAGTAGAAAGTTTCTTAAAGACTTATCTCAAACTGGACATTAATCCTAAAAATAAAATTTAAAAGAATATCAGTTCTATTTTTCACAGAATCACAGAAACATCCAGGTTGGAAAGCCACCTCAGGATCACCAAATCCAACCTATAACCCTACTCTACAAGATTCACCTCAAACCATATCCCTAAGCACCACATCCAAACAACCCTTAAACACATTCAGAGTCGGTGACTCAACCACCTCCCTGGGTGGGAGTTTTTCAAATTCTTTTTTTTCTTTCTGTCAAAAAATGATAGGAGCTTCGTATAGAAAAGAAAACACAACTATTTCTGAAATTTCTTACGAGAAATAATTGCCTCCACTAATCATTGTTGCCACAAAGAAAAGGTTCTTTCACGACACAGGTTGTGCCTTTGGAGTTGGCATCATACTGGGTAACAGCATAATTAGAAATGGAGAGATGTAATAACTCTCCAGGTTGGAATAGATCTGTACGAGATCAGTTTTGCCTCACTTGGATATGGACTATCCATTTCTGGAGTGCAATTTAATTACTTCTGTGGTAGCAGGTGGTAAGTTCTGCATCTCTCCTGACTGGCATAGTGCCTCTTCTCCTCCTCACTCTGGTTTCCTATGCCTTTGCTGAGTCCCTGCCTTTCCTCGCTGGGTCTGTCTCTTGTGTTCAGTATTTTCCTGGTGTAGCAACTATGATGGACAGATTCTACCATTTGTTTTGGTGAGCAAAGACCTGAAGCCACAGATGCAACCAAAGCAGAACCTCAGAAGAGGGCAATTTTTTTCAAACCTCCTATGTATTGGTCAGCTTGTCTAAGACAGAACTAAATACCTATGCTGGTTTGAACTGATTGGAAAACTAGAGTGAGAAATTAGACTATTGGCTGAGAAATGAAAATACATTGTGTCACTTCACTCACAGCTCTAGTGAGAAAGAAAAAAATTGTTTTAAGAGTTGTAACCCAAATATAGATAAGTCAGACGGTTTCAGACTGCTCATGGCTGTGGCTGCTCTCTTGCATGGTTCCTTTGTCTCTGCCTTTGTAGCTAATTCTCAATAATTCTACTAACTTCTTTCCTACTGCTAATCCCCCTGGCTGATCTACCTCTGCCTATCTTCTGCATCAACAGACAGTGAGATAAGACTGGGGAAGGGGGGAAAGGTGGTAGGGTGGTAAAAATACCCCTCTTAGGGATTTTTGATCTCTGGGAGGGCTGTGGTGTTTCTGTATTACCTTTTTTCACTGTATATATCTGTAAATATCTGTTACATATTGTAAATATCTGCTATACATTGTAAATATCTGCTTGTATATTGAGCATTGCTGTAAATATGAAGCTTCATTTATCAACTTCCAGCGTTCTGAGTTCTAGCTGGGGTTATATCAAAAGGTGGGGAGGCAGGTAACTGTTCAAACCACCACAATACTCCAAATTTTGCCAGCTGCTTTTGGACTCTTAGGTTAGGCAGAGATTACCAGAACATGTGGGACACCATGGCCATGTCTCTTTTCCCTTGGTCAGGATGCTCCCTGAGGTTTTGGATACGCCACAGCTATTTATGCACTGACACTAGCTAGACACCTGGATGTGTCCTTTCTTAACATGACTGTTAATGTCTCCTGGTGAGGCTGGTTAGTCATGGAGTAACTTGGGAGTTTGCATGCCATGATCCTTCCTCTATATCAAGACTGGAAATGCAAATTAATGTTCTGTCATGAGAGAGGGTGTGAAAACAAGCTGGTGTCATCTAAGGAGATGTTCGAAAGTAACATCACTATAGAGCAGCTTGTGAACTGCCCCCAGCTCTGGTTTCTCAGCAGGATGGGAGCACATTCAGTTGTGCCTAGAAAGACCTCTGATAAGGGAAACCTCAGGATAGTGGCTGTGGATGGCTTCCTGCAAATATATTTCCGAAGTCCACCCAAATTAAAGGCAAGTCTGGAGGAAGAGAATAAGTGTCTACACTTCAATGCTCAGAACTCTGTCCTCTGTTACAAAAGGGAAGTAGAGGTACCCTCCAGTGAGTCTTAGAGAATGTCCATATGAAGCATCGAGTCATAGAATCATTTCAGTTGGAAAAAGACTTCTAAGATCATCAAATCCAACCATTATCTAATTCTATCAAGTGTGGTGCTAAACCATGCCCCTCAGCACCACACCTCTACATTTCTTAAACACCTCCAGGGATGGAGATTCAAACACCTCCCCAGGAAGCCTGTTTTGGTGTTTGGGAACCCTTTCTGCAAAGAAATTTTTTTTTAATATTCAACCTAAACCTCCCCTGGTGGAACCTGAGGCCGTTTCTTCTCATCCTATCACTTGTTGCTAGAGAGAAGAGAGCAGTCCCCACTGTGCTCCAACCTCCTTTCAGGTGCTGTTGGTGATAACATGGAACAAGGAAGTCACTCCTAATGACTTACAGGGTTTGCTGAAATAAAAGGAAAGTGACTTTCACCACTTAGCTACTGAGAAAACTGGGTCTTAAATTGCCACAGATGCAAATAGGCTGGTAGAGAAGCAAGTAAAGAGTTTTTTAATGCCTTGTCTATATGTTGGGGGGTTTTGTGTGTGTCTCTTGCAAAGCTAAGCAGCATATCCTCTCTCTTCTCTTCCATTATTTCCTACTTAACTTCAGGTTCCAGTTTTGGCCCTGAACAGTGACACTGTTATCAGAGAGCAGTGCCTTGGACTCATGGAGGCTTTTGGAAAATATTGGTGCCATCTTCCATAAAACATTTTAAACACACACTATTTGTCTTTAGCCTCCCTTCTGGTTTTACACCCTACAAAGAGGACATTTAATATGTACAATAGAATTAATAGGCATGCAGTGTAAGCAGGACTTACGTTCAAAATACACTTCCACAAAACAAAGGAGCAGCTGTGAAAATGTAGAGTCTGCTGAAAATTTTTTACTTGGGTATCACATTTGCTGAAAGATTTACTCTGCAAAGTTTTATCTAATTTCCCATTCATTCAATTAAGCAGAGAGATAAATGCCCAGATCCCAAGAGATTAGGGGAAACTATGTTTAGCTCCCCCTTACACTTCCCATCAAGGCTATGTTCAGTGCCATTGTTACTACTCTAAAATTCGTATTTGCTGGCTCTGCGCTGCTGATAGATGAACACCTCCATCTGCCACCAAATCCAATGGGATTTGGAAGCATCTGGGACCTCACAGACTTCTCCAAATCAGGATGATTCAAGCCATGCAGGAAATGATACCTCCTTTGGCAAGACAAGAACAACTTACTTTGGATGGGGCTCTAAGCAGCTTGGTCCGCTGGAAGATGGCCCTGGCCATGGCAGGTGGGCTGGAACTAAATGATCTTCAAAGTTCCTTCTAACCAAAACCATTCTAAGGTTCTATGATTCTGTGAATGCTCTTTCAGGTCTGTTTGGAGGAATGGCCAAAACTCATGGGTTACCAGAGCCATCAGTAATCAGAATCTATCAGAAAGTAATCACATTGTAAAGACAAGGCAGAGGAAAACAGATGAAATGAAAGTCAATCTATTTTCCCCTGGTATTTGTGTCACACAGCTACTGTCAGCTTGCCTAAGCAAAGTCAAGAAGATTTTTGAGCAAAACCAGGGATCATTACTAATGTTTTGTTGAACATCAGTCCAGAATGCTGCTTTGCCCCATGGCCATTAGAAGATTGTAGAATCATAGAATGGTTTAGGTTGGAAGAAACCTCAAAGATCATCCAGTTCCAGCCCCCCACCACAGGCAGGGACACCTCCCACTAGAACAGGTCACTCAAGGACTCATCCAACTTGGCCTTGAATACCTCCAGAAAAGGAGCAGCCACAACCTCTCTGGGCAACCCATTCCAGTGTCTCACCACCCTCACTGTGAAGAACTTCCTCCTAACATCCTGTTTAAATCTCCCCTCTGCCAGTTTAAACCCATTACCCCTTGTCTTGTCATTACAAGACCTTGTCAATAGTCCATCCCCAGCCCTCCTGTAGGCCCCTTTCAGATACTGGAAGGCTTTCTCAAGGTCTCCCTGAAGCCTTCTCTTCTCCAGGCTGAAAAGCCCCAACTCTCTTAGCCTGAACTCATAGCAGAGCTGCTGCAGCCCTCTGATCATCTTTGTGGCCATCATTTGGACTCTCTCCAACAGTTCCATGTCCTTCTTGTGCTGGGGGCTCCAGAACTGCACACAGTACTGCAGGTGGTGTCTGAGGAGAGCAGAGTAAAGGGGGAGAATCACCTCCCTTGCCCTGCTGCCCACAGCTGCTCTTGCTGCAGCCCAGCACACAGTTGCTGTCTGGGCTGCACCCACACTGCAGGCTCATGTTGAGCTTTTCATCACCCCATACTCCCAGGTCCTTTTCCTCAGGGCTGCTCCCAGCCATTCCCCACCCAGCCTGGAGTTGTGCTTGGGATTGTGCCAACCCAAGTGGCCTTGTTGAATTTCATGATGTTGGCTTGGGCCCACCCCTCCAGCCTGTGCAGGTCCCTCTGGGTGGATCCCTGCCCTTTAGCAAGTCGACCATGCCACACAGCTTGGTGTCATCTCCAAACTTGCTGAGAAGTTTTAGTTTTTTGGATACATGCTTTAGTCTTTGGGATAATTATTTTCTGGAGTTTGCTAGCCTAAAGGTAAACCATGGATCTTTACACGGCTTGAAGTCCATGGTACATGTAGCAGATCTCCACAGAGAGAATACTTTGTTATTCCTTCCCCAGAAGGATGCCAAATGAGTAGAAATAGAGATTGAACACAGAGCAAACGCAGCCAGGGATACTCATTCATCCTAAAAATATAGAGATGTGAAGATGGTTCCAGGTAACCTGTATGAATGAAGTGAGATGTTGTGATGTCCCACCACACAGGCAATGTCTGGGAGCTGTTGGCAGTAGAGGGACCACTGGTCTCCCTGGATGAGGAAGGAATGATGGATGGCCATCACCACCACACTGAACCATCCAGGCTGCAGCTGAGGGACGAGAGAGAGGGTTGCTAGTGCCAGCACTACTGTGGAAGCTGCAGAGATGCAGACACATTTCAGTTCTACCCTGCAGTGAAGTGCCTTTGAAGGAATTGCCTAAGAAAATGAGTAAACCCTCTGTAGCCTTTTTCTTCATACGTTCTAATTCCACCAAGATTTGAATCGCTCTGGGATCTCATACCTGGCACAAACGTATAACGAAGAACTGCTTTTGCCTTATAGGGTTTATGACCTAAGTACAATACTGATCCTGGCTAGAAAGGGTTTTCCTGAAATTTACACATGTGGGTAACAGGAATGGACAATTCCAGCACTCAACAGATGAGAGGGAAATTGAATCTCCTGCAGTTTGATAGGAAAAAATGTTTACAGGTCCTCTTGAGGGCCATGAAGATGATCAGAGGACTGCAGCACCTCTCCTAAAAGGACAGGCTGTTTGAACTGCAAAAGAGAAGTCTCTGGTGAGACCTTATAGCAACCTTTTAGTACTTGAAGTGGACGTACAAGGCAGCCGGAAAGGAATATTTTTAAGGACTTGTGATGATAGCACAAGGGACAATGGTTTTAAAGTAGAGAATAGTAGATTTACACTAGACATTAGAAAGAAGCTCTTTACTATGAAGGTGGTGAAACACTGGAGTGGGTTGCCCAGCAGTTATGGACACCTCATCCCTGGAAGTGTTTAAGACCAGGCTGGGTGAGTCTTTGAACAATCTGAACAATCATAGCAGTCAGGGGTGTGTGTGTTTGAAATTAGATGGTCTTTAAGGTTGCTTCCAAGTCAAGCCATTCTATGATTCTACGAAGCAGTAATAAACAGCAGAGCTGTAGAATAGCAGTTCCTACACTATAGTATATAGTGTATATACAAGGCAAACCATTTGGTAGCATATTTGAGGAGGCCACTACCTTTCATGCTGATCCATATTGTCTCAATGAATTCCTCTTGCTCTGGTCTCTGTAAGTTCCTCTTGTCCTTCCTATGTTCATCCATTCAGTGGATCTAAACTTCTGTTTGGACTGAAAACTCTTTGAGGTTGAAAACACCTTGGTTATTTTTCCTTTAAAAACACAATAATCCACAAAAGGACTGTAGTAATTCTGTGATATTTCTCCTATTCCTGCTACAACTACTGCTGTAATTGGAATTGACCATGTCTTTATAACCTTGATTAAGAATTCATTTCCAAAAGCATTCTCAGGCATGGAGAAGTCTGCATACAAAAAAAACTGTCACTACCTTTGATATGGATCCATATTGTCTCAGTAAATTCCTCTTGCTCTCTTGTCTCTGTAAGTTCCTCTTGTCCTTCCTGTGTTCATCCATTTGGTAGATCTAAACTTCTACTTGGATTGAAAACTCTTTGAGGTTGAAAACACCTTGGTTATTTTTCTTTTAAAAGCACAATAATCCACAAAAGGACTGTAGTAGTTCTGATATTTCTCCTATTCCTGCTACAACTACTGCTGTAATTGAAATTGACCATTTCTTGATAATCTTGATTAAGAATTAATTTCCAAAAGCATTCTCAGGCATGGAGAAGTCTGCAGATAAAAAACATAGTTGTTTGACAGCACTGGTATAAAATGTTCATTCATGTACCAAAGCAGGAAAACTTCAGGATGCTAAATATTTGCCTTCTTGGATTCTGATGCCTGTTTGTAAAATGAAGGAAACAGGACAAATGGTAGAAAAGACATAAAATATTATTCTCAATTCCACCAGAAATTTGTGAGCAAGCCTAGTGAATACACTGGTTTTAATAAGCTTGGAAACATCACCAGTAATTAACTGGCAAAACAGAATGATGTTGCATAGTCAAGCAAGGGTAATTGCGCTCATTATATTCCCAGAGATGATCAAAACCACTCTTTTCCCTGAAGTTCATTTACAGTCTTTAGGTGGAATCAGCACTGAGTTCATAGGCATTAATCAGGCAAACTGCTTCACAGAGAAACTGCTCACCAACCTGTAAACGCCTCACATGCTGTCAACAGCCACGCTGGGTCTTCCACTGGATGTGTACATCTCTTTTGCCAAAGCTGTCAGTGCTGTTTTTCCATTTCACCTGAAATATCAGTATTTGTCCTTTAAGAAGTGTCCTGGTTTGAGGCTAGTTGGAATATTCTAATGAGAGAAATGAGATCATTGGCTGTGAAAAGAAAATAATAGCGATGTCTGTATTACTCATTTGTTTTTGCTGAGAAATATAAGAACAAGAAACATAAGCAAAGTCAGTCAGTCTCTATCTGGCTGTCGCTTGCTTCACTAAGTCCTCTGCGTGGTCCTGTATAATTCAAACTAATTGTTCTGATTCTAATTCCTTACCTGGCAATTTCACTCCTACATGTAAGACTTCTGACACAAGGTAGAAAGGAGAGGAGTTGGTTTGTGAGCCCTCCTGGGCAGTTCTGCTGTTTGGGAGGGCTTTTGTATTTCTGTATTACCCTTAACTTGTACATAGTTGTTAATATCTGCATATATTGTGTACGAATGCTCAAATATTTGTGCCACACTGTAAATGTAGATTCATTCCTTAACTCCCAGCCGGATGAGTTAATCTGGTGAATTTGTGGGAGTAGTGGTGATGTGGGAAATTCCCAAACTACCACAAGTGAGGACAGGCTGAGAGAGTTGGGGCTTTTCAGCCTGGAGAAGAGAAGGCTTCCAGGAGACCTTATAGTAACCTTCCAGTATCTGAAGGGGGCCTACAGGAAGGCTGGGGAGGGACTGTTCACAAGGTCTTGTAATGACAGGATGAGGGGGAATGGGTTCAAATTGGTGGAGGGGAGATTTGAACGGGATGTTAGGAGGAAGTTCTTCACAGTGAGGGTGGCGAGGCACTGGAATGGGTTGTCCAGGGACGTTGTGGCTGCTGGATGAGGTCTTGAGCATCCTGATCTAGTGGGAGGTGTCCCTGCCTATGGCAGGGGCTTGGAACTGGATGATCTTTGAGGTCTCTTTCAACCTAAATCATTCTATGATTCTATGATTCTATAAGAAGCTGATCCATCCTCTTCACATTTTGCATTCTGGAGGGAAAGGGTTGAGGGACAGCAGGGCACACAGGTACCTCTGTGAACTCTTTGGCAATAAACTTACCTTGGTGAACTTACATAGAATATAATACAGAATGTGGTGAAACCTCCTTACTTCAGAAAGGGGAAAACCTCATTATTTTTCTACAGCAACATAATTATAGTCATCCGAGAACATGAAAGAAGCAAAGTCTGCAGGCAGGTCAGCTGCACAACTGGGAAAAGGATGGAGCTACAGGCCACAGAAACCACTTCCACAATGAAAAAAAAATTGTTTGTACTTTTTCTAATCCAAAGATGTGATTTTGAGGTTTGGCTTTTCCACTACTGCCTGTTTCTAGGATTCGACTAACTGTCTGGACTGGTTTGAAAAACTGCAACTCCAATTTCAACCCAAGGATGCATGCAACAACTAAATGGTGGCTCCATAAACAAACTGCCTGCTTTGTCTGGGCCTTGCTCTGCATATGAGCAAGCACTTCAGCCTTTCCCCTTGTCCTTGCCTCTTAGTTCCCTAATTGTCTGCATTTAATGATTACTGTGAATATGATGCATTTGATGCTTCAATTCATTCAAATGGGGTCTGCAGCTGTAGGTGCTCAGCCCTGCACCTACAGGTTTCTTCAATGGCTTGGTACTGGTTTCCTTATTGGGTGCAACCAAGCACCATATTCCTCCAGGGTTATACACCAACCTCTTCTCCAAGCCAGCAAACTTTTAGTTGTGGCAATCCTTGCATAGTCATGTCTATTTTGTGTTTAAGAAATACATGCCAACACAATGCCTGTGCTCACATATTCAACAGTAAGAGCTGTGGGCTTGGATTACTGTAGTGGGTTTGCAGTGACCTGCCCCCCCCACCTTTTTAAACCCTGGCTAAAACTCAGAAAAACACACTGGAAGTTAATAAATGAAGCTTTATATTTACAGCAATGCAAATATACAAGCAAATATTTACAAGATATAACAGATACTTACAGAAATATACAGTAAAAAGGGAATACAGACACCACACCCCTCCTGGAGACCAAAATCCCCAAGAGAGTACAACCAAACCCCCTACCACCTTTCCCCCCTTCCCCCAGCCTTATGTCACCACTTGATGATGCTGCAGATAAGCTGAAGATCAGGGAGATTAATGATAGGAGAAGAAATTAGTCGTTTTAGTGATTTAACTCTGAATTAGTTCAAAGGCAGAAAGACAAAGGAAAAGAGCTGCTGAAGCCTGCACGAACCCAGAGCAGACTGGCCCTGCAAGCAGACTGGCTTATCTGGATGCTTTGGGAACATTCTCAAAACAAATTTTTTTCTCTGTCTCAGTGAAACTTGGTGAAGTGACACTGTAGGTTTAACTCTCTCTCAGTCAATAGTCTAATTTCTCACTCAAATTCTCCAGTTAGCTCAAACCAACACAATTACACCTCTTACTTTACCTACTCTCAGTTATATACCTTTTTAAGCTCTGCTTCTGAAAAACTTTTTCTCTGCCTCAGAAATAAATAAATAAAAACAACAACCAAACCCAAACTTTATTCTGATTTTTGTGCAAAACTGATTTTTTTTTTTTTTTGTTTTGAACGAGTCCTTTAAATTTCTATTTTGCATGAGCCAAGTGTGCAAACATGCAAGACAATTTGCAGTATTTCATGAAGACACATAGAGGAGACAAGGGAATACGACGAGGTTCATTGCCAATTTCAAAACTGCCACCTGATCAATAATTCACCAGCGTAATTCCACCAAGAACAAGGGAGTTCCAGTCGTCTCAACATGGAGTAAAATATTCAAGGAAAAGGCTCTGAGCCTTTAAGCACAGATTCCTTTTATTAAAAAAAAGAGTCAGGAGGCAGCAATTAAACTCAGTTACACTGGAATGAACGTGTCCTCCCTGCGCCCACCTCAGAGACCACACACGTGCCAGATGATTCTTGGGGGATGAATGTACCCCTGCTCTGGGCAAGGGCAGGGTCAGTTATAGCCAAAAAAAAACCTCTTTGAGGTTGTGGCTCAAAGGTGCAGCCCTGTGAAATACTTCGAGAGACAATCCTGTACCACGCAGCCTGTCCTGATGAAGTTTCCCTTTCGGGAGGACAGAGAACATCGACCCAATTTCCACAGACCCTCAGCATTAGCATAGACTCATTGCAAGCAAGGTCTTTGAACACCAGTTGCCTCTGAATTCCATTACCTCTCTCCCTGCTGGGTTTTGTGCTTTAAGTATCAGGCAGGGGCTCGGAGAAGAAAAGAGAGAAAAAATCCCCAGTAAGTTAAATCCTAAGCCCAAATAATTAGACATGTTTTGGTTAGTTCTCTAAACTCTCACTTATTGCTGTTTCTCCATTTGACAGAATATAATCTGATTTTTTTTTTTTTTTTTCAGGCTTGACACACAGGTCAGCTCATCCAGAGGCTTGTAAGTATGAATGAGCCAGAGAGAGAGAGAGTTAAACACCAACTTTGGATGCGTTTGTCACAGCATTTCATCTTTGTTTGCTGCCTCATCTGACATATTAGCACATTTCAGAGTCATTCTTACTTGACTTTGAGAAAACTTTGCTTAGAGAGAGGAAGAAATCCAGGATGACTTTGGTGTCTGTCAGATAAACTTATGGGTAACATTAGCATCTCACCCTTTGTCACTAACAAGAGGCAGGCTTGAAGGTGCTGGGTAATTTTAAGATGAAAACTGCCCATAGGAAAATGTTGTATGGACAGAGTCGAGTTTTAGCTCTACACTGAAAGGCAGCAGACATTTTTGTTTCATCTGGAGGTGACGACCAAGCCCTGACCTGGTATGGAGGGGATTCATTGCTCTTGAAAATTAAAGTGTCAGTACAGGACAACTGAGGGAGCAAAGCCCAGGTAGTTTGATTGTTAAAATATTTAGAATCATAGAATGATAGAATGGTTTAGGTTTGAAGGGACCTCAAAGATCATCCAGTTCCAGCCCCCTGCCATAGGCAGGGACACCTCCCACTAGAACAGGTCACTCAAGGCCTCATCCAACCTGGCCTTCAACACCTCCAGGGAGCAAGCAGCCACAACCTCCCTGGGCAACCTGTTCCAGTGTTTCACCACCGTCACTGTGAAGAACTTCCTCCTAACATCCAGTTTATATCTCCCCTCTGCCAGTTTGAACCCATTACCCCTTGTCTTGTCATTACAAGACCTTGTCAATAGTCCATCCCCAGCCCTCCTGTAGGCCCCCTTCAGGTACTGGAAGGCCAATCCAAGGTGTCCTCTAAGCCTTCTCTTCTCCAGTCTGAAGAGCCCCAACTCTTTCAGCCTGTCCTCATAGCAGAGATGTTCCAGCCCTCTGAGCATCTTGGTAGCCTCCCCTGGACTCTCTCCAACAGTTCCACGTCCTTCTTGTGCTGGGGGCTCCAGAACTGCACACAGTACTGCAGGTGGAGTCTGATGAGAGCAGAGTAAAGGGGCAGAATCCCCTCCCTTGCCCTGCTGGCCATGCTGCTCTTAATGCAGCCTAGGACACAGTTGCTGTGCACACTGTCAGTTCATGTTGAGCTTTTCGTTAACCAAGACCCCCAGGTCCTTTTCCTCAGGGCTGCTTTCAGCCATTCCCCACCCAGCCTGTATTTGTGCTTAGGATTGCACCTACCCAGGTGCAAGATCTTACACTTGGCCTTGTTGAATTTCATAGGTTGGCCTGGGCCCACCTCTGTTCCTTTGTATTCAGGACTACTTATTTTTGATGTCTAGCAAATGCAGAAAGTAAGGCTATTTCAATTAAATATCCAACTCTTTGGTGCACTCCACCATGATTATCCTCTGCAAGTAGGAGCACCAACACTCAATGCCTGCAAAAGCCTATTTGAAGATAGGGCCTCCCCATGAAAATCAAAAGGTGCTCCTCACATGGACTAAAGCTCTGCTGCTGTGTGCTATTCTACCTGCATTTGTTTCAACCAGACCACAGAGTGACCTACAGCATGCTGGGGTGAGAAGTGAAAGATTTAGACCTTGACTTGCCTGTAAGTTCTCTCTCTGTGAGCTGGAAGGGAGGGGAATTTACACAACATATACTCTATTCCACGTGGCTGTATGTCACCCAATAATGTACTTCACCTCAAGAACTGTGTTCAGTTGTGGGCACTGCAATAAAAGAGAGATGTGGAGGTACTGAAGCGGGTCAAGAGGAGGGCAACAAAGCTGGGGAATAGCTTGGAGAATAAATCTCATGAGGAGCAGCTCAGGGAGCTGGGGATGGTTAGTGTGAAAAAGAGAAGGCTGGGGGGAGACCTCATTGCTGTCTACAACTACCTGAAGGGACATTATGGAGAGGCTGCCGCTGGGTTCTTCTCACAGGTGGTTGTAGAGAGAACAAGAGGGAATGGCTTCAAACTGAGGCTGGGTAGGTTTAGATTGGGCATTAGGTAAAAGTTTTTAATGGAGAGAGTGGTCAGGCACCGGAATGAGCTGCCCAGGGAGGTGGTGGAGTCACCTACCCTGGATGTGCTTAAGGGTGGTTTGGATGTGGTGCTTAGGGAGATGGTTTAAGGTGAATCTTGTAGAGTAGGGTTATAGGTTGGACTTGGTGATCCTGAAGGTCTCTTCCAATCTGAATGTTTCTGTGATTCTATGATTCAAACTAGCAGCAAATTCTTCACTGTGTGAAGGTCATGGGCAATTTGCTTAGAGTAGGTGTTAACCCTTTGGCGTGACTGAATTTACAAACCAGAACTTTAGTGCCACTCAGCTACTTCACTTACAACATGCACAAAAAATGCCTCTATGGTGTCTCCGTAGAGTGTGTATGTCATAGACTTGTAGAATGGTTTAGGTTGGAAGAGACCTCAAAGATCATCCAGTTCCAACCCCCTGTGCCATAGACAGGGACACCTCTCACTAGAACAGGTCGCTCAAGGCCTCATCCAGCCTGGCCTTGAACACCTCCAGGGAGGGAGCAGACACAACCTCCCTGGGCAACCTGTGCCAGTGTCTCACCACCCTTACTGCAAACAACTTCCTCCTAACATCCCATTTAAATCTCCCCTCTGCCAGTTTAAACCCATTCCTCCTCGTCCTGTCATTACAAGACTTTGTGAATTGTCCCTCCCCAGCCCTCCTGTAGGCCCCCTTCAGATACTGGAAGGCTACTATAAAGTCTCCTCAGAGCCTTCTCTTCTCCAGGTTGCAGAGCCCCAACTCTCATAGCCTGTCATAGCAGAGCTGCTCCAGTCCTCTGAACACCTTTGTGGCCCTTCAGATGCAATATTTGCATCCCTGAGCACAGCATGACCATATTAATTCATATACCATTCCCATCTTACACTGGTACACCGGACCCAGCTATTTGCTCTTTGCTCCTTTTCACCAGAGTCTGCTTCATTGGTCAGTTTTCTTCACTAAGTGGGTACTTACCTTGTGTAATTCAGGTACAAAATAAAGTGAGATTGAAGAATACACTAGGGGTAAATGTGAGCATGGTTTTTGGTGCTTATTTCTTCTTCAGGGAGACAACTCTGCTCTCTCACCCAGGTACTCTTCACACTATTACACTCTGCTCCAAAATTCAGAGGATTGTCTATCCTGAGGATTGACATCGGGGGATCTTGAGTATTTTTTTAAAATTTATTTATTTTTTACAACTACCTGAAAAGAGGTTGTAGAATGGTGGGGATCAGTCTCTTGTCTCTAGCTACGAGTGGTAGGATGAGAGTAAATGGCCCAGGATCAGATTTAGATTGGATATTGGAAGAAACTTATTTACTGGAAGGGTTCCTAAAACTCTTTAACAGGCTCACCAGGAAGGTGGTTGAATCCCAGTCCCTGTAGGTGCCTAAAACTACACAGAAATGTGGTGTTGATGGTCAGAGTTTAGCACCGGACTTGGTAGAGTTAGATAATGGTTGGACTCAATGATCTTAAAGGTCTTTTCCAACTGGAACAATTTTGTGAATCAGTGCATGTTTTTCTCCAGCAGGCTTTTTCCAGGCCTTGTCAGACTTTGCCCACAAAGCATAGACTATGAACTGGATTTAAAATTCTCTGAAAAATCTCTTGAAGGACTGGAGGTACAATGCAGTTGAGTAGCTGGTATAATTAGGGAGATACTTGATGGCATTTCTTCACCAGCTAAAGTTTTCTTGTTGCTAATGACTTTTTGCATAGTTAGAATCATAGAATCAGTCAGGGTTGGAAGGGACCACAAGGATCATCTAGTTCCAACACCCCTGTCATTCCCAGGGACACCCTACCCTAGATCAGGCTGGACAGAGCCTCTTCCAGCCTGGCTGCAAACACCTCCAGGAAAGTGGCCCCAAACACCCACCTGGGCAACCCGTTCCAGGGCCTCACCACTCTCATGTTGAAGAACTTCCTCCTCACACTGATGCACTTTCCCTGCAAAATGACAAAATACTGCAGAAACGAGGTGGGAACAATACCAGAGGAGATAGGACAGCGTTTCTGAGCTGGAAGGATGCAGCAGAAGATGTTACTTTGTGCACGTTACTCTGGAAGAGATTATTGTCAAGAAAGACTGAGCTGAATGGACATATTCAACAACAACAACAACAGCAAAAAAAAGCCAACAACACAGTGCTGCAGCTACACACTTTGAAATCCTTTCCCCTGAGCAGCAGCATTACACCTGCCCCACTAAGATTCAGTTTCAGTGAGCTCTTCTTCCTTCCTAAGACTGTCCTGATGTGAAGGCTGTAGCTCTGCATGGTGGCAAATAGGAAAGGCTGTGTGTTATCTGTGTGCTGCTGGCACTCAGAGCAGTGTTGCCTAATCAGTTTATCTTTGGGTTTCACAGAGACGTTAAAAAAAGGGCTGGAGAAGAGCTGATCTTTGTGAGGCTCCATGAACAAAGGACTTGGAGGTGCAGCTTTAGGGAGTTGATTTTAGCATCTCACCCTGCAGTCCTGACTCCTGTTTGCCACAAGAAGGCAGAACTGCATGGTCTCCAGGATCAAAACAAACTGATGAGGTTGTTAGTTGGTGTTTGGTTAACTTCGCAGAGGTTGCTCAGGAGCAGGAGCTCAGCCAATGGGAGGCAATAAGCTGGAATTGGTGGGAGGTTTTCTTCCTATCTGCAGGATAGAAATAGCATGGAGTAGATTAAGAAGCCTCTGGGGGGAGGGGGAAATTTTTACAGCATCCAGAACTTCTCGGGTGCAACTGCAAAGCTCCCTGGGAGCAAAGACTTGCTGTTGACTAGTGTGTACAAGCTGTTTTGTTTCAGAAAACCACAGATAATGAAGAGCAGGTATGTTTAAAAAAAATGCCATTTCAGTTCAGGTTACTGTAAGAACTCTGTGTGGATCCTGGTTCCTTCAGCACATTGACAGGCATTTTACACACACTTCCTGACCATGTTTTAGAATCACAGAATCATATAATCAGTCAGGGTTGGAAGGAACCACAAGGATCAAGTTCCAAACCCCTGTCATGGGCAAGGACACCCTACTCTAGATTAGGCTGGACAGAGCCTCATCCAGCCTGGCTGCAAACACCTCCAGGGAAGCGGCCCCAGCCACCTCCCTGGGGAACCCATTCCAGGGCCTCACCACTTTCATGCTGAAGAACTTCCTCCTCACATCCAGTCTGAATCTCCCCACCTCCAGCTTTGCTCCATTCCCCCTAGTCCTCTCACTACCTGAGAGCCTAAGAAGACCATCCACAGCTTATCTGTAGACCCCCTTCAGATACTGGAAGGCCACAAGAAGGTTACCTGGGAGCCTCCTCTTCTCCAAAATGAACAGCCCCAACTCTTTCAGTCTGTCCTCATAGCAGAGGTGCTGCAGCCCTCTGAGCATCCTTATGGACCTTCTCTGGACATGCTCCAGCATGTCCACATCCCTCTTGTAACAGGGGCTCCAGAACTGGATGCAGTACTCCAGGTGGAGTCTCACCAGGGCAGAGTAGAGGGTGAAAATCACCTCCCTCGACCTGCTGGCCACACTTCTCCTGATGCAGCTCAGGATTTGGTTGGCTTTCTGGGCTACAAGTGCACACTGCTGCCTCATGTTGAGCTTCTCCTTCACCAGCACCAAGTCCCTGTCCTGAGGGCTACTCTCCAGCCAGTCACTGCTCAACCCATATTTGTGCTTGGGATTGCCTCGACCCAGATGCAGGACCTTGCTTTTGGCCTTGATGAATGTCATGAGATTGACTTGTGTCCACCTCTGCAGCCTGTCCAGGTCCCTCTGGATGCCATCCCTGCCCTCCAGCCTGTCTGCTGCACCACACAGCTTGGGGTCATCAGCAAACTTGCTGAGGCTGCACTCAATGCCTTTGTCCATGTCACCTACAAAGATGTTGAACAAGGCTGGTCCTGGATAGAAAAAACACCTACCAGGCTTTAGCCCTGCATTTTATTTTATTTTTTTTCTCTTGGTAAGAGCTTCAAGTCCAAGTGGAGACCAAAATGCAACTTTCAGATTATTTGCAAGTGTCTCCCTACTCAGGTCATGTCATTGCCAATATTCACAAAACACAGCCTGTTTTGAAAGCATTTCCTACAGTAAGAAATTTCACCCAGGAACATGCAGATTTTAACAGTTACCACCAACAAACTGTTGTATGAGAAACATGAGAAAACTCCATAAACAGAATGTTGTGAGGATTCACCTCCTCGAATGGTGATTCATGCATGCAATTCCCATGAGTATTACCAGCAGTTATGGATGTAAATCCTAGCACATCAAGAGGGGAATATAACCCCTGGTGGTTAGGAATTAAAAGCATTCTGGAGGACACAGAGTCTCATCTTAAGACACAGAGTCACTGCGTGCATCTAAATCCCTGTACACTAAAATGGGAATGTGCTGGGATCACAGTGATGACAATGACTGTGCAGCTCCTCTGGTGCTTTTGAAATTGGATGATGCAGACACATCTCTCCAAAGGAGCAATTTCAAATTGCAGTTTGCTGGTGCTTTCAGTTTGCATCCACCCAGTAAACCCGGAGATGGTTTCACTAATACAGCACTTCCCAGATGTTTAGATCCCAGGTGTGCAATAGTGTTCTTATCAATGAGATTTTAATTCATTCTCTTTCTTCCTTTCTTTTTCCTTTCTTTTTCCTTTCTTTCTTTCTTTCTTTCTTTCTTTCTTTCTTTCTTTCTTTCTTTCTTTCTTTCTTTCTTTCTTTCTTTCTTTCTTTCTTTCTTTCTTTCTTCCTTTCTTTCTTTCTTCCTTCCTTCCTCCCTTCCTTCCTTTCCTTCCTTCCTCCCTCC
>VWZI01009393.1:565138-577021 GCA_013396835.1 Psilopogon haemacephalus
TTCCTTCCTTCCTTCCTTCCTTCCTTCCTTCCTTCCTTCCTTCCTTCCTTCCTTCCTTCCTTCCTTCCTTCCTTCCTTCCCTTTTTCAGCACTGCTTATGACAGCAGTAAAGATTACAACCTTGGGTCATAGCTTTCATCATCACATAATCCTCCTTTCTTCCTTTCATTAATTATGATGGCTTCAATATCTTTTACAATAACTTTGTTGGGGTTGTACACATACTTGTGTTCAGGGATGCCCTTACCTTTGTCCAGGATAGTAGCTTCTCTCTTCATCCAGGTGTAAGCACTGTCTCCATGGGCACACTCACAGCCATTATTCTACCAGCAAGTGTTAAACGGTATTAATGCTTTTTTTTTCCAGTGCTCTTCTACATGTTAGGATTGTTTTCTTTTATTAGTTTTGCAAAGCTTTGAATGTTGCCACTACATCGCCAGAAGGTCTCATGGTTACATGCAGTAGGTGATTCTGCCCCTCTGCTCTGTGGACACCCCACCTGCAGTGTGGGATCCTGCTCTGGAGTTCTCAGCACAGTAGAGACATGGACCTCTTGGAACACATCCAGAGGAGGCCACAAAATGATGCAAGGACTGGAATCCCTCTGCTGTGAGCAAAGGCTGAGGGAGTGGAGGCTGGTCAGCCTGGAGAAGAGAAGACTTCAGAGAGACCGTCTCATAGTCTTTCAGTAGTTAAAGGGGGCCTGTAGGAAAGATGGGTACAGACTTTCTAGCAGAGGCTGTTTTGACAGGACAAAGGGAGATGATATTAAACTAAAGAAGAGATTCAGACTAGGTAGAAGGAAGACATTTTTTACACTGATAGTTATGAAACCCTGTCTCAGGTTGCCCAGAGAGGTGGCAGATGCCCCATCCTTGGAACCATTGCAGATCAGGTTGTTTGGGGCTCTGAGCAACCTGATCTAGTTGCAGATGTCTCTGCTGACTGCAGTCATGTTAAGCTAGCTGACCTTTAAAGGTTCCTTCCAGCCCAAATCATTCTATGACTTTTAAATTCTAGTTCCCATTCCCATGTCTGAGGTTTACTTCAAGCCTTGTTTGTTTGTCTGAGAGAGGACAGCAAGCAGTACTTTGGTTGGAGTGGGATGAATCTGTTTTAAGGGCACATATAGACTACACAGGCACCACCATCAGAACTAGTTTTCCTAGTGCATTTTAAGTCAGTGAAGAGAGACAGGCACAATTTCTCTCAGTCAAACAACATCAAGTGAACCATTTCTTAGAGGCATCTGTTCATCCAGTGACTCTAAAAGAGAGTACAAAGGTACAAATGCCATTTCTTAAAGGCATCTGTTCATCCAGTGACTCTAAAAGAGAGTACAAAGGTACAAATGCCATTTCTTAAAGGCATCTGTTCATCCAGTGACTCTAAAAGAGAGTACAAAGGTACAAATGCCATTTCTTAAAGGCATCTGTTCATCCAGTGACTCTAAAAGAGAGTACAAAGGTACAGATGCCATTTCTTAAAAGGTATCTGTTTATCCAGTGACTCTAAAAGAGAGTACAAAGGTACAGATACCATTTCTTAAAGGCAGCTGTTTATCCAGTGACTCTAAAGAAAGTGCAAAGGTACAGATACCATTTCTTAAAGGCAGCTGTTTATCCAGTGACTCTAAAGAAAGTACAGAGTAACTGGTTCAGATATTGATGGGCACACTGTAAGTATTTACAGTCAGGAGAGATGACCCTCACCTTGCATCCCAAATACAGATTGAAAGCAACTCAGAACAGCCAAAACACCAAAACTCCGAAATAAGTTGCTATAATTGATTTACAGATTTAGAAGCAAACCTCTGCCAAATCAGCTTGTGCAAGGCCTTTCCTTATCCATGTTGTTAATGCATACCTTGAAGAAGCTCATACGTGGGTACCGAAGAAGTGCTGAGGCTTTGCTGTGTTAGGATAGATTGAGGCAAAACCCAAAGCCATGCAGAGCTGGAAGTTAGGTGATCCATGAACTCTACCATTTCCAAGTCCTTTTGCCATCCTCATCAACTGATCCACCTTCCTTACAACTTCTCCAATGGGAAAGAGTCCATGTAGAGTCCATAATAACAGTGAACATGCTTTTGAGCCTTATCCTGAAATATCGTCAACATGATATGCAGTAGTTAGACAAAGTAAAGAGATCTTTTGACAGCCAAAAATCTGGCAACATTGTAGGAGCAAAAATTGCTCTGGAAGAAGTGTTTCCCCATGAGTATCCACACAAGCACATTTCTAACTCTGGAACTTCCTACCTTGTCTTATTTCCTCTGAATTCTTAATGTATTCCAAGGCACCCTGAGATGCTTCTAGGTTTTCAAATTCACTTCTTGTAACCAAGGAATTCAGACAGATATCCAAGAGCTCCTCATGGCCACCAAGTCCTCAACATTTATACACCCAGTTTGTGCCATGAAGGATTTTTTCTGCTCTATGGAGAATTATGGAGATTAGGCGAGTTGTGCATACTTTACCATGCTGAGGTGCACCAACAGGCATGGCAAGAAACCCAGGGTGCAGTGCCATGTCCTATGCTGTTCAGTGAGTTATATGGGACTCAATATTTACCCCTGGATTAAAATGTCTGAGATCCAAAGGCAAAGATCAGAATATCCACAAGGGGCTCTAGGATGAATTAAACAAGCAAGTACTTTCCATGATGCAACCAGCAGCAGAATGAAAGGTCTCCTTCCAAAATGAGTGCACGATGGCAGGCCAAACTATGACACCCTTAAAATTGAATAAACCCATCCCTATTCACTAAGAAAGCACAGAGTTTGCAGTAGATATGTCTCTTATCAGGACCTATAGCTGGATTTGCTGATATTGGTAATTTCCTAGGTGTTTACTTGCCAGAAAAAGAGGTCATCTAGGGGGGGAAACTGTCTTCTGGAAGATGAATAGCTGTGACTCAACAACTAAGTATAGGAAGAGGTCTGCCTGTACAGCAAAATGTTACAGTTATTATAGTTCCTGAAAATGGCAGGGAGCTGGTTTCCAGCTTCCAGTTGCATATTCCTTTGTCCCACACGACAAGCTCCCCCCAGCCATACGCAACACGTGTCTTTATGAAAATAACACCAAAGTATTCATGAAGAGAACTGTACTAGAACTGAGTGCTATCAGCATTCAGGTTTGCTATCAGACCAATGCATGTTCTCCTTCAGAAAATAAAATCTAAGCTGTGGAGTAATAAATTTTGCTTTTATTCGTATTTCTGGTTTGTTTAGCCCAGAGAAAACAAAGCTCCAGAGACCTTCTAAGTCTCTACTACTATCTGAAAGGAGGCTGTAGATAGGTGGAGGATCAGCATTCAGGTTTGCTATCAAGCCAATACATGTTCTCCTTCAGAAAAATAAAATCTAAGCTGTGGAGTACTAAATTTTCCTCTTCCTTCCTTCTCCTGGATGAAGAAGCTTTGTTTAGCCTGGACAAAATGAAGCTCAAGAGAGACCTTCTCAGTCTCTACAACTACCTGAAAGGAGGCTAGAGATAGGTAGAGGATCAGCATTCAGGTTTGCTATCAAGCCAATACAATGTTCTCCTTCAGAAAATAAAATCTAAGCTGTGGAGTACTAAATTTTCCTCTTCCTTCCTTCTCCTGGATGAAGAAGCTTTGTTTAGCCTGGACAAAATGAAGCTCAAGAGAGACCTTCTCAGTCTCTACAATAGGTAGAGGATCAGCATTCAGGTTTGCTATTAAGCCAATACATGTTCTCCTTCAGAAAATAAAACCTGAGCTGTGGAGTACTAAATTTTGCTTTTCCTTCCTGTTTCTGGATGAAGAAGGTTTGTTTACCCTGGAGAAAAGGAGGCTCAAGAGAGACCTTCTCAGTCTCTACAACTACCTGAAAGGAGGCTAGAGATAGGTAGAGGATCAGCATTCAGGTTTGCTATCAAGCCAATACAATGTTCTCCTTCAGAAAATAAAATCTAAGCTGTGGAGTACTAAATTTTGCTTTTCCTTCCTATTTCTGGATGAAGAAGGTTTGTTTACCCTGGAGAAAAGGAAGCTCAAGACAGGCCTTCTCGGTCTCTGCAACTACCTGAAAGGAGATTGTAGATAGGTGGAGGTCAGTCTCTTCTCCGAAGTAATAAGCAATAGAACAAGAGGGAATGGCCCCAGGTTGTGCCAGAGGAAGTGTGGATTGGATATCAGAAAAAAATGTCTTCCCTGAAAAGATTATTAAGCCCTGCAATTGCTGAGCAGGGAAGTGGTGGCATCATCACCCCTGGAACAAGTTAGCAGATGTGTAGATGTGGTTCTGAGGGACATGGCTTAGTGGTGACCTGGCAGTGCTGGGTTAATCATAGAATCACTGAACAATTAAGGTCTGAAAAGACCTCTAAAATTATCGAGTCTGACTGTCTAATGATCAGACTTGATATCCTTAAAAGTCTTTTCCAACCAATATGATCCTATGGATTACTCTCCTAGTTATTCCACTGTCTGCCATTCTTACTACCAAAGAACAACCTGAATTCAGATTTTCCTCCAAAAAGAACCCACTGAATACCTATTTCCTATACAGCCTCTTGAAACAATGCAGTGAGTGAATTCACATTCTCTTTTTCTCAGGTACTGGAACTAGAAACTTGGCCTCAGGAGTCACACTCAGGCACTGCTGTCAGAGGAGCACTGCTGGGTGACATCTGTCATCTGCCACAGCTGAGCTGAGACACTCACTTCCTAGCAGCAAGTTGTGCATGAAATAGACAACCAACCAACCAACAAACCATCCAAAAACCCTCCAAAAGCAGAGTGCAGCAGAAGGCAGTTTGAGAAAATTCAATATGTCTTTTTCAGCCATTCCTCCACCAGAATAATTTTCGTCAGGTATCACATGAATTGTGCACAGAGCTCTGCACAGATTGCTTTGAGCTGCAACGTGAAAAATGCCAGGCAGCCATTCTGATGGGTCTAATTGTGGTCTGCAGCACTGATCCAGATAGAGGATTTTAGGAGGTACTTTAAGCTAGGGAAAACACCGGACAAGATATACCTCTTAACTCCTAGAGAATCATAGAATGGTTTAGGATGGAAGGGACCTCAAAGAGCATCCAGTTCCAACCCCCCTGTGCCATAGGCAGGGACACCTCTCACTAGAACAGGTTGCTCAAGGACTCATCCAGCCTGGCCTTCAACACCTTCAGGGAGGGTACAGCCACAACCTCCCCAGGCAACCTGTGCCAGTGTCTCACCACCTTCACTGTGAAGAACTTCCTCCTAACATCCAGTTTAAATCTCCAATCTGCCAGTTTAAACCCATTCCCCCTCGACCTGTCATTACAAGACCTTGTCAATAGTCTCTCCCCATCCCTCCTGTAGACCCCCTTCAGATACTGGAAGGCTACTATAAGGTCTCCTGGAAGCCTTCTCTTCTCCAGGCTGCAGAGCCCCAACTGTCTCAGCCTGTCCTCAAAGCAAAGCTGCTGCAGCCCTCTGATCATCTTTGTGGCCCTCCTCTGGACTCACTCCAGCAGTTCCATGTCCTTCTTGTGCTGGGGGCTCCAGAACTGCACACAGTACTCCAGATGGGGTCTGAGAAGAGCAGAGCAAAGCGACAGAATCCCCTCCCTTGCCCTGCTGCCCACAGCTGCTCTTGCTGCAGCCCAGCACACAGTTGCTGTCTGGGCTGCACTCACACTGCAGCCTCATCTTGAGCTTTTCATCACCCCACACCCCCAGGTCCTTTTCCTCAGGGCTGCTCTCAGCCATTCACCACCCAGCCTGGATTTGTGCTTGGGATTGCACCGACCCAGGTGCAGGACCTTACACTTGGCCTTGTTAAATTTCATGATGTTGGCCTGGGCAGAGCTCTGCAGCCTGTCCAGGTCCCTCTGGATGGATCCCTGCCCTCTAGCAAGTCTCCTATGCCACACAGCTTGGTGTCATCCCCAAACTTGCTGAGGGTGCACTGATTCCTCTGTTCATGTCACTGAAAAAGATGTTAAACAGCACTGGTCCCAGCACTGACCCCTGAGGGACACCACTTGTCACTGGTCTCCAGGTGGACATTGTGCCATTGATCACCACTCTCTGTGTGCCACCATCCAGCCAATTCCTTATCCAGTGAGTTGTCCATCCATCGACTCGGTGTTTTTCCAGTTCGGTGACCAGGATGTCATGTGGGACAGAGTCAAAGGCCTTACTCAGGTCCAGAAAGATATCTAAAGCAGCAATGCCTTGAAAACTCACTGAGGGAAATTCTAGAAAGAAACATTTATAATACTGGCAGTGATTAGTGATGAACATCTAGTGCAATGAGGAGTTGTCTAGCTTTTGCAGTCTTCAAATCAAGAGTGGACAGGACATTTCAATGTCACAAAATGGGAACTTTACATTTATTTTACATTGATAAAATGATCTAGTCTGAGATGTGCAGTATGTTAGGTCTAAGGACCACCCAGACTTAAAATGCTGACTCCATGAGAGCAAAGGGGTGCTCATTGGCCATGTGACTGCCCCTATGAAATAGACCAGTTTGTCCCAGAGCTCTAACACTTATGCCAAAGCTTGTTTTGGGACTAGAATAAGTTCTTAGCTGAATTTGAAGATATTGAGATGTTCTCTACATCAGATGAGTAAATGGCAAAATAGATACTGGATGGTAAGATGGTAAAATAAATGCTGGAACAGGTTGCCCAAGGATGTGGTTGAGGCCTTGTGTCTGAGGACATTGAAGATCAGACTTGATGTGCCCTGTGGCCAGACTGGTCTAGTTGGAGATGTCCCTGCTGACTGGAGGTGGGTTGGATGAGATGACTTTTGAGGGTTTCTTCCAACCCAATGCAATCCATGAATGATACTTTAGGCAAGACATGTTTCAGCATTTGCTATAGATCCTGAACCCACAAATACATCCATGAAAACATTTTGTTACCCAAGCCTATGGGACTCAAAGGTGTGAGTTTCCCTTTTTGGCTCATCTTAGAGCTGTTACAGAGCCACGAGCACACTGGTTCTCCCACAATGTTCCACTCTTCCCCGAACCAAAACTGCTTGTCTATTTAAACCAGAAGCTCCAGAAGGTAGGGGTTTGGCCTTTGTCTTTTTGCATTGTCCTACCAACACTCCTGACAGATAAGAACATCAAAGCACTCCCACCACAGCTCTCTCCTTCATGTGCTTTAAATGCAGAAATAAAAAATGTGAACTTACTTTTCCCTGTGTGTATGCTACTGCACTTCCAAAAGTAAAGCTAAAGACCTGATTAAAAAGAATAGAATAGAATAGAATAGAATAGAATAGAATAGAATAGAATAGAATAGAATAGAATAGAATAGAATAGAATAGAATAGAATAGAATAGTGGGAGGTGTCCCTGCCTATGGTGGGGGGTTGGAACTGGATGATTTTTGAGGTCTCTTCCAACCTAAACCATGTTGTGATTCTGTGTGAATAGAATAGAACAGAACAGAATAGAATCGAATCGAATCGAATCGAATCGAATCATCCAGGTTGGAAGAAACCTCAAAGATCATTCAGTCCAACATATCACTCAGGCCCAAAGCAGCAAAATACTTTTTTTTTTTTTTTTTTTTTTATTAGAAAACTTTTTTTTAAATNTTTTTTTAAGAATAGAAAACTATTTTTTAAATGGTGTAACCCTGCTGTAGGTGAGAATGTGAGTGCTGCTCTGAGTGTGTTCGGTTGATGTTTAGAACATCACTATTTGCTCTTATTTGCTAAATGTCTTACCTACCATATTATCTGCCTTTTCAGATGTGTACTGCTGTGACTTTTTAATTGGTCTTATTTACCAGTTGTCTTACTCATTAGGCTATCTACTTTTTCAGGTGTGTTATCATTCTGATTTCACTGTGAAGAGAACCACCATATCAAACTGGCAACACACAAGGCTTTTTCAGCAACTTCATTCATTTGACATAGCGACCAGCACCTGGATGTTTTGCTCTGGTAGTTTANAAGGAAGTGGCCCTGGGCAACCCATTCCAGGGCCTCACCACTCTCATGCTGAACAACTTCCTCCTCACTTCCAGGCTGAATCTCCCTACCTCCAGCTTTGCTCCATTCCCCCTAGTCCTGTCACTCCCTGATAGCCTAAAAAGTCCCTCCCCAGCTTTTCTGTAGGCTCCCTTCAGATTCTGGAAGGACACAAGAAGGTCACCTGGGAGCCTTCTCTTCTCCAGACTGAACAGCCCCAACTCTTTCCGTCTGTCCTCATGGAGAGGTACCCCAGCCCCCTGATCATATCTGATCAAATAATCCAGGCTAGGACTCAGTCGGCTGGAAAGTCAATAAATGAAGCTTTATATTTACAGCTTTGCACAATATACAAGCAGATATTTATAATGTATAACAGATATTTACAGATATATGCAGTGAAAAGGTAATACAGAAACACCACACCCCTCACAGAGATCAAAGTCCTTAAGAGGGGTTTTTAACCACCCTACTACCTTTCCCCCTTCCCAATCTTATCTCACCATCTGTTTCATGCAGCAGGTAAGTGAAGGTAGATCAGCCAGGGGGATTAGCAGCAGGAAAGAAGCTAGTGAAATTATTCAGATCCAGCTGTGAAAAGCAGGGAGAAAGCCATGCAGCAGCAGCCACAGCTCAAAGTGGCCTGAATTATCTATGTTTGGATTACAATTCTTAATTTTTTTTTTTTTCCAGTAACCTATGAGTGAAGTAGCAGCATCAGTGTTTTCCTTTCCCAGCCTACAGTCTAATTTCTCAATCAAATCTTCCAATTAGTTCAAACCAGCACACCATGTGATATGTAAGAGAGTGTATAGGGAGATTAATAAGGCGCTCAGCATGACTTCAGTGCCAGGCAAGGTCATGAAGCAGGTCATCTTGAGTGCAATCACACAGCACCTACAGGATGGCCAAAGGATCAGGCCCAGCCAGCAAGGGTTTAGGAAGGGCAGGTCCTGCCTGGCCAACCTGTTCAACTTTTACAGTCAGGTTACCTGCCTGGTGAATGTGGGGAAGGCTGCAGATGTAGTCTACCTGGACCTCAGCAAAGACTTTGATGCTGTCTGCCACAACAAGCTCCTGGCAAATCTGGCAGCTCATGGCTTGGACAGATTCACTCTGAAGTGGGTCAAGAACTGCCAGGAGGTCTGGTCCCAGAGATTAGTGGTGAATCGAGGTGCATCCCGTTGGCAACCAGTGAGTAATGGTGTGCCCCAGGAATCAGTGCTGGGCCCCATCCTGTTCAATATCTTTATTTATGATCTGGACAAGGAGACTGAGTCCATCATCAGTAAGTTAGCAGATGACACCAAGTTAGGAGCAGTTGTCGCAGGATCACAGGGCTGCAGGATGCCAGGGATTAGAAGGGACCCAAAGAGGTCATTGAGTCCCACCCCACTGCCAGAGCAGGACCAGACAATCTAGCCCAGGTCACAGAGGAATGAATCCAGACAGGCCTTGAAAGTGTCCAGAGAAAGAGACTCCACAGCCTCTCTGGGGATCCTGTTCCAGTGCTCTGTGACCCTTACACTAAAGAAGTTTCCCCTTGTGTTGTGGTGGAACCTCCTGGTCTGCAACTTACATCCATTGCTCCTTGTTCTATCCCAGGGAGCAAGTGAGCAGAGCCTGTCACCCCTGCTTCTGACACCCAGCCCTCAGATATTTATAAATATTCATCAAATCCCCTCTCAGTCTTCTGTTCTGCAGACTAAGCAGCCCCAGGTCACTCAGCCTCTCCTCATAAGTCAGTGCTCCAGTCCCCTCATCATCCTTGTAGCCCTCTGCTGGACCCTCTCAAGCAGATCCCTGTCCCTCTTAAACTGAGGAGACAAAAACTGAATGCAGCACTCAAGATCAGGGTCTCACCAGGGCAGAGACTGTGTTGATTTGTTGGGGAGTAGGAAGGTCCTGCAGAGGAACCTGGACAGGCTGGATGGGAGGGCAGAGGCCAATGGGATGAGATTTAACAAGGCTAAGTGCAGGATTCTATGCTCTGGCCACAAAATCCCCAAGCAGCATTACAGGGAGAGAGTGGTTGAAGAGCAGCCAGGCAGAGAGGGACCTGGGGGTGCAGGCAGATAGTAGCTGAACATGAGCCAGCAGTGTGCCCAGGTGGCCAGAAGAGCCAATGGCATCCTGGCCTGGATCAGGAATAGTGTGGCCAGCAGGACAAGGGAAGTTCTTTTGTCCCTGTACTCGGCACTGGTTAAGACACCTCTTGAGTGCTGTGTCCAGTTTTGGGCCCCTCAATTCAAGAGAAATTGTGAGGTACTGGAATGTATCCAGAGAAGGGCAAGGAAGCTGGTGAGGGGCCTGGAGCACAGCCCTGTGAGGAGAGGCTGAGGGAGTTGGGGGTGTTTAGCCTGGAGAAGAGAAGGCTCAGGGGTGACTTTGTTGCTGTCTACCTAAAGGGATGTTGTAGCCAGGTGGAGTTGGTCTCTTCTCCCAGTCAACGAGCAACAGAACAAAGGGACATAGTCTCAAGTTGTGCCAAAGATGGTATAGACTGGATGTTAGGAAGAGTTCTTGACAGAGAATGGGCATTGGAATGGGCTGCCCAGGGAGGTGGTGGAGTAGCTGTCTCTGGAGATGTTCAAGAAAAGCCTGGATGGGGCACTTAGTGCCATGGCCTAGTTGATTGGCTAGGACTGGGTGCTAGGTTGGACTGGATGATCTTGGAGGTCTCTTCCAATCTGGTTGATTCTATGATTCTATGATTTTACAATGGCGCTGAGGTAAGATGTCAGAAATTGTGTCTCCTCCACACCTTGCTGACACATGTTTCTGCCTTTGTTTTTTGTGTAATGTTTGGAATGACTTGTGCCCTGTTTAAAAGGAATAACTTCACCACTCAAAATAGTTAGGAACACTTCATTTCTTTTCTCAAGCCTAATTGCTGTGGCAAGCTGGTCTCAGATGTCTGAAGAATGTAGTCAACAACGACTTCATATTCAGAGCAACAGAAGAACCCTGAAGGTGTTTTCTTCATTATTGTGCATCAGCATTGTGCCAGGGGACATTTAGGCTGAGTATTACAAAATATTTCTTCACCAAAATGGTTGTCAAGCCCTGAAACAGGCTGCCTAGGGATGTGGAGGAGTCACCATCCCTGTGGTGATTTAAAGGATATGTAGACATGGTTCTTAGTGATGTGGTTTAGGAGTGCTGAGTTAGCAGTTGGACCCAATGATCTTAAAGGTCCTTCCCAATCTAACCAACTCTATTCTTCTGTGTTCTTTACTCTCCTGTTGGAAGGCACTCAAGAAGATGCTCACCACAGCCAGGGTCTTTCTGTGGTGGTATTTAGTGTGGCTCAAATGCCCCACAGAAGATGAGGCAGTCAATCAGAGGTTGGAATATTAGTATGGGGGTCCACACAGACAGGGGCCGTCTCTGGAGGTGAATGCCTCCCTGCATCATCAGAGGAATGCAACACAATGTTCCCAAGCAATTCCCACCTAGGCAGGGCCAAGCCATATGACAGCTCTCCCAGACATCCACCAGACTGGTACACCCCCTCAGTGCACAGCCTGCAGACCCCAGTTTGGCCTGTCTGTGCTGCCAGGGAGTCAGCAATAAGAGGCAGAACTGCATCAGTCATGGGATTTTTCACATTTAACCTCATCTTCAAGAGCATTCTTCACCTCTCAGCAGCTTCGAATATGCAATTAAAGCCCCTGAAGCTGGGAATGAAAAAGGCAACATTGGTGTGAAGAACAGTTGCCCCTGCACAGTAGGTTGGAAGTTGCATTTATTGTTTCCTTGTACAATAATTTTATATTTTTTTTAATTAATAAAACCCAACTGTTTGCAATGACTGCCTAAGAACCCTCTAACATTTAATCTAAAAAAAACCCAAACATCTCCACGTGACAGTTTGCCCCAGATCTTCTGGTAGTTATAAATTTAAAGCACCAAAGGATGTAGTTTTCTT
>VWZI01009393.1:577091-598662 GCA_013396835.1 Psilopogon haemacephalus
AAAAAAAAAAAAAAAAAAGCTTGTTCTTGAGGGAAAGCAAACAAATTTAACATAAATATCTAATAATTAAAAGCTCTGGAGAAATTAGTAATAATTATAGACTATCTTCATTAGTAATAATTATAGACTATCTTCCTCAGAGTTGTTTTTGCTCTCTATAGATCTCAGCACATTGCAAGCCTCTCTATAATCTCAGACCTCTGCAAAGAGCAAACAAATATTAGCAAAGTATAAATGCTTGTTAATATAGCTAATCAAAATCTTTTCTTGCCCTGTGCAGGTCTTTGTAACAACAGAAGGAAGAAAACTCTTGGTAGCAACTATCCGCAGTCTATCTTTTAGCATACTTTAGGTTCTTCTGTTTTACCAAAAGTAGGATTCACTTACAACTTAGAAGCAGACAGGCTGAATTTTAATGCATTTTTACCCTGTTATTGTTTTGTCTAATAAAAATGTCCTTAGCTCATGACAAACACAATGATGAAAACTGATGGCTTGATATGCAAACTTTGACCCGTGGTGATAGCCTACTATGTCACCAGCCGGGAAAATGCCAAGTGAAAACATTTTTTGACAATAAGCAATAAAGGAACAGCATTCCAGGGAGGAACTCACACTTGAGGCTGACAACTAGGCGAGAGATTAAAAAGGAGAGAGAGAGAGAGAGAGAGAGGGAGAGGGAGAGAGAGAGAGTGTGAATTTTAATGACCTGGAATGCTCTGGAAGATACGTCTGGGTGTAAGTATTGAAAAAAATTGCAACAAGGAATGCAAATGTGGTTGAGTCCAAACACTTGTGAAACCCCAAAGGTCTTTAAAAAATTGATAAATTGAGTCATGTTCAACTGCCCCCTCGCTGCATACGGTAATTCTAAATATACCTTTGCCAAAATTAAGAAGGAAAGCTTTGGTTGATCTTGTGTCTATTTTCTGACACTTATGAACTTTTCTGGTAGGATGACTTCTGCCTAGTCCTCTCAAACTAATTCCTTCTCTCATCTTGACAGCATTGGAGTTCTATCAATTTCCCATGTGTGTTTGGACTGTTAATCACAGCGAATCCCACAGAAACATCCAGGTTGGAAAAGACCCTCAGGATCACCAAGTCCAACTTATAACTCTACTTTACAAGATACACCTTAAACCATATGGTTTAAGGTGTATCCCAACCAATGGGATGTTAGGAGAAAATTCTTTACAATGAGGGTGGTGAGACACTGGAATGGGTTGCCCAGGGAGGTTGTGGCTGCTCCCTCCGTGGAGGTGTTCGAGGCCAGCTTGGATGAGGCCTTGGGCGACCTGTTCTAGTGAGAGGTGTCCCTGTCTATGACACAGGGGGATTGGAACTGGATGATCTTTGAGATTCTTTCCAACCATTCTATGATTCTATGATATCCCTAAGCACCACATACAAACCACCCTTAAAGATATCCAGAGTGAGTGTCTCCACCACCTCCCTGGGCAGCTCATTCCAGTGTCTGATCACTCTCTCCATTAAAAACTTTCTCCTAATGTCCAATCTAAACGTACTCAGCCTCAGCTTGAGGCCATTCCCTCTTGTTCTGTCTCCAATTCTCTGTGAGAAGAGCCCAGCACAATGTCCCTCAAGTAGCTGTAGGGAGCAATGAGGTCTCCCCTCAGCCTCCTCTTCATCAAACTAACCATTCCCAGCTCCCTCAGTTTCTCCTCATGAGATTTATTCTCCAGGCCCTTCATCAGCTTTGTTCTCCTCCTCTGGACCTGCTCCAGCACCTCCACATCTCTCTTGTACTGCAGTACCCAAAACTGAAGACAATACTTGAGGTGTGGCCCAACCAAAGCCGAGTACAAGGAGAAAGTCGTCTCCCTACTCTTGCTGGCCACAGCATTTTTAATCCAAGCCAGGTTGCCATTGGCCTTCACGGCCACCTGGGCACACTGCTGGCTCATATTCAGCTGCCTGCCTATTACAATTCCCAGACCGCTTTCTGTCAGGCAGCTCTCCAGCCACACTGTCCCAAGCCACTACAGAGAATGGCAGTGCAGGGGCTGACCTCAGATCCTGTCCCATTAGCACTGCAAAGTGTGACTTCAGTATAAGAGCATTTTGTATTTGGGTAGCACTATTTCCAATAAAGGGACAGATGAATGACTAAGTTGGGCAGGACAAAGACACCCTAGCTCAGTATCTGGCTAGCAACAGATGTCTGACACAAAAGGAAAAAGAGAACAAGCACACCACTCCGTTTCTCTTGGCGTGCCCAGAAAACCTTGGAGGGTCATAGTCCTTCTGGACCCTTTGTCCCATTGATTTGCTTTTCCTTATCAGAATCTTGAACATAGATTCTTGCACCTACTGAACCATTTGTCTAGAGAAATGTAATGTCTCTCACCCAAAGACAGGAAAATGACAAACTTTTGAAGTCAGCCCTGCAGAAAAGGATTTGGGGGTACTGATGGACAAGAAGCTGGAAGTAAGCCAAAAATGCACACTTGCAGACTAGAAGGCAAATCACATCCTGCGCCACATCAAAAGCAGGTTGAGAGAGGTGATTCAGCCCCTCTGGTGACACCTAACCTGGAGTACCGTGTCAAGCTATGGCCCCCCAACACAGGACAGACATAGACCTGCTGGAGAGGGTCCAGAGGAAGGCCACAACAATGATCAGAGGTCTGGAGCACCTCTCCTACAAAGACAGGATGAAAGAATTTGGGCTGTTCAGCTTGGAGAAGAGAAAGCTCTGGGGAGAACTTAGAGCTACATTTCAACGTCTGAAGGGGACCTACAGGAAGGTTGGGGTAGGACTTGAAGCAATAGGATGAAGGGCAATGGTTTTAAACTGGAGAAAGGTAGATTTAGGTTGGACGTAAGGAGAAGGTTCTATTACAATGAGAGTGGTAAAATACTGGAACAGGTTGCCCAGGGATGTGGTTGAGGGCCCTGTTCCTGGAGACATTCAAGGTCAGCCTTTATGTGGCCCTGAGCAGCCTAATCTAGTTGGAGGCCTCCCAGCTGGCCTTTGAGGATCCCTTCCAACCTGATGCAATCTGTGAATCAGGAGAAATCCACCTGACCTCCAGCACAATCAGTGCACAGATGCCTGGCTTGGTGGCCAAGGTCCCCATCGAGCTTGTGTCTGCTTTGAGCAATGCAAGGGGACACATGCGTGTCATGCCAAATCAGGGCCAACATGCCCACCTCAGTTAGAGGGAATGACTCAACTAACAGTCTTCTAATCTTCCTTTTCTAAAATCCCAGATCTGTCTGCAATCCAGAGCAGAAGCTGAGGGTGTTTTGTAGGGCTGAATACTGATAAAGCTGATAGAACAACTCAAAGCACCAGGACCCAGATGCTTCAGAGAGGGCACCAGTGGCTTGACCAAAAGCTCTAGACAGATTAGAAAACATTTCCTGTGGACCATGAAGGTGCCTGGCTTTTCCTCCATCTACCAGATTCTGCAGTCCCTAAGTAGTCAACTCTCTTTTCTTCCAAGGGAAAAAAAAAAAAAAAAAGAAAGAAAGAAAGAAATAGAAGGAAAATTGTACAAAAAAATAAATCCTGCTTTTGTTCTGGATAAAACTAGGTCATCATTTTCCATCCTCCCTGTCAGTTTTCTGCAGTGTGTTTCATACAAAGCAGCATCATTCTGGCAAAAGGTATTTATAAAGCGAGCTTCGAAAAACCATTTGTATATATATATATATATAATTTTTTTTTTTCTTTCTCCCCCAGAAAGTCTTTGGCATCTACCACTACCAGGAAAGACTTGAGACCTAGATGGAATTTTCATCTCTCACAATAACTTGGCCTATGTTGGCTAGACCTAAAAGGTTTGATATTTTAAAACCCCTTATGTGGCAAAGCACTATAAACTATGGCTGTTTACAAATCTTACCTCTCACCAAAAAAAAAAAAAAATCAGTGGAAATAATGTAAGTGATTCCAGGATTAATTTTCATCTGATTCACTCACAACCCCCAAGTTCTCTTAAATCAGAGGCAAGAAAACAGTATTGCAAGGGAGCTGAAGCATGCCAAAAAGAGTACCCCATGGGATGGGGAGGATGCCAAGAACAGAGACTACAATGGGAGAGGGCATGACAGAGGTTTTTCTGAAAGGGATGAGAGACAATTTTCACCAGAACTGGGGAACAAAGACGACTTCTTCCATGTCTTTGCAGGTTGCAACCAACTGATAAACCAAGATCCATTTCCAGGTGCATTTGGGGGCAATGACACATGGGTAAAAAGTGATGCTTGAAATTAAAAACTGCAGAGAAAAAAGTATTGTAGTTTTTTTACTCTCTTTTTCCATGTGTGCATAAGCAGGCATTTGCTTATGCCTGCTTATGGGGCATTTGCTCTGTTGTGGTGACACAAAACCCACTGCAAAGGCAATGCCTCCACTTACCCAGCTGTTCCCTCTTCATATGCTGTGTCTGTAGCAGTCTTAGTGCTCCTAACCTGTTCAATGAAAGAGGATTTGCAAGTACAAGATGCAGCTGGGGTAGATGTTTCTAATCAGTTCTCCAGTCAGCTCATCTCTTAAAAACAAATATATGGTGAGTTATCCACTGTTGACACATTAAACAAGCACAGGAGATCTACATCAGGCACAGACAGAAAAGGAACATGGACCGAGAGGCCTGGAGCTCAGTGACATCTCTTCATCTCATTAATAAAAGTAGGATACAGGACTGATCACAAGAAGAGAAGAGTTGGAAAGCAGAAACATGTACGAGAGAAAGAAAAACAGGAGACCTGCAGTGGCAAAACCAGGAGATAGTTGAAGGACCATAGGCTCCAACAGATTTAACTGTAGGTGCATTAGTAAAGAGATTGAAATCCAGCCCATATTTTCACCAAGGTTCTTGAACTTGGGTGGAATCACAGAAGACAGAATAAGCTGATAGCCCAGAGCACCAAATGTATTCTGGGCTGCACAAAAAGAAGTGTGGACAGCACATGGAGGGAGGGGAGTCTGCCTCTCTCTCTCCACTCTGCTGAGACCCCGTCTGTAGTGCAGGGTTCATCTCAGGAGAGACAAGGACCTGTTGGAACAGGGCCAGAGAAGGCCATAACATTGATGCGAGGGCTGGAGCTGCTCTGTTGTGGGACCAGGCAGTGAGAGTTGGGGTTGATCAGCCTGGAGAAGAGAAGACCAGGGAGACCTTCTTGTGACGTTTCAGTACTTAAAGGGGGCTGTAAGAGAGATGGAGACAGACTTGTAGTAGGGCCTGCTGTGACAGGAGAAGGGGTGATGGGTTTAAACCAACAAGAACCAACAAGGCCAAGTGCAAGGTCCTGCATCTGGCTCAAGGCAATCCCAAGCACAAATACAGGTTGGGCAGTGACTGGCTGGAGAGCAGCCCTGAGGAGAGGGACTTGGGGGTGCCGGTGGAGGAGAAGCTCAACATGAGCCAGCAGTGTGCACTTGCAGCCCAGAAAGTCAACCAGATCCTGAGCTCCATCAGGAGAAGTGTGGCCAGCAGGTGGAGGGAGGTGATTCTCCCCCTCTACTCCACCCTGGTGAGACCTTACCTGGAGTACTGCATCCAGTTCTGAAGCCCCTATTAAAAGAGGGATGTGGACATGATGGAGCGTATCTAGAGAAGGTCCACGAGGATGATCAGAGGGCTGCAGCACCTCTGCTGTGAGGACAGACTGAAAGAGTTGGGGCTGTTCAGTTTGGAGAAGAGGAAGCTCCCAGGTGACCTTCTTGTGGCCTTCCAGTATCTGAAGGGGGCCTACAGAAAAGCTGGGGAGGGACCTTTTAGGCTCTCAGGTAGTGACAGGATTAGGGGGAATGGAGCAAAGCTGGAGATGAGGAGATTCAGATTGGATGTGAGGAGGAAGTTCTTTACCATATGAGTGGTGAGGCCCTGGAATAGGTAGCCCAGGGGGGTGGTTGTGGCCACATCCTTAGAGGTGTTTGCAGCCAGGCTGGATGAGGCTCTGTCCAGCCTAATCTAGGGTAGGGTGTCCCTGCCTATGGCAAGGGGGGTTGGAACTTGATGATCCTTGTGGTTCCTTCCAACCCTGACTGATTCTATGATTCTAGATAGAAAAAAGAGTTTTTTTGCAATGTGGGTGGTGAAACACTGGCACAGGTTGTCCCGAGAAGTTGTAGATGTCCCACCCCAAGAAATGCTCCAGCTCAGGCTGGACAGAACTTTGAGTAACCTACTCTAGTTGCAGATGTCCCTGCTAAATTTTGGGTAGTTAGACTAGATGACCTTTAAAGGTTCTTTCCAAAACAGTTTATGATTCTATGGAGGAAAGAAAGAGAAAACAGAGTTCAGCACATCCCACATCTCTGGAGACAAAACAAGAGCCTTACACTGCCTAGTTAATTCCAAAAGCTTCATCTGAACTGTCCTAAACCAAACACGCTACCATTCCTGCAGCCCTGTATTAGCTCAGCGTTGCTCACAATAGCCACATCATGTTCAACAGAACAGTAAGGTTAGTCAGTAAATCAATATTTTGTCACATCCCAAAGTCAATCTGAGTCTGATTCATCTTGAAAACACAGCTCCCACGTCTTCAAAGACAGCCAAATTCTTTACAGGAAAAAAGACTGTGCTTCCCTGGGTGTTGTGAACAGGTAAGTAAGTGTAGCAAAACCCAAACACAATTTGGCAGGATATAATACTTGCTGGAGATAATCCTACCTGCTGAAAATTCCCTTTAACCTCAGTGAAGACTCCAGTAGATGCTAAGTATAATCAGGACAGACACCAATTCTCTCCCACTGCACAGCAGAGTGAACAGTCTTCAAAGTGTTATTCTTTAATGTCAGAGCGCAACAGCAAAGGAAAAGTTCTAGAAATGGTTGGTTTGGGCAATTTTCTCCCGAAAAGTAGGCTGGGTGATTGTTTTGGCTGTGGTTAGGTCTCCCTGAATAACAACAGCATATTTCAGCCCGTGCTTTTCCAGTGATAGTGAACCAGGATGTTCCCAGGTAAGGGGGACTGCAAGTTCCCATAGCAGGAGTTGATCTGGTTTCTCTTGAACCTACAATGGGCTGGGAGGAACCATGGGAAAGCTGTGTCAGTGTTTCTTACCACTTGAAATCCCCTCCCTACAGCTTCTGCCTTGCCACCCAGCTTGAAATCGCCTCTCAGGTATTACAGCATGGGGATGACTGTTGCAGTCACCCAAAGATGCACTTTACAAAGAGACTGTCCTGATACTCCACACAGAAGTTTTCCGGAAATGCCTCCTGCGTTGCACAAAGTCTTTGCTCAACTTCATAAAGAGCTCTGATCGTGCTATTGTAAAGTTTGTTGCAAAGCAGCATGAGTTCCTTGATGATGAAAGCGCTGATATTGCTATTAGTAATGATCATTTGTAGCATGGAAGGCTGCAGCTTGATTCCCCCAACAGAGGTAGATGCTCTGTACACCCTCCTGAAGAAGCCTCCTTGGCCCTGGAAAACTTAGAAATCTAAGCAGACAGTGTAGACAAAAGAACACCATTATCTTCATTTTCCAGATGGGGAACTGAGGCACAGAGAGATTAAGTGACTTGCCAACATCTGTAGAAGAATGGAGGATTAAACCTTGATCTCCTGAGTCCAAGTCTGGTGTTCAGTCACCGGACCAGCCTTCCTACTCCTGCTAGTGTGTTATTGCCATCATCTGCTCAGTGGTTTTTCCTACCCATTTCTACCTAATCCCTTTTCAAGGTAACTCTTCAGGGACCGTTACTTATGTGGGTCAGGGCTTGATATAGCCATGCCAAAGAGGGACATACTGTTTCGTTCTGTGAGCACCAGTGCCTAGGCTGGCAGGTACCACTGCTGCATGGCATCACAGCAGCAAGGACTTACAAAGTCATTTCTTCTTCAAGGCAGAAAAACCTGCCATGAAATCACTGGGCAGTGGGGAAAGAGGAGGTTGTTTGCTGTGACTCTTGCTCGATCTGCAGTTTCCATCCTAGTGAAACACACAAACGAAAACCCAAAAAAACCAAACAAGCAAACCTCGTGTTCATGTAGGAGGAAGGTTTGTAAAATAGGGCTGTAAGACAAAAAGAAAAAAAAATAATTTTTGAAAGCGGTGTATTGGATGGATCCCTGGAGCCGGTATTCATTTCTTGCGCTGCAATACCACCTGCAGGCTCCAGTTCGGGGCTGGCCGCTGCAGAGGAGAGTTGCTCTTGCAGCCCGAGGGGGCAGGTCCCAGCCCTCAACCTCCACGGGAGCCTTTCTGATGACTAAGGACCGTTCTGACGATGCACTGCACACACCATCAGGCAGGCATATCCCAGGCTGCGTCGCTGCATGCATTGTCCCATCCGACTGCCTCAACGCCCCAAAAAGCTTGCAAAAAAGCCTCTGTGGAGGAGGGCCACAGTGAAAATAAGTTTGGAAATGGTCTTGGAGGTGAAAACTCGCAGGTCCTCCCAAAGTAGCAAGTAATGATGGTATTTCCTGCACCATTTGTGAACGATCAGATCTCTGTCCTCCTCCAACAAGCGATGCCATGGCACGCCGGCCCCAAATCAGGCATGACAGGACTAGGGGGAATGGAGCAAAGCTGGAGGTGGGGAGATTCAGATTGGATGTGAGGAGGAAGTTCTTCAGCATAAGAGTGGTGAGGCGCTGGAATGGGTTGCCCAGGGGGGTGGTTGGGGCCATTTCCCTGGAAGTGTTTAGGGCCAGGCTAGATGAGGCTGTGGGCAGTCTGATCTAGGGTAGGATGTACCTGGGCATGGCAGGGGGGTTGGAACTAGATGATGCTCGTGGTCCCTTCCAACCCTGACTGATTCTATGATTCTATGAACCTAATAGTGCCGCCCTTCTTCCCCCCCAGCCCATGCCAAAACTGGGGGCAAGGGTGGAGAAGGTGCCACCGCCAGGCCCTCGCCTCAACGCCTGTCACCCTGATTGCAGTGGGCGAGAGATCACAGGCGCGCAGCAGTATCTGCTCCAGAGACATCAGACGGCGTTGGAGCAAGGGTAATCCATTTATTTTTAGAGAAGTTTTTTCCACTCCGAGATCATACACACTGCAGATCACAGAAACACATGCAAGCATGAAATTTAATTTTTAAGAATTCTTTTCCCGGGGCTTCCACGTAAAGCGGCAGTGAATGGGGGGAAAAAACCCCCCCGACACTATAATAATGACAAGACAATTACAGAGGGGTTTTCTGCTAAGCATGAAACTTTGGAGGGGGGGAAGTGTCTGGGATAAGAAGGAGTAAAAACCCCACCCACTAGAAAAGTAGGATAAGAGGGACTAAAAACCCCAACCCACTAGAAAAGTAATTTTTTGTCCAGTTTTCACTGAAGCATCATTAAGCATCACGTCACTTAAGTGACTTTCAAAATAATAATCAGCTTTAAAGTAGCAGTGCCTTTTTTAGTGACAGTGTGTATGCAAATGTGGAAGCAGCCTGCATCCTCCTAGATGCTGCAAAACACACACACACTTGTGCATGAACACTTGAGCATGGAAGGACTGGGAGACATACACTAGGCTTTGTGGGATTATGGTGAGAAAGCAGGAGTGGTAACTTTGATGTTCTTAAAAAAAAAAAAAAAGATAATAAAATGGTGGAAAAGACAGAAAAACCATGAATGGTTTTGCTCTTCTTGGTAAAGCCCCCCAGGAAAGAGCTAGCATGGAAAATGAATCCCCTCTCATCTTCTGGAGAGGCAATTCCTTCCCTCCCAGCCTAAGTTCATGAACAAGGCTGTGCGGGGAGCTCAGACGCTGCGTGTCTGAGCCCTGCTTAGCCTGTGGATAAACAGAGAGGTTAGTTTCTACGACAGGCAGCCACACAGAACTTCCTATTCACTGAATATTCCCTGCAAAATAAATAACTATCTCACATCCTGAAATGTAAAAAAAAAATAGAACCAATTTGGTAACAGTGAGAAATGTGGGAGTGCTGCCTTGGTGGTCACATGGACAGGAATTTTAACTCTGGAGGAGGTTTCTCACTTGCTTCTTGTTAAAGCCAGCCCTAGCAATAAGTAATCAGAAGTTTCCACATCTGCCCTATTTGTAGCTGCAGCATCTAATAATGCGGTGACATTAAGTAAAAAATGAAAGCTCTGATCAAAAATAGTCCAACAATTCACAGTGGTGGAAATCAAGATGTTAAAAAACGGTTCTGAAACTTCTCAGCTGTCTTTATTCAAGAAGGAGAACTTTAGTGCTGATTGTTCAAGAGGAAAATGGCACAGAATAGAAAGTCTAAAAGGTTTTACCTTGGTTTTGTAGCATTGCAGCATCCCCTTGGGTCTCTTGTCCCCACACCAGGCAACGCTCAGCTTGCCGTCAAAGGTGGGAGCACCACGTTTCACTCCTCCAGGTCTAGAGACAACAACACAGCAAAATAATTTGTCAAATTGTCAAAACTTAACAGACAGGGTAGAGGAGCAGACTGGGGAAATTTGGATAGACTGTGCCTTCACCCAGTCCTAATCTCACCACTGGAGGCTGTAAACATGATGGGTAAAGTGACAGTCTGGCTACAAATCTGTCTGGCAGCTTCATTAGACATCTTTCGCCTGACTGATTAAACTGCATTTAAGACCCACTTTCATTTTTTCAAGCCTTTTGTTTAAATTAAAAGGTCATGTTTTCAAGCGAGTGATCCGCTGCCCTCTCCAGTCTCCTGCCACAATACAGTTACATTAGTACTGGTGTTGCACAAAGCGCTGTGAATAAGATCCACAGACACCAACAAATGTCGCAGCCAGCGGAGGTTACAGAAAGGAGTTTTTGTCTGTTCGTTATATGCCACAGCAGGGACACAAGCTTGAAAAGTCCCCCAGCCTCAAACTGGAACTATTTCTGCTGTGCACTGGGAGACTTGCAAAGGGGACTTGTTACTTTTGCAGATTTATTAAAGCAGCCAGGCTTGCCCCGTGCATCTGGCTCCACCTCGTTTGTGCTGCTGCCTCAACACTCAGGAGCTGAAAGCAATTTTTTTGTGGTTATGAAAAAAAAAAAATTAAAAAAAATTTACCCAAAACCCAGGACCTGGGATTTGGGGTCTAATGCTGCCAAGTGCTGAGTGCCATCTGTTCCCACTGGCTCCGAGTGGCTGCGGGGCTGCTCCAGAGCTCACAGGATGGGGCCCTGGCACGGCAGAGCCTGACGGAGCAGGGCAGCTCTCCAGAAGATGTAACACAGAGTCTTGGGAGTGCTCCCAGTTTACACCTCTGTGTGTCTGGCCAGCAGACAGACTTCACTTAACCTGCTGCCCTGCAGCCAAGTGCTTCTGTGAGCTCTCAGAAAATAGCAAGTGCACTCAAATCATAGAGTCACAGAGTAGTTTGGGTTGGAAGGGATCTTATAGATCATCTAGTTCCAATGCCTCTGCTGGATGGAACACCTCCTGTTAGATCAGGCTGCACAGAGCCCCTTCCAACCTGACCTGGAATGTTTCTGGGGATGGGACATCTACACCTCTCTAGGCGACTTGTGCAAGTGTCTCATCACCCTCGTTGTTAAAAAAGCCCCAAACTATTCCTAGTATCTAATCTAAATCTACTCTCTTTCACTTTAAAACTGTTAGCCCTCATCCATTCACTATAATACCTGAAAAAGACTCTCTCCCCATCTTTCTGATAGGCCACTTAAAGTACTAAAAGGTCACTAGAGGGTCTCCTTGAAGCCTTCTCTTTTCCAGGCTCTCTCAGCCTGTCCTCATCAGAAAGGTGCTGCAAACCTCTGGTCATCTTCATGGCCTTCCTCTGGACATTCTCCAACAGACCCATGTCTCTCCTATGGTGAGGACTCCAGAGCTGGACCCAGAACGGCAGGTGGGGTCTCAGCAGTGTAGACCAGAGGGGCAGAATCCCCTCCCTCCACCTGCTGCCCACATTGCTTTGGATGAAGCCCAAGATACAGTCTGCCTTCTGGATTGCCAGCTACATTGCTGGGCCACATCCAGCTTTTCACTCAGCAGTCATGTCAAAGTTGGGAGAAATGTCCTGGCTGGCTTGGAGACTTGTGTATGTCTTGTTTCTAACTAAACTGAGGGAGGAAGCCCCATATTGCCCTGTGCTGGGAAGTGATGATGCCCTGGGCATCACAGGTTTTTATGCCACATTGATGCTGGTCTGAAAATATCCTCCTACCTCACTTGCATCTTCCAGTAGTTTTTTGCTTTGCAGAGGTGAATCAGAAAACTGAGGTGTGGAGCAGACACAAGTGGAATGGCTGAGCTGTCTGCTTCTCTCAGGTGAAATGCAGAAGTCAAGGGAACTGGAAAAAAGGACCAAAACCCAAATGCTGGGTCAGTATCAGAGAACACTTTACACTAAGGGGATGTAAAAGGTGACTGAATTTTTACTAGATAAGATGAACCTTTCACAAGCACTCTGCTATAGATGCCTGAACTCTGTCCAGTGACCTGTTGTACCCTTCTACATTCCCTAAAAGTAATTCTGTTAACCTAGAAAGTTATGAATGTGACTTACTAAATGAACTACAGTTTGGATCACAATATTCATTGTGTCCTGTGTCCCACATGCTGCCTCCCACGTAATTTTAAAAAAATAAATCACATTACAAGGGAACTTTGGCTATGACATTGTACACAAAAAGTGTACCAAATTGTACACTTCCCTTCTTTTCCACGTACAACTAAGTCCTCAATAATCACTGAGGATTCTAGAAGTGGTGGTGATATCAGAACCTCCCAGAAACAGTTTCCTCCAGATTGCACTGGGATTTGATCTATAACAAGCACAGGTACATATTGATAGTGCAGATACAGTTCTGGATGATGGCTGCATTTTTCCCTTATTGTGAGGGCCAAAGGCTATTCAAGTACATCTGCATTATTTCTCCAAAATGGAGCTTTTTTTTTTTTTTTTCCCTAACCCAGCTACTGACATCCTATAGCGTAACCTTTGCTTTAGGACCACCTTTCTCTAACTGATGCGCTTAAATTCACACACAGGTATTGACAGGTGAATAGACTCTTTAGTATTTAACAGTAAATCCCTGACATTTCTATCTCACACTGTAAGTCCAATTATCCTACTTCTTCTCTATCCCTCAGTCAGAAATCTGCAAATCAAAAGAAAGCCCAGAAAACCCTTTTCCAAGTTGTGTGGTTTGCTGTAAATAAGAGCGGTGGATATGACCTAGCAGCGAGGAAGAATAATTTGGATCTCTAGAGGTCTAAACCAGTGTTTAGGGCTTTTCTGAATGGACTTGCTTTTGTAGAGCCAGAGGACATTTTGCTGCTGAGTGTTCATTTATAAAAACAAAATCAACCAATCTTTCCTGACACCAAAGAGAAATGCTTCTGAATGACCCTGGCTCACACAGGCTAGGGGGGCGGGGGGGCTTGTTGGTGTTTTTTGTTTTCCCAATGACTCAACAATGAACAAGCTCAACCATTACAGTAAGCCATCCGTTTCTGCTGCCAGCAATTATATCAGCTATCCAGACCCTTATGTGTCATTTAGTATCTACTTTCATAGAGGGGGAGATGAAAAAAAACAAACAAACAAAAAACAAAACAACAATAAGATGTAGCTAATTACAGATGTGTTTAGTCTAACGAATAATGAGCAATGTTTTATTTCCTCCGTCTATGACAGGGTGGTAAATCTATGACAGGGTGGTAAATAATTAAGACTCAAAAGAATTCAAAGTATTAGGTAACAACCAGAAAACTTGTGCAAGATTCTCTTTTTTTTCCTCCCTTTTTTTTCCCCCACACCCCCCTGCTCAAGTTTAATTGGTTCATTGTTCCCATGAACTAGAAACCACGGGGTTGATAGCGGTGCTAAAGTTTGCTTCTATAAAGGAAGATTAACATATTCGGGAACTTTACCCTAATCCTTGTTTTGCGTTAACTCAAGCAGATTGGATTAGTAATTCTTACCTACCACCCACTAGAAGAAAACGGGTTTCTTTTCTCAGACAACTGGCTGCATTGTACCTTCATGTGCATTATCTGCACTGAAAGCATTTTCTGCAGGAAGAAATAATGTGAAGTGAAAGGGAAAAGAGTTTTACACTGCGACGGGCAAGAAACAATTGCTGACATCGCAGAGCCTGAACTCCTCTGAAAGGCCAGACCTGTTTGTCCCCACCTCATATGCTGCTCTTCCAGGCGAAATGAGAATAATCCTCCCCCAATCTTCTCATTCAGGAAAATCATGAAAATGAAGGAAATTTGATTTACTAGTTTTGATTTGGAAACCCAGCCGGTGTGCTGGCAGGGGTAACAGAACTGGTTTTGTGGTTTGGATCTCAATGCAGGGGCTGCAAACCCACCAGGATCCAGCCTGCTTAGCCCCGCCACTGCAGGAGCACCTCGTTCTGGTCAGTTGTTCTGCTGCTGCATGGACGTAGTATAGTGTAGACCAGCCACAAGTGCCAGTATAACTCTGGGTCTGTGAAAAGACTCCACTGAAGAGTAAGACTCATCCAGCTCATACCTTATTTTCACTCGTCGTCTGAACAAAGCCAGATTCTGCTTGCGTTGAACTCAGCACCACATCTTCATCCAAGAAAAGAATTTGTAGTTACTTGTTCTGAAGCTACTTTTCTCCCAACTTTGCACAGAATCGCAGCACAGTGGAGGTTGGAAGGGACCTTTGGAGATCATAGAATCATAGAGTCCCTCAGGGTTGGAAGGGACCACAAGAATCATCTAGTTCCAAACTCCCTGCCAAGGCCAGAGACACCTCACACTAGACCAGGCTGGCCAGAGCCTCATCCTGCCTGGCCTTAAACACTTCCAGGGATGGGGCTTCCACCACCTCCTTGGGCAACCTGTTCCAGGGTCTCACTACCCTCATGCTGAAGAACTTCATCCTAACATCCAATCTGAATCTATCCTTTTCTAGATTTGTTCCATTCCCCCTAGTCCTATTTATACCTGATATCCTAAAAAGTCCCTTCCCAGCTTTCTTGTAGGCCCCCTTAAGATACTGACATGTCACAATAAGGTCACCTCTGAGCCTTCTCCTCTCCAGACTGAACAGCCCCAACTCCCTCAGTCTCTTCTCAAAGGAGACACTGTCACCTAGTCCAACCTTTCTGCCAGAGCAGCTTCATCTACAGCAGATTGCATAGGACAGCATCTAGTCTGTCTTTGAATGATTCTGAAAAAGGAGGCTCAACAACCTCTCTGGGCAACCTGGTCTAGTGCTCCACCTTCTTCAGAGTAAAGAAGTTTCACCACATGTTTGGGTGGAACTTCTTATTTCAAGTTTGTGTCTATTACCTCTTGCCCTGTCACTTGGCATGACTGAAAAAAGATTGCCCCCATCCTCCTGACACCCATCCTTTAAGCATTAATAAATTCCCCTGGAGTCTTCTCTATGCTAAAAAGTCCCAAGTTGCTCAGGCTTTTTTTGTAAGAAATGTTGTCTAGTCCCCTCAGCATCTTCAGAGCTCTTCCTCTTCGGTGTCTATAGCCCAGACCTGCTCATTAGCAGAGAGGGGTGTTAATTAACTCTGTATCTAGCAAAGAAAAAGAACACCTTGAAGAAGCTCCTGCTGTTTCCCTCTCATTCCAGCCCACTGCTGCCTCAGTGGTGGTCCACTGACTTTTCCTTTAAGCCAAGCTTGATACAGTTTAAATCTTGATTTAGACAAGGCATCAGAAAGAAGCTCTTTTCTGTCAGACTGGTGAGACACTGAAATGGATTGCCCAGAGGAGTTGTGGACAGCTTATCCCTGAAAGTGGTTACGACTAGGCTGAATGAGGCTTTAAACACCTGGTCTAGTGGAAAGTGTCCCTGCCCACGGCAAGGGGGTTGGAACTAGATGATCTTTAAAGTTCCTTCCATCTTAAGCCATTGTATGACTCTGCTATTTTGGAAGGCAGAAGCAGCCCACCAGAAAAGAAAATCACTGAGCTGACCTGTTGGTTACCCTGCTTCAGTATCTCAAAAGAAAAAGAAAAAGCACACCCCCCCCCCCTCCAAACTAACTACAATAGCAAGAGGTACAGGAGATTGGGGTCTAACTCTTCTTGACTGCATGAAGCAGCCAAGAAATTCCATAAAAGATAATTCACTGTCCCAAAGGAGGAGGGGGCTGTGTGCATGTCTCTGCCCAATCTGATCTGTGAGCCCTGGTGCACCTCTCTTCACCAGTCCAGCTACCTGCAGTGCATTCACCATTTTATATTTGGCTAAGGAAAACATGATTTTTAGGAGTCAACATATATGCAGTGTCTCCCATGGCAGGATCCTGGCCTCATAGAGACCTGCTCACCACAATTTAAAAGCTCCTTAGCTTACAGCCATAGCTGTAGGGTGTGACTTCCCAGTGTCCAGGAAACAAGGAGAAAATGTGGGGTACTCCAAATATCCCCAGAACTTAGAGCCATTAAATCATAGAATTGTTTTTGTTGGAATAATAGAATAATAGAATGGTTTAGGCTGGAAGAAACCTTAAAGATCATCTAGTTCCAACCCCCTGCCATAGGCAGGGACACCTCCCACTAGATTAGGTCTCTCAAGACCTCATCCAGCCTGGCCTTGAACACACCCAGGGAGGGAGCAGCCACAACCTCCCTGGGCAACCTTTAAGATCATCAAGTCCAGTCATTAACATAACGCTGCCAGGACACCACAAAGCCACGTCCCTAAGTACCACATCTACACATCTTTTAATTCCCTACAGGGATGGTGACTCCACCACTTCCCTGGCAGCCTCTTCTAATGCTCCACAACCACTTCTGCAAAGGAATATTTTCTAATATCCAACCTAAATCTCCCTTGCTGCAATTTGAGGCCATTTCCTCTTGCCCTATCACTTGCTGCTTGGGAGAACAGACTAATTCCCACCTCTCTACAACTTGAAACAAACTGGTGTGTTTCCTGGGGGAAGTTTTGGGTTTTCAAGAACACATAGATGAATTGTGAGCTTTGTGCTGCTTTCACTTGTAACCTTTTCCTCCCTGAGGAAATTGTTGCTTCTGTCATTTCAATAAAAGAAAAAATGAGGAGTGGACCAATAAATTACTCATTCACTTTGTGCTATCCATTAAGAGAACTGCCAGTACAAATTTTCCACCTTCTTCCTTTATCATGGTTTTCCACCAAGCTGTGCAAAACACACTGTGTATTGCTTACTGTTTGGGATTTTATGGAGAAAAGAAATAAATAGAGCCTCCAAGTACTAATTTCAAACTGCTGTAGTGAACTCTCCCTTTTTTTATTACATAATAGAGCCTTTTGTCCTCAGTTTTCCATCTGTTTGCTAAGCATTTTTCACTTGAAGACTCAATTAGGACAAAAAAAAAAAAAAAAGAGCCCCACACAATCATTCAATTCAAAAATTAATTTGGAGATCAAGGGACTGACTTAGGCCTATACCAGTGACTAAAAGCAATTCAGGCTTTGTCACATGATCCAAGAGAACTGAGCAACAACAGTTTAGCTGCTTTAATCCTGCTTAATTTGAGTGCAAAGAAATTCACATGTGCTACTAAGAACATTTTGCGAGCACACTGTGTCCATTTTTTTCTGGGTCCCCACGTCCAAAGACTTTGTTTCATTGAGAGCTCATGACATCCTGGGTTAATAACCCTCCTGCACACCAGCGAAACACCCTGGCTTGCCAAGGCAGAAGTGGCGTCCAGATAAAGCATTTACAAGTGGAAGTGGTAGCAAAACTGGCGCCTTTAGGGGGTTTTGACACTGAAAGTCGCTTCCCACTGTGCCGGGGACACTGTAAAACACAGACGCCGTCGAGGACACAAAGAGGATGTTTGAAACAATACAGCTGTGTCACAAGAGTTCTTGAGCAACAGATAGCACTGATTTTCAGCAGGTTTTTGCACCAGCTATAGGGTCATCAGCAGTGAGTGTCTCATCACCAGCTACCACCACCTGGCACAAGCTTGTGATCCCGGGGCCGCACGATGGGGTACCAGCCCACCTGAAGCTTGGCTGCAGCCTAGTTCGATGAGGATGCCAAGCAATTTTGCATCCAACAAAAGAAAGCCTGCAAAAATCCTGTCCCCCCAAACCGAGGCTCGCACACACCTACCCTTTCCCTCCCTAATGCCTTGTGCCTTTACTGGGTTTGGTGGAACTTAATTAAAGTCAGTTGTGAAATTTCCAAGAGGGGAAAAAAGAAAAGAAAAGAAAAGAAAAGAAAAGAAAAGAAAAGAAAAGAAAAGAAAAGAAAAGAAAAGAAAAGAAAAGAAAAGAAAAGAAAAGAAAAGAAAAGAAAAGAAAAGAAAAGAAAAGAAAAGAAAAGAAAAGAAAAGAAAAGAAAAGAAAAGAAAAGAAAAGAAAAGAAAAGAAAAGAAAAGAAAAGAAAAGAAAAGAAAAGAAAAGAAAAGAAAAGAAAAGAAAAGAAAAGAAAAGAAAAGAAAAGAAAAGAAAAGAAAAGAAAAGAAAAGAAAAGAAAAGAAAAGAAAAGAAAAGAAAAGAAAAGAAAAGAAAAGAAAAGAAAAGAAAAGAAAAGAAAAGAAAAGAAAAGAAAAGAAAAGAAAAGAAAAGAAAAGAAAAGAAAAGAAAAGAAAAGAAAAGAAAAGAAAAGAAAAGAAAAGAAAAGAAAAGAAAAGAAAAGAAAAGAAAAGAAAAGAAAAGAAAAGAAAAGAAAAGAAAAGAAAAGAAAAGAAAAGAAAAGAAAAGAAAAGAAAAGAAAAGAAAAGAAAAGAAAAGAAAAGAAAAGAAAAGAAAAGAAAAGAAAAGAAAAGAAAAGAAAAGAAAAGAAAAGAAAAGAAAAGAAAAGAAAAGAAAAGAAAAGAAAAGAAAAGAAAAGAAAAGAAAAGAAAAGAAAAGAAAAGGTAATCCCTTACAGTAAATGTGCTGTGATTGTTTTGGGTTCACCCTGCCTCTCCCCCCTTGACTGGTCTCATGGTGAGACAACATAATCTGAGAGATCAAAAAGCTAAAACCGGCCATGCTCGCTTTTCATCCTCCCTCTGACAAAAAGAATGGCAAGAGGGGACTTGAACTGCTTGATCCAAGCAAGGAGCCATGCTCATACCCAGGTCCAGTCATTTCCCCAGTTCAGTAGCTCTCTACCCAACTCACATAAAAGCCTTTCCCAGATACGGAGGTAAAATTCTCTTCCCAGTAGTATGACTGCCTGTCTGGATGCTTTTCTCTGTGACCTGAGTTAGATTGTCTGGTCCCGCTCTTTCAGGGGAGTTGGACTCAGTGACCTCTTTGGGTCTCTTCCTCTGACATCCTGTGATCTTGTGAAAGGACAGATTCTCCCAATGTCCTAGCTTTATCCTCTGTCTACAAAAGAAATGCAACAGGAAGGTATAACATCTTTTTTCCCACCTGTTGCAGTACCTAGGTGATTGGCAAGGAGACTCTAGAAGTTGCATTGAGTGGGTGGTAGTCCCTCTGCTTAAACTACACAGGACAAAACCAAAACAATTCAGCTGAAATAGGTATGTGTGATGGGGCAATGGGATGAAAACAGAGTGGCAGAATCCAAGAAAAGCTGCTGGGCGGTAGCCCTGAGCAATGTTGGACATGATAGCTTTGTGCTTCAAGGCACATATTGTTCCCTTCTAGCTGCCTTGCAGGCATCCAGATTCTCCAAGCCCATGTTTTCAAGTCTGTGACTCGTTCAGCTCTGAAGGCTTTGATTTTCTAGGAAATCATGAAACCACAGAACTGGTTTTGGTTGTAAAAGACCTTTGAGATCATTGAATCCAACCATTATCTAACTCCACTAAGTCTGGTGCTAAATCATGTCCGTTAGAACCACATCTCTGCATCTTTTAAACACTCCCAGAAATGGGGACTAAACCACCTCCCTGGAGAATCTATTCCAGTGTTTGGAAACCCTTTCAGTGAAGAAGCTTCTTTTAATATCCAACCTAAAACTCCCCTGGTGCAACTTGAGGCCATTTCTTCTTGTCCAATCACTTGTTACTTGAGGATAGAGAATAATACACATGTCACTCCAACCTCCTTCCAGGTAGCTGTGGAGAGCCAGAAGGTCTCCCTTCTGCCTCCTTTCCCCCAGGCTAAACAACCTCAGGTCCTTGAGATGCTTCTCAAAGAGCCTATTCTTCAGATCCTTCATCAGCTTCATTGCCCTTCTCTGGGCCTGCTTCAGCACCCCAACATTTTCTTTTAGTGAGCAGCCTGAAAGTGAACAGAGTTTTTCTTCCCTTTTGACCTCATCAGTGTATTTTCTTACTGTTGCATTCTCAAGGATGCTTGCTTTTGATTTTGCTTACAACAGAAGTCATGTATGTGCAGGTGCAGGTGCAGACAGAGTCCCAACTGCAGTTGTTGCACTGCAGGCATGGTCATAGGTATATTTAGCTGGGATTTCATAGAATCATAGAATGGTTTAGGTTGGAAGAGACCTCAAAGATCATCCAGTTCCAACCCTCCTGTGCCATAGGCAGGGACACCTCCCACTAGAACAGGTCACTCAAGGCCTCATCCAGCCTGGCCTTCAACACCTCCAGGGAGGGAGCAGCCACAACTTCCCTTGGCAATCTGTGCCAGTGTCTCACCACCCTCACTGTAAAGAATTTCCTCCTAAAATCCCATTTAAATCTCCCCTCTGCCAGTTTAAACCCATTTCCCCTCATCCTGTCATTAGAAGACCTTGTGAATAGTCCCTCCCCAGCCCTCCTGTAGACCCCTTTCAGATACTGGAAGGTTACTATAAGGTCTCCTTGAAGCCTTCTCTTCTCCATCTGAAAAGCCCCAACTCTCTCAGCCTGCCCTCATAGCAGATCTGCTCCAGCCCTCTGATCATCTTTGTGGCCTCTCTGGACTCACTCCAACAGTTCCACATTCTTTTTGTGCTGGGGGCTCCAGAACTGCACACAGTACTCCAGGTGGGGTCTGACAAGAGCAGAGTAAAGGGGGAGAATCACCTCCCTTGCCCTGCTGGCCACACTTCTCTTAATGCAGCCCAGGACACGGTTGGCTATCTGGGCCACATGTGCACACTGTCAGCTAATCTCAAGTGTCTCTTTGTCTTCACCTTTGCCCTAATTTACAGCTACACAGAGATCCATGGTTAGCTGATATTTTGGGAAAGCACACCCAGACTTAGAATCATTGAATCATAGAATCAGTCAGGGTTGGAAGGGACCACAAGGATCATCTAGTTCCAACCCCCCATGCCATAGGCAGGGACACCCTACCCTAGACCAGGCTGGCAAAAGCCTCATCCAGCCTGGCCTTAAACACCTCCATGGATGGGGCCTCACCCACCTCCCTGGGCAACTTGGCCATTTTCAGGAGCCAGCTCATTTCAATTGCAACCAAAATGCTGGAAGGGCCATTAAAGAAGCAACCAAGCCAAAGCCACAACGACAACAACCCTGCGGTTCTGTTAAAGAAACAAGCCATATGGAAAGGTCTGTGTTGGAAGCCCAACCAATTCAGCATCAAAGAGAGGGGAAATAACGAGCAAAGCTCACCCTCCTCCCCTTACCCCTGCGATGTGTTTTATCTAGTCGGAGTGGCAGTGCTGGCGTGGAGCCAGGGATCTCGCCGATAGATCTGAGCGATGCTGATTAAGAAACGTAACCAAAGTAATTAATGTTGTGGGAGGACTGACTCCTGGTGCTGATGGGGGAGGTGTTGGGGGGAGCTGGGATCTGACTTGTTCTTTGCAGCAGTTACCACCCCCCCCCCCCC
>VWZI01009393.1:598733-617046 GCA_013396835.1 Psilopogon haemacephalus
CTTTTGCAACTGACGCTCTCACTTTCAATTAAAATGGCTCGCTAGGAACCCAGTGCAGCAAGTTTGAGTCAGCAGGCTCCACAGACCATCAGGCTTCCCCTGCCTTTGTAGTTTCTGACTGGATTTCTCTGACATGCCAGTTTTTAATTTGCAAAAAAAATATTGCCTGGATTTCACACAGGATTTCAGATGGGTTTCGGTGATCTCTATGCCCTGTTCAACATTCCAGACCAGGTTCCAGCCTTTCCAGCCTTAGCAATTTTCAGGCCAGCACGTGGTTTTCCTTCTATTCAGGTCACTCCTGTCAAAAAAGTCCATGCATATTAATGCTGGGTCAATATTCTGGGCCACTGTAGTGCTATAGGTGATTGGTTCTGTCTTTTGGACAAGTGCAGGTTTGTCCATCCTCAGATCCTAATGCAACGTGGGGTTTGGGGCACTGAAGGGTTTCAGCCTCCTAGATTTAACATTATTTTGGTTCAAGGACTCTGGCTAAATTCATTAGTGCCTCTAGTTGGTTTCCCTCAGTACAGAGCAAAGCCATGAGCAGGGGAATCTAGGCTGAAAAGAAAACTTTATCTGTTCTCTCTTACATCCTTTGTGTCAAAATCAAAATAGATGACAGTTTATTTTGTTTCTTTCTTTCTTTCTTTCTTTCTTTGCTTGTTTCTTGGAAGAAATCTGAGTGCAAAAGAGTAAATATCAATCCAGCCCAGCAAGCCCAAAACTTTTGACTCATCCTGGCTGGTCCCACTAGCTCTAATCATTAGCAGAAATTGATTTGTCCTGTTTCCCTTTACTTTTCCTTGAACTTCTATATTGTTCATGTCCCATGTAGGGGGCAGTATGAAGAATCCACCGTGAGATGATAATGAAATCAGGCACTGGTTTGAAACAAGGCTGTTTCAGGGCACACTGGAGACTGAGTCTCCACTTCTGCCCTTCAAGCTCCTATTGCCATTTGTGCTGGAAGTCTGTAGCGCGGCTTTACACAAAGATTCACTGGCTTGCAAGGAGTCTACTGTTTGTGTCACAAGAGGGACTTGGTTTGATTTAGCTTTGGTTTACAGTCACATAGAAGGACTTCATCATGCTGAGCATCAGCATCACAGTGGAGAGGCAGGATCTGAAGCTTTATTCTCCGTTTTGGCCCAGATATGATCATCTTCAAAACTCAAATTGACCATCATTTATCCTACTGCTGGAGATACTCTCAGATTTAATCTCCTTCTCCACACCCATTTTTAAATGCATAAAACCAAGGTTCATTTTTATTGCATTCCTTTATGATCTTCATCAAGACTGCAGAAGAGAGTTTCTAGCCCAGAGGGTAGATGCTTTGTCAAGAGTAGTAAGTTCAAGTCCTGTGGTGAGGGTCACATTTTTTATGGCAAACCCTTCATATCCTTCATTGTCTCCTTGTTAAATGGTTCAGAACATTAATTATCGTTATCATCCAATATGTTTTACAGTGAATAAAAATATTTTAACCATGCTTTTGGTTGAAGAAGCCAAACATAATGCACCATTTTATGGGTAATTTTCATGAAATTTTGCATGCAGCCAGATCTCATGAGGTAGGGAACACACTTTTTTGAACTTTATAGCCTTCTCATTCAGTTTTCATTAGTAATTTTTCCTTTAGTTCTCAATAGGTTTCTCTAGCATTGAGGGAACAATATCAGAGCCCTCCTGTAGCTAATTTAATATCTGTAAATTTCCATGGCTGATAAGCAACAACTGTGCAGAAGGAATAGAAAAGTAAATTAGTGAATGTGGAAGGAAAAAAAAAAAAAAACAAACCCCACACCACAAATAAAAGTGGAGACTGCAAGATGCTGTGAAATTATAATCGCTGCCAAACATTTGGTTCATCAGGTAAAAAAAACACTAGCAGAAGAACAGCGATAATTATTTGTCCTCCCAAGGCAAATCAAAGTTTTATAGTGGTTTATTTGTCTCAAAAATAGTTTCCTACTTTCTAGTAGAATTTTTCACCATTCCCTGTTACTATGAGCCATGCTCACCATGGCTGGGAGCTAGCTAGATGCACTGGTAAGGACAGCTGTGTTTCCTGGCCCAAGAAATAATATCTACTACAGCTTTTTAGCTCCCAAAGCAAGGTTTTGATCCATACTCATAACTCTTCTCCTCTGGACAACCAACCTCCAAATATGGATCCCAAGTCACTTTGCCCTTGTCAAGCCTCATGTGACATATTTCATGACCACTTGCAAAACCTTTGACTCCGTGAATCATGTGTGATACAGCTGATCCCTCTCTACCCTCCTTACTTCCCTAATCCCAAAATCCAGCTACTATTAACTATGCTTCTACCCATCCTCTTTGCTCCTCTGCTGTTAATTCTCCCTCCTGCCCTGCATTCCTCCTCTTGTGCTCTCATTCATAGGCTCTGAGGAACACACAGTAGAGTCTGGAGCTAGGATCAAGTGATCACAAGAATGTGACCAACGCAACTACTGTGTGCTAACAGCATCCAGAGTAACCATGTTAGCATGGTCCACCTCGCAATCCTTGTCCTCCCACATCACTGCAGGCAGCATAAAACACCTGACCAGCACAAATCCTCCATACTTTTGTGGTCACTTCAAAGGCTGAACAGAATCACAGAATTTCTTAGATTGGAAAAGACCTTTAAGATCATTGAGTCCAATCATTAGTTTCACACTGGCAAGTCCTTGACTAAACCAAATCCCTCAGTGCAACATCTAATCGCTATGAATCACTATGGTTGGAAAGGACCACCAGGATCATCCAGTCCAACCTTCATCCCAGCATCCTTAATCACTAGACCATAGCCTCAAGTGCCACATCTACTCTTTTTTCAAACACCTCCAGTGATGGTGACTCCACCACCTCCCTGGGCAGCCCATTCCAGTGCCTGACCACACGCTCAACAAAAAACTTCCTCAGAACATCGAATCTAAACCTCCTCTGACATAACTGGATGCCATTTCCTCTTGTCCTATCATTAGTAATTTGGGAGAAGAGACCAGCACAAGCCTCACTACAACCTCCTTTTATATGGTTGTAGACAGCAATAAGGTCCCATCTAAGCCTCCTCCTCTCCAGACTAGACAACCCCAGTTCCCTCAGCTGCTCCTCATAGGTCTTGATTTCCAGACTTCTCACCAGCCTCGTCACCCTTCTCTGCACCTGCTCCAGCACCCCAATGTCCCATCATAGAATCATAGAATTATAGAATCAGTCAAGGTTGGAAGGCACAACAAGGATCACCTGTTTCCAACACCCCTGCCATGCCCAGGGACACCCTACCCTAGATTATGCTGGACAGAGCCTCATCCAGCCTGGCTGCAAACACCTCCAGGGATGTGGCCCCAACCACCTCCTTGGGCAACCCATTCCAGGCTCTCACCACTCTCATGGCAGAAGAATTTCTTCCTCATGTCCAGTCTGAATTTCCCTACCTCCAGCTTTGCTCCATTCCCCCTAGTCCTGTCACTACCTGATAGCCTAAAAAGTCCTTCCCCAGCTTTTTTGTAGGCCCCCTTCAGATACTGGAATGCCACAATAAGGTAATCCTGAACAATAAGCCACTCTACCAAAATCACAGGGCAGCACAGCAGCTTTGTGGTTTCTGATGTGGTTTCTCCACTGAAAACTCCACCTTTCGTAGACACATTAGTTGCAGCTCTGCACGGAACCTTCCAGCAACAGGTCTACCCCACAGAAAGATTCTCTCTGGTAAGAATACTCACCACATCATCAATTTAAGGCATGTTTTCAAATTTTTCCCTGCACAACCTAACTTATTCTCACCAACACTTGCAGTTGCACAATATTTCATTGCAGCCATCATGCACAAGAAAAAGTACACTGAGGGAGAGAACAACATATTGTGGGATTTTTAACACTGACCCTGCTGCACTTAATTCACCCCATCCAAGCACGCTGTAGTTGCTCTGTAGAGAAATTGTAGAATCATAGAATGGTTGATGTTGGAAGAGACCTCAAAGATCATCCAGTTCCAACCCCCTAGAACAGGTCACTCAAGGCCTCATCCAACCTGGCCTTCAACACCTCCAGGGAGGGAGCAGCCACAACCTCCCTGGGCAACCCATTCCAGTGTCTCACCACCCTCACTGCAAAGAACTTCCTCCTAACATCCTGTTTAAACCTCCCCTCTGCCGGTTTAAACCCATTCCCCCTCATCCTGTCATAACAAGACCTTGCAAATAGTTCCTCCCCAGCCCTCCTGTAGGCCCCCTTCAGATATTGGAAGGCTGCTATAAGGTCTCCTGGAAGCCTTCTCTTCTCCAGGCTGAAAAGCCCCAACTCTCTCAGCCTGTCCTCATAGCAGAGGTGCTCCAGCCCTCTGAGCATCTTCATGGCCCTCCTCTGAACTCTCTCCAGCAGTTCCATGTCCTTCTTGTGTTGGGGGCTCCAGAACTGCACACAGTACTCCAGGTGGGGTCTGACAAGAGCAGAGCAAAGCGACAGAATCCCCTCCCTTGCCCTGCTGGTAATGCTTCTCTTAATGAAGCCCAGCACACAGACAGTTGCTGTCTGGGCTGCACTCACACTGCAGCCTCATCTTCAGCTTTTCATCAACCCAGACCCCCAGGTCCTTTTCCTCAGGGCTGCTCTCCAGCCACTTGCCATCCAGCCTGGATTTGTGCTTGGGATTGCACCGACCCAGGTGCAGGACCTTACACTTGGCCTTGTTGAATTTCATGAGGTTGGCCTGGGCCCACCTCTCCAGCCTGTCCAGGTCTCTCTGGATGGATCCCTGCCCTCTAGCAAGTCGACTGTGCCACACAGCTTGGTGTCATCTGCAAACTTATTACAGAGGGTGCACTGATTCCTCTGTCCATGTCACTGAAAAAGATGTTAAACAGCACTGGTCCCAGCATTGACCCCAGCTAAAGTGAGCAGGAAGGGTGTAATTCTGCTCAAACTGGACCAGTCAGGTCTCATTCTACAAGCCAACCTACCTTTCCAGACAGCACTGGAACCTAACCGTGGGCCACCGGAAAGACAGGACCTGCAGGAGGAAATGAATTCCCTTGGAGTCACAGGACCAACCATGGTGCCGGTCACCAGGACATATCAACAAGTAAATTCTTTTCTGATCCTGCAAATACCCAAAGCCCTGGCACCCGCAGACCTCACATCTCTAATTAAAAATGGCCATGAATACTTCAATAAACAACTCAATCCATCATGTTCAGGACATAATAAAGGGACACGGAGTGGAAAAGAAGCTTTGCCCCTGTCCTGTGTGCCATACTGTATGTGTTTCACGGCGGGGAAGCATGTGCTAATTTCTTACCTCTCTGCTGACTGCACTGTCCTTTTGCATAGTTGCTGCTAAACTGCATGAAAGGTATTTCTAATCTCATGACGGTGACTGAAAAGGGTTGAAGGACGCAAATTAAGTCTCATAGCAATAGAGCAGCCCAAGAATGGAAGGTCAGCCGGTTGACTCTTCCCAGAATCCCCTGAACAATGCAATTATTCATGAAGGAAATTTCAAATTATTTTCATTAGACTTCTGTTTTACCAATCTAACCAAAGTGATTAATTAGGGATTAAAATATTTACTCTGCACATGCTGCCTTGGCACGGCTCTAGAATATTTAAGCATTGTGCTAAAAGGGTCAGCTGTCTCCAGTACTGTTTGGAATTCATTCTCTATTTTCTGTGTAAAAGGGCATTGACACTCATGTCTGTACTACACTTAGAACCCTGTTAGGGACACGCAGAGAGAAATGAGTCTCTCTTCCTGCCCCTGTAGCTGCCCCATGCTCCCCAACTTCTTTACTGGGCTCCATCGGCTGAGAAGCAGACCACAGCAGCGGCAATGACTACAGCAAACCATGCAGCAGATTTAAGGTTTTAAGGTTCAACACCTATTTCACAGAACCAGAAAGCAGGGAGATGCTTGTGAGAACTTGGAAGGATCTGATACGAAAGACAGCACCGGAATGGAAGAGAGAACAACTAGACTCAGATTCTGGTCCAGTTATGGATAACCTACATGACTCCAGCCAGTTTCTTCTTTTAACTTGTTCCTCAGTTTCATAGTTCTAATTTGGGTCTTATTAGCACCAGGGTAAGAATTTGTCTATCTGGGTAAAGAAGAGCGGTTCTTCGGGCCTGCCAGTGACTAAAATACTCTTCCATTTGGGTTTTCAGGATGTGTCCCAGGGGGAGGTGACACTATTTCATAGTCTGGTGTGGACATCTTGCAACTACTTGTCCTTACCTCAGCTTTGAGTCAGTACGAAATTCAGTTAACAAACCACTAAGATATGGTGCACACTGGAGTGGAAGCTCAAAGACTTAATTACCTTGAGACTGACAGAGCACTGGAACAGGTTGCCCAGAGAAGTTGTGTAGCTGCCTCCTCTGGACAGATCCAAAATCCACCCAGGTGCAACTGTGTGGAACCTGCTCTTTGTGACCCTGTCTTTGCCAATGGATTGGACAAGACAAATTCCACAGGTCCCTTCCCACCCCCTGCCTACCTGTGATTCTGGGATTAGTGGAGGGATTTAGGAACCTCAGACCACTGAAAACTGAAACATGAACTTACACAAAGTGACAAGGACTTTCACTAGCTATGAGTTTTAGAGGAAAGGATCACTGTGAAGCGTTGTGCTAAAAATGCCTTGCTTGCTGCATTGCCTTCCTAGACCTGCAACCAGCAACCCCAGATCAGAGCTGTGGTGGTTAGGCAGTCATCTGCCCTCCCACACACACTTTGGAATAACCCAGGCTAGGACTCAGTTGGCTGGAAGTTAATAAACTGAGCTTTATACTTAGAGCTTTGCACAATATACAAGTAGATATTTACAATATATAATATACAGATATATACAGTAAAAAGTTAATACAGAAACACCACACCCCTCTCAGAGATCAGAGTCCCTAAGAGGGGTTTCCAACCACCCTACCACCTCCCCCCTTCCCAATCTTATCTCACCATCTGTTTTATGCATCCCCAGAGGGATTAGCAGCATGAAAGAAGTTAATTAAATTATTCAGATCCAGCTAGGAAAGCAGAGAGACATGCAGAAGCCAGAGTAGCTCAAGAAGCTCAAGAAACTCTGGCTTATGTATGTTTGGGTTACAACTCTTAAGCATTTTTTTTTTCTTTCTCAGTAAAGATGAGTGAAGTAGCATCATCAATGTTTTCTTTTCTCAGCCTATAGTCTAATTTCTCATCCAAATCCTCCAATCAGTTCAAACCAGTACAAGAGCCTGGGGCAAATGCCAGTTCATGCTGACCTTTGCAGCTCCTGTAGTTGACTCACAATTCATCCTTCACCTCATTGGTCTGAGTCCAAAGCAACGGGATATGTATCGAGGAAAGACTCCAAAAAGGGCAAACATGAGAGATCAAGCTACTGATGGCACATCAGGCCACAGTGGTTCAGGTTCACAACAGTCTTGCACAGGGGTGGTTACGTTTGTTCTGGTACTGAGGATGAGGGTGGCTTCGGTGGCATGGCAATCTGACACATCTCAAACAAGAGTGTGTCTTTGCAGGATAGTTAAGATGCACGGTACCTCGGAGCTGGCGAGTGCTGCCACTGCAACCTCACCAAGATGAAAAAGATGTATAACAGGATTTGCATTCCTTTCCAGGCTGACTGCTGCAAGCAAACATTTCAGCACTTATTTGTTACCAATATTATTAGAAGTCTCAACCCATTTCCTGGCTGGGGCATGTTTCCTCGAGGGGACTGAAGTCACCTGTCACTTTCTTTCTCATGTTACTTAATCGTTTTAGTCCAAGCAGCAAGCTGCCAATCATATTTAATATTTAGTCACCTTGAATGCATTGCTACTGATTAAATAGACTGCTATTTCAGTAAACAACTGATGAGAGAATACTTACAGCTTCATTATAATTATTCCACCAGATATTAGAGCATTATTCATACGTAAGTCCAAAGAATATTTAGGTCTTCTCCTATTTATTTCACAAACAACATTTTAATTGCTGCCATATTAGCAGAGCTATCAGTGCTAATTGGATAATACCCCTTCAAAGTTTTGGTGTTTTTTTTTACTCTTGAAACAAGTTTCTTTGCTTGTGTGCTTTTGAAGCATCTTTGGGGTTTAGGATCTCTGATCACAAAGAAATTTATCCTTATGAGTTTATCAGCAAACACCTCTCTCTCTCTCTCTCTCTCTCTCTCTCTATATATATATATATATATATACATATACAAGGTCTGGTTTGTAGTTTCTGATAGAGTGAATACAAGTGCCTTCTACAAGTGAAATGAAGGAGACAATAGGATAAATCTTGTACTGCAGAGGCATGATGAAAAATCCAGGGCTTCTGAGACCATCCATAGCCTTGTCTCTAATAACTTACCTACTTTGGCCAATGTACTCCTGAGGGCTTGGAGGATTCTTTTAGAGCATCCTTGGAAAATTCAGCAAGAACAGCGTCACCAGCAGGTCCAGGAAGGCTCTCCTCCCCATCCACATTGCCTTAGAGAGCTCACATCTCTAGTACTGGGTCCAGTTCTCAGGTCTTCAGTTCATGAGAGACAAGGAACTACTGGAGTGTCCAGAAGAAACTGAAAAGATGCTGAAGAGAGTAGAGCATCTCTCCTAGGAGGAAAGGCTGAGAGACCTGAACTTGGTTAGCCTGGAGAAGAGAAGACAGATTTAAATTTATTGAGTGGGAAAGGAAAGGAAAGGAAAGGAAAGGAAAGGAAAGGAAAGGAAAGGAAAGGAAAGGAAAGGAAAGGAAAGGAAAGGAAAGGAAAGGAAAGGAAAAAGGAAAGGAAAGGAAAGGAAAGGAAAGGAAAGGAAAGGAAAGGAAAGGAAAGGAAAGGAAAGGAAAGGAAAGGAAAGGAAAGGAAAGGAAAGGAAAGGAAAAGGACATATGTCAGAAAATACATCCTGTGTCACCACCACCACAGGATCTTCTGCTCTTCCTTCTAGAAAGAAGATTTTCTTTAGGAGCTCAGAAAAGAACATTTTACAAAGGAACAGATAATACAAGTTTTTGTTTCGCTTCAGTGAGAGAATATGAGAAATTGTTACTGAAGTTTGACCCAAACATTTCTCCTTGTTTCTTCCCACCCCACTCACTTCTTCTCCTTCCTCCCTTGCACTTTTTCAGTTTGGCCACTGAACTGAAAAATTAATTATTCCTACAGCTCTATTAAAGGATGACTTATTCCAGGCTGCTTACAGACAGTCTTACTGTTGTATATTAAATATCTCAATTTCTTATTTATTTTTCCATTTCTTTTAACTTCTATCCCTTTTTAAATTATTTCAAGTGCTCATAGGGAGCCATGTATTGTACACTAAGCAAATAAATACTAAAATAAAATAAGACCCCTAGAAACACCAATAACAATAATGTGCTGAACTTGAACATGAAAGGTGAAACTGCCTCACCACATCATAATAGAAATTTTGTGCTGCACACAAAACCTTTAGGCACACATGGTCTTCACTATGTACAGTAATGAGAGATGTAGGAAAATAGCCTAAAATGCAAAAAACTAGCTGGTTGAGAAGAGTAGAGTGTAAGTGAAACCCTTACATTGACTTCTGTTTCTTCTGCTGCCTCCTATTTGTCTCTCTGCACAGCAATGTGCTTTCCTGGGATGCTCCACTGTGCAGCAGCAGGAGAAATCCAGGGCCACTTCTCTGCGGCTGGCAGCTGGCTGCCTTTATGCAGAAAATGAGGCAATTCCAGGCTTTGGGATGTTTCTGTTTCCAAGAAACAGCAAAATTTGAACAAAGGCAAGTATAAAACCAAAGCTCCCACAGGAGAAGCTGCTGAGCACAAACAATGGCATGGTGGGAAGTGGTATTGCATATAGCTGGGGACATTCACAATTAAGATCCAGAAATTAGAATAAAAGCATCAGCTTCTCATTTTTTTTTTTTTTCTCAATCAGATCTTCCTGATTTTTCAATAAAACTCACTAGCCTCTGCATCTTCTTGTGCAAATAACTCAGCTATGAGGGTAGGGATCTCATGGCTTCAGAAAGAGAATGAGGCCATCAATGGAATTATTATTCAACTAGAACTAACCATGACTTATCCTTCAGTTGTCTCCTCATCCTCTCAAAAAGTTCTCTGCTTTGATCATTCTCTGCTAAGGTCAGTTAAGGTTCCTTTTCCAGCAGGAAAACTTGAAGATAGATAAAGCTAGAATTTTAGCCTGGAAGAGAAACCCTAACTATGTCTATTATGGCCAAAGTTGTCGAGCCTGTGCTTTTCATGGCCACAAACTCATGAATAGATCTGTCCATTCCTGCAGTTAGTGACTCAAGTTGTCTTGAGTTGCTGCAAGAGGATCACAGGTCCTCTCACCTTTCTTGTCTCAGTCACAGTAACACTGACTACTGGTTCAAAACAGACAACCAAAGGATCAGAGAAGTTACATTGCTGTGCAACTGAATTGATTGTGGGCAATTAACAAGGCAGAAATTATAAAATATGTAGTTATTTTTATTTCCAAAAGCCCAGCCCACAAACTATGTACAAACTAGTTAAATTTGGGTCCTAATTCGGTTGGGAAAAATCGTCAAAAGGATGCTTACAGGCACTTTAGTAATTTAGGAAAATCAGAATATTGGAAAAAGTTTAGCTGCAAATGGCTTTGCCCCACTTATAAGCAGGCAGCCTGGAGCCCTAGGGAAAGTCTGTTTTACTCACAGCAGTAGAGTAGAATTCAGAGATAGTCCCTGGCTGCTTTGTGGCAGTGTTGGAGCTGCTCTGTGTCTTGATAGATGTTGAGAGGCTTCCAGATCTTCCCTGACTTTAGCAGGGTGCTGGGAAAGAGGCAGACCATCTATGACCTGATCCTGGTTCCTCTTGGCATGGAGGTTTGCAGAGGTGCAGGCAGGAGCTCTTGAAGATGTGCAGAGAGCACAGCATTGGTGGCACTTCTTGCCACGGCATGAAGCACGTAATGCCTTCTCCTGGGAAACTTGAGCACTTCAGTTTCCAGGTTGTTCAAGCCCAAAACATCAGGGCTAAGCTGGTCTGAAGCATGAGGCAAAGCAGACCGTGTTGTTCAAGCCAAGCAGTCCATAGAGCAGAATGTAGAGCAGAGCAGCACACACCGAGGCAGAGCAGTGAGGCAGAGGCAGCACAGAGGATCATAGAGCAGCACAGAGCAGCTCTATTGCTTGCAACTTGGCTCAATGTATATTACTTGCCAGAGTGCAATGACTCCTTTGGCCATGGAAGATTCACCAATTAGAAGGGCATTTGCAAAACTGCAACCCAGAGCTTGCATACCCTTATTTGGGCAAGACACTGCCAAGTACCTAAATACCCACGGGCACCTGTTAATCACTTCAGGAGGGGACAAAATGGCCCAAGCCTTTGTTTCCCTCCCGCCCTTCCTTGCCCCATCAACAGAAGGGTGGGTCAAGCCAGGAAATCTAATAGGCCTACTAGCCTTCCAAGACAATAACTTACTACATCTTCTTAAGCATTATTTCAAGGTGTAGAATACTCCCACTGTTCTTAAACTGACCCAAAAGGTCTTAACTTTTCCTTCTTTAATTTCAGACAGGTCAATGGAATTGTTCATTTTCTAGCCTAACTCAGAGAACTGACAGGAACAAACAGTAAAATGTTCAGAGCATTTTAAAGGGCTTTTTTTTTGTTGTTGTGTTATAACTTTGCTTTAATCAACTTTTTATCCATTGACTCCCTTGCAAGTTCCAACCAACATAATTAACACTATCTAAATTAGTTATCACTCAAAATTACTTCCTTCTTGGAGAAAAACAGTTTTATTTTAAAATTATAGGTGTTGCCATAGGCTATGCCAGAACTGTATGCATGGCCACATTTTAAGTAGATAATATTTTTAATCCTAATTAAAAAAAAAAAAATCCTCCTCTCCACAAAACGTTGAGATTTGTGAATGACCTTATTTTCGTTTTGATAGACACAGGGTAACAACCAACTGATTTTCATTCATATAAGTAACTCTACACCTTACATGGAAAGCATTATGTTGTTCAGCTAAGCTCTTCTATAAATTTTCATTTTCAGGTTTACTCTCATTTCATTGCACACTTGATAGAAACCATAGAAGCTAGCACTTCCAAAGCATGCCCGCTTCCAAACCTATTATTTACACACTGCCATCAGTAAGCAAGACTGCTGGTGCCAAACACCATCATCTCCTACTGATTTCAGCAAGAAGTGTGAGTGCATCAGAACCTCTGAGAAAACACTGGATAGCAGCATGAGCCAAGAATGGAGCTTTGAAGATATGAAGTCTCCCAGATGTGGCTTTGGACCTAGGACCTACCCAAGGTGATTCTTGGTAACTCAGCTGAGCCACTTCAAAGGGATCGAACTGAACAGTGTAAAAAAAAAACCAAAAACCACAAGACTGGCAGCTGGCTTGGAAAATGTTGGCCCTGATGGAAATTTTTAGGCACCTAAGCTTGGAAATATTGCCTGGAGATTTCATGCACCCTGACATGGCTCAGGCCATTGGGAGGCAGGCGAGCTCAACACTACTGCAAAAGAGCTTTTTTTGTGGATCTGCTCTGAGCAGATTACAGGAATAGGCTTTAGACCTTGATCTGCTGTTATCTTAGAATCATAGAATCACTTAGGCTGGAAAAGGCCTTTAAGATCATCAAGTCCAGCCATAAACCAAACACTACCAAGTCTGCTGTATCTTAAATCAATGTGAAAGGGGTAAGCTATGCCTTTGGAGTCTCAGCAGCAGATCCAAATGTAGCTGACAACCATGAGCCCCATTCTATGTTCTTGGACCCCAAAGGGAGGAGATGGTCAGGCAAAAGTTTACAGAATGAAGATGGCAAAGGCCTTTTAGATATACTTTTTCTCTTTGGAGAAAGAAACATGGAAGGGGATGCTGGAGAATGGTCTGAATGATGAGTACAGACTCCTTCAAACATGGAAGTGCAAAATAAAGCACATGATGGAGGGCTTGAGCAAGACAGGCTATGGGCAAATGTCTAGAAGGTGAGATGCAGTGTTTCACCTGGTAAAGGACCAGTCTGACCAAAGGACCACTTAAATTCCTACATCCCAGTGTCCTTTACTGTTGTGGTGGAGCACTGGGTACCCAAATCAGCTTTATCATTCACTTGGTTCCTGTAAGAACAACACCCTTCGTAAACTGCCCCTTCCTTGCGTTTGTCCTCCAGTTCCATTCCCTCTTCCAAGTTTGTGTCAGAGGAGTAAGAGTATGGGGGGGTTGGGAGGCTCAACAAGAATTAAAGTGACCTTATCGTTTAAACATATAATTTGAAATTTGGTAAAGAGAAAGCTGAATCATTTCCCACAACCTAAGGGCAGTGCTATCTTTCATCCTGACTCATTCTGCTATTTACAAGAAACTGCATAATTACCAGAGCAAATGCCACGTCACAACCTGCACCTGCTATGAGAGAGATCACAATTTGAAAGTCAGAATTAAATAAACCCATCCATCAATCAGTTTCATGTAGTTTTGTAGCTTCTGTGTACGTCCAAGAGAACAGAATGGTGCATTTGTGCAATGAGCTTTCTCTCCACATTTTTAATGGCAATTATTGCATGTAAACTAGGTTTTGTAAGAACTACCAAGCAGATGGATGTGGTCTGAAAAAAAAAAAAACAACCCAGGCAAATACACCCACTGAAAAATCAAAAAGATAAAAATGCAAAGTCACTGCGTGTGTAGTTGTCTGTGTGCTATGAAATGTTCTTTTTAGCCTCAGCAGCTGAATATTCCCAATGGAAATGTTATTATAAAAGACAACAGGTTGTTTCAGTAGAACTGATCAAAAGGTGTGATTGCATTTGCAGGCATGGTCCCATGATGAGACTGAAAATCCCAAGTGAAAGAATTATTTCTACCTAGCACTTGCTCTCAAATGTAAAAGCAGTCTGGGAAGAGATGAAGATGCTTGAAACCCCAGGAAGCAGGGGAAGGATGTGAGTTTAGGATTGTCTGCAGAGAAGCCTCTTCTGCTTTTTATTTCTTCTTTGAGTTATGCCTCTAGTGCTGCTGTCAGATCTGCTAAGCATGCCATAGTTCCCAGGCCATAGACAAAGAGAGGATTCAGACTTCCTCTGGGGCTATAGCACTTCCCTGCTGCAAAAAAAAAAAAAGTCATCCTAGTCCAACCCAGGAGAAGAGATGCACTCTGGACCTTCACATAGATGAGACAAAGGCTTAATGAGACAAAGATTTGATGTGGCACCTGGTGGCCTAGTTTAGTGATGTGGTGGTGTTAGGTTATAGGCTGGACTTGATGATCTCAAGAGGTCTTTTCCAGCCTCAGTGATACTGTAAGAATCAGAGTGGCAGAGTTTGGAAGGGACTATTGAATATCATACCTCGTATCTCTCCACGTTTGTCTTTCTCTATCTCTTCATTATGTATTTTCCACTCTACCAAGCTGATTTCTGTGGTGCACGTTCCTTTTATATTGTGTTTCAGCATGCAACAGAGATGACCAACTGGAGGGGACACTTACCTGTGTCATGGCTTGCCATAGGTCATGGCTTCTTCTCTATTAAAAAGGACAAATTTGTAGTATTAAGGTGTTTCATACCACAGTTGTAGAAAGCTACATGCAAGGTAGGATGATGAGGATTAAAGGAGTGGAGGGCTCTACTTTCTGTTAAGGATTTGCTAAAAAAGAGTCTGCTGGCAGTTAGTAGCTATTTTTGCAAATGTCTCGTGAATTTTTACTGAGTTGAGTAATGATTCCAGTTGACAAGCCAACAGGATGTTTATAGCTGAGCTTGCAACTCTCTTCTTCACAACTTTCAGTGCTACAGTAGTTCAGCCCCTGCCCAGTGTGTTTAAACTGGTTGCCAGTGTTGTTCTTCTTCACTTCCTCCAGAGACCTCTCAGAAGCAGTTCTTGGATGACTTTGGAAGCCCTTGCTTTGAACCAAGCAAAATAAGCAAATTCTGACTTCAAAATGCTACTTTTTATAGCCAGTTAAGCCTTTGCAAAGTGATAAAGATTCAATTCTTGAAATACAAATGTAGCTAAGAAGCATGTTTGAAAAGGCATCGCATCTTAAATGGGAAGGCAATAGAAATGGTTCAAGAAAATCCCAACAGATGACTCCTTACAGGCAAACCAACCTCAGGAAATGCACTTTGTAACCACCTCTTCAGATAGCAAGGAAATGACTTCTAGGGAGGATTTACTTCCTTTCCTTTTCAGTACCCTGGATATTCAGAAACTCTTCCTGAGATTTGCAGTGGCTCCTACTTAAAGGGCAATTTATTGACACTCCTAGGAGTGAATGGTGCAATTCACAAAACGTTATTCATCAGAATGCTACCAAAATGGCAGTTTTAGTCTGATCCTAATCTATAAAGCTTTTTTGTCTATCTTTAAAGCTATGGTTATCTTTGAAGTGCTTAGTCTCATATTCGTTGCTTTTATAATTGGACAACACAGAACAATGGGAGATTTGCTAGTTTATTAAGAACCAAAATGAATGTAATCCAATATCACCCTTTGTTGAAAGCCACCTACAAAAGAATCGCACGAGGATGTGAAATGAATAATCTTTCCTGGCTTTCTCCTCTTGAAATCACTATAGTGTCTTTCCAGAGCATAATAAACAGCAATATGTTGCAGAAAAATTACTACAAGTCTTATCCAGGTAAGCAATTACAGGAAATTTCTGGGAACTGGTGCAGTGTGTTTCTAAAAAAGTCTTTCATAAATGGGCTTAAGCATGGGGCAATGTTTCCAAAGTGGGAAAGGAGAATTTATACTATAAAAGGTAGGGCAGTTCAGCACCAGGAAGTAAACCTGACAGAATTAGCTCACTTGGCAAGATCTAAGTCGTCCTCTTCACTAGTCTCATTAGTCCTATAAAGACCAACTGAATAATCAGCTCTGAGCAGGAGTCAAACCTTCAAGGATAAGAGCAATGAGAAAATGGGAGCAGTGTGCCCCAATAATGTGTCAGAGTTTAAATCAAGTAGTCAGACAAAGGGATTTTGATGCTTCCTTGCTATGGAAAGAACTTATTTTTCAAGTCCTGTGTCCTTTCTCTGTCAAGAGGAAGCTGAAGCAGGTTGATAAAAAGAATTCACAGATCCTGTTTCAGATAAAAATGAGCTTTGATTCTGCAGAGAGCTCAGAAAGTGTCTTTTACTACCTTGGCTTCCTGAAGCCTGCTTCACATCAGAAGACCAATTTTTCACTTGCAGTGCTCTATCACTCTTCAGTTATACCATTAATTACAAAACCTTCTTCCCTAGCTCTCATAGTGCTTTTTATGACGAAAAAAAAAAATAGCCTTATGTCCATTTAATGTCAAAGAAACCAAGCTACAAAAAGAAAAATGTTAACTATAGACTGGACCCTGAGACTGGATCAATGCAAACTATAAAGAACTGTTGTTGCCTGATACAAGGAAAGGTCTGCTCTCTGGACCAAGTGGTCACCAGAGATCTTCAGTTTTCATTGTGGTGTGTGTGTTGTTTCTTCAGCTGTTAATTTGTCTTTTTGACTGGGTGAACTTGTCAGCAAAGAGGTGTTGGGCAGTCAGTGCCAATCAAACACATGCTTCGTCACACCCATGGGTATACTGCTGCCTGAGAAGTCAGTGGTAGAACAGGACTTGACTTCATTAGGTTCACCTCATCACCCTCCAGAGGTGACCTGGACTGGTGCATCTCTGGAGAGCTGTGGAAGAATAAGGAGAAAGGTTCAGCATGCAGATTGCCGTGGCTCAACCTCTCCCAAAGACTCTACTGATCTCTCCAGACAGAGTGCTGGGTCATCTTATTTAGGCTGTTGTTTTCCCAAGAAAGGTCCTTTCCAAGCTGCTATTCTACAATTCTATAGTTTGCATCTTATAGAATCATAGAATGGTTTAGGTTGGAAGAGGCCTCAAAGATCATCCAGTTCCAACTCCCCGCCATAGGCAGGGACACCTCCCACTAGATCAGGTCGCTCAAGACCTCATCCAGCCTGGCCTTGAACACATCCAGGGAGACAGCAGACACAACCTCCCTGGGCAACCTGTTCCAGTGCCTCACCACCCTCACTGTGAAGAATTTCTTCCTAACATCCTGTTCAAATCTCCCCTCCAACAATTTGAACCCATTCCCCCTCGTCCTGTCATTACAAGACCTTGTAAATAGTCCCTCCCCAGCCTTCCTCTAGGCCCCTTTCAGATACTGGAAGGTTGCTATAAGGTCTCCTTGAAGCCTTCTCTTCTCCGGGATGAAAAGCCCCAACTCTCTCAGCCTGTCCTCATGGCAGAGCTGCTGCAGCCCTTTGATCATCTTTGTGGCCCTCCTCTGGACTCTCTCCAGCAGTTCCATGTCCTTCCTGTGCTGGGGGCTCCAGAACTGCACACAGTACTCCAGGTAGGGTCTGACGAGAGCAGAATAAAGGGGGAGAATCACCTCCCTTGCCCTGCTGGTAATGCTTCTCTCGCAGAATATCAGGCCAGTTTTTGGAAATGCCTCAAAGGGAGACTATCACTTCAGGTTCCCTCAGGCACATCCCATCTGAGATCATTTATCGTGTTAAACTTTACTCATTGGCTTAAAGAATAAATAAATGTTATTGTCAAACTCTCTGCTTTATTTCAGCTACTGGCAGGGCAGGATGTCAATTGTTTCTTTCCTCAGGACTTGTATGCTCTTCTGCTATTTCCCCATAGATGATACCTTATAAAGAGCAAAAAACCGTAATGAATAAATTGAAAGAAAAAAAAAAAAAGAAAGAAAGGTGCTTGTAGACCCAAAAGAAAGAATGCATCTATTATAAAATAAAATCTCTTTTAGTAGCTATTAGAATGCATTAAAAATATTCACGGGACTCTCCCCTCCAGTTATGTTGCAAAAGCCATGCAAATAGTAATTGTGGCTAAGTGCACTACAGTGTCAGTCAATATTGTACTTCCCAAGCTAGTACTCATTATTCTTCATGGAACTCATGCATTTTGTGAAAGATCAAAAGATTTACATATCATATGGAGTGCTTTAGGGAGTGACTTGCTGTGCACTTTAAATGCACAATGTTCCGCAGCCCTTTAAATACAGATTTCATTTCTCTCTTCGGTGTGATATTAAATTTGAAAAAAAAAAAACAAAAAAAAACCTTAAAAAAGGAAAGAAAAAAAAAAAAGAAGAGGGAGTGAGAGACGAAATTGACTTGGGTACCTTTGTTCACATCATGAAATATAATTTTAATTTGGATCCAATACAGAAGTTTAATATTTTTACGGGATTTTATTGAATAATATGCTGGGTTCAGCACTGGCCTTTACTCAGGAATGAGATGAAAGAAATCTTTTTTTT
>VWZI01009393.1:617088-647112 GCA_013396835.1 Psilopogon haemacephalus
TTTTTTCTTATATGAGCACTGCGGGCAAAATCATCTGCTCCTCCACGCCCTGGAGAAGGGGACAGACTCTGACACGCCACTTGGCCTCCTTCCACCATTGGCTTCCCAGCAGCGTCCCCCAGTTAGTCTGGGCTGTGCTTCTGGGTGGAGTGGAACAGCAAATGAAGGAGCTGCAACCAATTTCGTTAGTGCAAGGAAGAAGGAAAATGCTGCGATTGCTGTGCAGCTCAAGGCTGTGGGAGACAAAGCAGCATCGTTCTGCCCCAGCCTGCTTCCACACCCTTGGGTGAGGCACTGCACACAATTTTCTCTGTGTAATGTGGAGACAAAAGCAATCTTTTACCTTGCCAGGATGTTTGGAGGATAAAGAAATACATTAAGGACAGCTGAATGGTCAGTTACTATGGTAATGCAGTTACATGGCTCTGGAGAGGGGCTTTGAGGCCATATTTGCCGTCTATAGCTTTAGATGTTTGTGCTCCTGAGATCTGCCCTTGTGTGGTGTCCATTTGTGGAAGGATCATCTGCTTAGATTGATTTCAAACCCTGCATCTACTTTCTCTGCCCTTCTGATTGTGCCATGGAGCCAAAGATGGGGTCCAAGCCCTGGGGACATGGGAGGTGTCAGGCAGGGCACTTGTCCATGGGTGTCCCCCAAGATGGGATCCAGAGACAGTTTAAGCTACACTCCTGAGAGATAAGAGAGTATACCAAGGTTGAGACTACTCCTAAAAGTATATTTTTTTCAGAATGGGTTTGTGACCAAAGAGGCACCATAGATGAACACCAGTTTGGGGGTGGTGTACAAAGTAAGGCTTAAGAGGACAAGTCTGCACCATCCTGCACCTGCTCATCTGCAATGAGAGAAGTGGAGCACCGACCGAGAAGCCTATCTATACTAGTGAGGTTGAGGAAATCAGAGGGCTGGAGCCACTCTCCTATGAGGACAGACTGTAGGATTTGGGGTTGTTCAGTTTGGAGAAGAGGAGGTTCCCAGGTGACCTTATTGTGGCCTTCCAGGATTTGAAGGGGGCCTACAGAAAAGCTGGGGAGGGACATTTTAGACTATCAGGTAATGACAGGAGTAGGGGGAATGGAGCAAAGCTGGAGATGGGGAGATTCAAATTGGATGTGAGGAGGAAGTTGTTCAGCATGAAAGAGTGGTGAGGCCCTGGAACAGGTTGCCCAGGGGATTGGTTGGTGCCACATGCCTGGAGGTGTTTGCAGCCAGGATGGATGAGGCTGCGGCTAGCCTAATCTAGGGTAGGATGTCCCTGGGAATGACAGGGATGTTGGAACTAGATGATCCTTTTGGTCCCTTCCAACCCTGACTGATTCTATGATTGATTCTAAATGTGTCCTTGCTTCTCCTCTGAAAGAAGAAAAGGAAGGTTTCTGAGCAAGGGATTATTCCTTTATTTCTCTGGAAGAAAGAAAACTTTTCATAAATAGGAAATCTACCCAATTTGTTTGCTTCTGGTACATTCTGTATTATTTTCTGAATGAAGCAAATGGAAAACCTCTTTAATGAAGCATAACTATGTTGTGATTAGGGCTTATTCTGTCCAAATATTTACTTGAATAACATTTTCTCAGGATGAACAGACCATAGCCCACGAATCTGGCCTCAAACTCAGGAAGATTAATAGAAAAGATGAATTTTCTGGTTGTCTGAAGAGAGTCATAGAATCATAGAATGGTCTGGATTGGAAGGCACTTCCAAAGGCCATCTTAATCCAACCCCCTCTGCAGTAAGCAGCTATATCCTACACTAGATCAGGCTGCCCAGAGCCCCGTTGAGTCTCACTTTTACTATCCCCAGGGATGTGGTTTCAACTACCTTCCTGAACATCCTGTTCCAGTGTTCCACTATTCTTATGAAAAAGAACTTGCTCCTAACATCTAATCTAAATCTGCTCTTCTCTCATTTGAAGCCATTGCCACTCATCCTATAACTACAGACCTTTGTAGACAGTCTCTCTCCAGCCTTCTTGTAGGCACCCTTCAGGTACTGGGAGGCTGCTATTAGGTGTGCCTGGAGCCTCCTCTTCTCCAGGATAAACAACCCCAGCTCCCTCAGCCTGTCCTCATAGCAACCCCCTGATTGTTTTTGTGGTCCTCCTCTGCACTTGCTCTATCAGGTCCATGTCCTTCCTGCATCAAGTGCTCCAGACACAGTACTTCAGGTGAGGTTGTATCAGAGTAAAGTCAAGTGGCAGCTTCACCTCGCTGGATCTGCTAGGAGCACATCTTTTGATGGAACCCAGGATGCGATTTGCCTTCTGGGTTGCATGATCACACTGTCTGCTCATGTCCAGCTTCTCATCCATCTGCAGCCCCCAAATCCTTTCCCACAGGGCTGTTTTCTATCACCAGCCCCACCAGGATTGTTCTAGCCCAGGTGAAGAAACCTGCACTTGCTCTTGCTGAATCTCACAAGGTTCACCTGGGCCCACCTCTCCAGCTTGTCCATGTCTCCCTGTGAATGACACCCCATCCCTCTGGCTTGTCAACAACACCACTCAGCTGGGCACCATCTGCGAACTTGCCAGTGGTGTGCTCAGTCCCACTGTCTACATCACCGATAAAAATATGAAACAGTTCAGCACGGACAAGTCAGAGATTTTCTCATTAGTTATGAGATTTAGTCAGAGAATTTTCAAGGGTCTGCAGCTTTCTTATTCTGATAGACATTTGAAAGGTCAGAGAAAAATAACTGTCTTTCTCTCACTGCTTAGCATGGAGACAGGAGTAGAGCAGCAGGAATTTCTGTAAAACAACCTTATTGTCTTGGAGCAAGTAATCTTGCAAGCCCTCCTGAAGTACAACCATCAGCTCTTTGACCTGCACCTGCAAGTAAAATCAGAGTAAGTCATGCATACATATACTAATCCTGGCCTAAACCATTCAGAAGAACAGGTTGAAGGGTGTTTTGGAAAAGAAAAGGGTAATTAGAGCAAAGGGTGCTTGGAAAGTTAGTGCAACAAGGAAAAATACACTGTCTTGGACATAGCTGATCCTCTGCCAGTATGTACAGTTGGATGCTTTTCCTCTCTCATTCAAAAATCACAGATTTGTGGTTTTTTAATAAATGATCTTTGTTCTTAAGAAGGATCCTGTAATGAGGGAACACAGGAAGAAGGTTTTTGGTTTAGCCATTGTTAAGTGTGTTACAGTCAGATCCAGAAACTCCATCTCATACAGGATCCTAAACAACAGCAGTGAGTATCTGCTCCAAAAGGCTCACATGGTGAGGAAGGACCCGCAAAATGAGTAGGACACTGCAATATCATTAGAATCATAGAATCAGTCAGGGTTGGAAGGGACCACAAGGATCATCTAGTTCCAACACCCCTGCCATGCCCAAGGACACCTTACCCTAGATCAGGCTGCCCACAGCCTCATCCAGCCTGGCTGCAAACACCTCCAGGCATGTGGCACCAACCACCTCCCTGGGCAACCTGTTCCAGGGCCTCACCACTCTCATGCTGAACAACTTCCTCCTCACATCCAATCTGAATCTCCCCATCTCCAGCTTTGCTCCATTCCCCCTAGTCCTCTCACTACCTGAGAGCCTAAAAAGTCCCTCCCAGCTTTTCTGTAGGCCCCCTTCAAATCCTGGAAGGCCACAAGAAGGTCACCTGGGAGCCTCCTCTTCTCCAAACTGAACAGCCCCAACTCTTTCAGTCTGTCCTCATAGGAGAGTTGCTCCAGCCCTCTGATCATCCTTGTGGCCCCTCTCTGGACATGCTCCAGCAGGTCCACATCCCTCCAGAACTGGACACAGTACTCCAGGTAGGGTCTCACCAGAGTGGAGTAGAGGGGGAGAATCACCTCCCTCAATCTGCTGGCCACACTTCTCCTGATGCAGCCCAATATCTGGTTGGCTTTCTGGGCTGCATGCCAGCTCATGTTGAGCAATTAGTTGGGAGCTCAGATCTTTCCATCTCTGTCTACACAGAGCAAAGCAATGATACCTCGCAGAGAGATACCACCTTCAGGGCTAATCAACTGCCATGGATAAGGATATCTCAGAAATATGCATAAATAGACAGAACAAGGTTAATTTTCCCCACAAACACATAAGAGAAAAAAAAAAAACCAAACAACTTTCCAGGAAGAAAAGAACCTCCCTGAGAAAAACATTAACTCCTTGGTCCAGTGGAGTTTTTGATCATTCATAGGATTTTGGAGTAAAAAAAAAGAAAAAAAAAAAAAGACAACAGATGACTTTGTCAAACATAAAAGCAATGAAGCTGCTGCAGTGGTACAGACACAGCAGTGCACTGCAGCTCAGGTGTCTGCTGTCCTGCCCAGCGTTCGATGGGACAAGTGAGAAGCTGGGAGAGGTACAGGAATTATTTGGTCAACAATTAAATTCTTCAGAATTTAGTATCTTGTTTTAACTTTCAAAGCTCATGAAAAGACAAGCTTAGCTTTGGGTATGCCTCTAGGTCTTATTGTGGACAAGCAATGGATGTACACTGTGGCCTTTTTACAGGGCTTTGGTGATGCAGACCAAAGGAAAGTCAGGAAGAATTGGGACGTTATGGTCCAGGACATGAACTCCTTGGGCACTTTAGGAGGAAGATTATCTAGAACAGGTTCTCATTACTTTATAACTTCTTCTCTCCATTCCCTGTTTCTATGGAGGGCACTTTTAATTCACAAAAGATTAGCTTTGAAAAAAGAAATTCTCTTTCCAGCTCTGAGCTCTCTCAGTCCTTACTGGGAATCACCAATGCTATGGATGACATTTAAGTCCTCCAGAATAGGAACAAAGAATTTGGAAATACTTCCCTATAGCATTCTGTCATTACAGTTCCAACTCACCACCTGTCTAGCCCACCTGAACTTCCAAACTGCAGCTCCACTCCCATTGCAAACTCCTCAGATCTGAGCTCTGCATTCCCAAAGATTCCTAGATGGATGGGCAGGAGAAGTGTGAGGTTTCTAACTAGTTTTAAAAGATTAAATTATTATTCTGTAGGGAAAAACAAAAAAAAGAAAAAAAACATAACAACAAGAGAGGCACAAAATAATAACCTACCAGATCTCACAAGCCAATTGCCAAAAACCTTTACAGTGATTTATTGTCTTCCTACAAGCTGCAGATCCAAGTCCCTGTTTTGGACGCTGCACTGCAGTATTGGGCTTTCCTTTGCACTAGAAGGGACTAAGAATAAAAGAAGCATGGAAATGTAAAGGCTGAAATTAAAGTGGACGAGCTGTGGCAGTAGTGGTGTTAATGCTGGAGCCTTCCCTGGGAGTGTGAAGCTGGCAAATGTAGTGGACACCCAGATATTTGAAATGCAGCCAAATAATTTGGCACATCTCTAACTGGCACAAAGCAGTCTTGGTAGAGCTTCCTACTGCTGCTGGCACTTTTACAGCTGTCTTTCTTCATCTTGCTCTTCCCACTGCAACAGCTACTCAACAGGTGTTTCCACAGACACAGTGTGTTTGGCAGCTGTAACCCTTCAATATTATCGCTGGAATACATTTTTCTCGCTCTCAACAGCATCGCTCGGGTCCATTGCCCAGAGGCCAGCATGGCAACGGGGACAGCTGACCAACTGGATTTGGGAAAAGGGGGCTGTGCTTTTGGGCAGCCAGATGTAAGAGTTGGGTAAAGCAGTCAGAGAACAACAACGCTTGGCATGGCCCTGGGAAGCTGGACTGATGCTTAGCTGAAGTTTATCTGGAACCCATCTTCTGCTCACGTAGGTCTTCCCTGGTTTTTGTGTTCTTTCCCCAGAAGCTCTTGGTCCCATGTCCTTTTCCTTCAGTGCAAACAAGTACCCAAACCTTTCTGCTTTCTATCCTTGATTTTTTCATAAGGATTGAGTGTTTCTTTGGATTTTCTTTACCCAACTCTACTCAGCCTTCAGTCCAATGCGCTTAGAGAAAAATATAGGAGAACTCAGATCCCACGAGAAACAGGGGAACTGCAAGATTGTCAGATGCAGAAAGTCACTCTGGAGTACATGAGAAGATTAAAATTAACACTTGTCTTGTGGGGGTTGGTCTCTTCTCCCATGCAACCAGCAACAGAACGAGGGGACACAGTCTCAATTTGTGCCAGGGGAAGTATAGGCTGGGTATTAGGAAGAATTTCTTTGCAGAGAGAATGGGCCTTTGGAATGGGCTGCCCAGGTTAGTGGTGGAGTCACCATCCCTGGAGGTGTTCAAGAGACTGGATGGTGCACTTAGTGCCTTTGTATAGGGCTGGGTGATAGGTTGGACTGGATGATCTTGGAGGTCTCTTCCAACCTGGCCTATTCTAGTCTAGTCTAGTCTATTCTTCCACCCCCCATGCCCCCCTTTTTTTTTTAAGCTCACCTCTGCATTTTTTTGGTCTCATGCAGCCTTTCCCATTTTCTGACCTCTTATACACCAAAGCAGGCTCAAATTTTTCAGCAATGCAATCCACATTTTGCTGGATGTTGTCTTCTTTAGGTCTATTTAGGTATATGGTATTCATGAGAGAAACAATTATATTTTCTCATACAGGAGTCTGTGCAAGGTCACCAAAAATTATTTAAAAAAATACATCTTTTACTGATTTATATACACAGAGACACACATAGGAAAACATAAGGATCATAGTATCAGTCAGGGTTGGAAGAGACTACAAGGATCATCTAGTTCCAACCCCTCTGCCATGCCCAGGGATACCCTACCCTACATCAGGCTGACCACAGCCTCATCCAGCCTGGCCTTAAACACCTCCAGGGATGTGGCCCTGGCCACCTCCCTGGGCAACCATTTCAGGCTCTCACCACTCTCATGGTGAAGAATTCCCTCCTCATATCCAGTCTGAATCTACCCAGACTGGATGTAAGGAGGAAGCTCTTCACCATGACAGTGAATGACCATGCTGAGTCAGCTGAAAAGTCTGTTAGACTCGTCATCCCATCTCAAATAAGCTAAGGGAAGGATTAGGAACCAGCCTGATGTTTCCACTAGCACANTCCATCTCAAATAAGCTACAGAAAGCAAACAGCTAAGGGAAGGATTAGGAACCAGCCTGATGTTTCCACTAGCACATTTTCCCACTGTGCAAAAGGTGCAGCTGATAGACTTCCCAGAGCAAGAAGATTATCTAGTTCCAACCTCCCTGCCATGGGCAGGGACACCCTACCCTACACCAGGCTGCCCACAGCCTCATCCAGACTGCCTTAAACACCTCCAGGGATGTGGCCCCAACCACCTCCCTGGGCAACCCATTCCAGGGTCTCACCACTCTCATGGTAGAAGAGCTTCCTCCTCACGTCTAGTCTGAATCTGTTCCCATTTGGGCTGGTTCTGGAGAACAGAATTGACCCTACCCCCTTCCAGGAGGAAGAACGAGGATACTGCACACTTATTGGAAGTTTTAAACAGAAATTCTGTTTACAAGAGCACATACACAGAAGGCAATCAGGTAGAATAAGTACAAGACTCACTTGGCCCAAACTGGCCTTCTAGAATCCTTCACCCCTTCCACACTCAGTGGCCAAGTTGCCCCACCCCTAGCTGGGCCTATGAGCCCTCAGTGGTTCAACTCCCTGCCCACCAACTCCCCCATGAACTCAGATAAGAGCATGCACTGCCTGGAGGAGTGGAAGCAAGAGAAGCAGGGAGAAGGGGGAGAGATCAAGTTGGGCACTATCTTTTAAGCTGTAATACCAGAAATGGAATAGGATAACAATATTACAATATCCTGGGACTGGTCTGTGATGGTTTGGGAATTACCTGCCCCCCCACGCATTTGAAATCACCCAGACTAGACTCAGCTGGCTGGAAGTTAAGGAATGAAGCTAAATATTTACAGCTTAGCACAATATAGAATCAGATATTTACAATCACAGGATCCAACCCCTAAAATCCTGTGATATATTGCAAATATTTACAGGTATATATATTAAAAAGATAATACAGAAATACTACAGACCTCTCAGAGATCAGAGTCCCCAAGAGGGGTTCCCAACCACCCTTTCACCTTCCCCCCACTCACTAATCTTATCCCAGAATCTGCCTTACATGCAAGGTGAATTAGGAGGATTGGCCAAGGGGTCTAGAAGCAGAATGGATTAGTTGGGTTATATAGATTGTGCTGGTTTGAACTAATTGGAGGATTTGAATGAGAAATTAGACTATAGGCTGAGAAAGGAGAACACTGATGGTGCTACTTCACGCATAGGTTTACTGAGAAAGAATAAAAAAATGTTTAAGAATTGTAACCCAAATATAGGTAAGTCAGACCACTTTGGACTGCTTTGGGCTGTGGCTGCTGCTGCATGGCTCTTTTTCCCTGCCTTTCACAGCTGGATCTGAATAATTTCATTAACTGCTTTCCTGATGCTAATCCCCCTGGCTGATCTACCTTCGCCTATCTGCTGCATAAAACAGATGATGAGATAAGATTGGGGAAGGGAGGAAGGTGGTAGGGGTGGTTAGAAACCCCTCTTAGGGATTCTGATCTCTGGGAGGGCTGTGGTGTTTCTGTATTACCTTTTTACTGTATATATCTGCAAATATCTGTTGTACATTGTAAATATCTGCTTGTATATTGTGCAAAGCTGTAAATATAAAGCTTCTTTTATTAACTTCCAGCCGACTGAGTCCTAGCCTGGGTTATTTCAAAGTGTGGAGGGGGCAGATAACTGCAGAACCACCACAACAGATCCAGCTAGAAAGCAAGGAGAAGGAGAGACCAACAGCCAGAGCCCAGACCAGAATGACTCTATCTTATCTATGTCTTTATACATCTCAGCAAACCTATGAGCGAAGTAGACATCACCATCGTTTTCTCTTTACTGCCTATAACCTAATTTCTCCTATTAAAATACTCAAATTACCCTCAAACCAGCACAGGGCCTCTGTCCCTATGGTTTTGTTTAAGGGGAATCTAGGATCCCTCAGACTGCCACAGCCTCCTTTTCTCCGGGCTAAACTGCCCCAGTTTTCTCAGCCGCACCTTGTAAGACTCATTCTGCAGACCCACGTCTCCATGTAGACACACACTTTGCTAAACTACAGCTACGGTAATTAAAGACCACACCTCATGATACCTCTGCCAGCAAACCACTGCATGAAATCCTTGTCCAGAGCATCACAAGCACTTCCTTTCTGATTAGGGCCGGAAGGCCACAAGGCTGCCGAAGCCCTCTCTCCACTCTCCCCAGTGTTGCCATTAATATGTAAAAGCTTAAGCTTGCTAAAGGGATTATTTCCCGCCCTATCTGATGGTAAACTGGCATTTCAATGATTACATGTATCTTTTTGTCATTTCCTCGTAAAACATCTTATTCTTGAACACTCTAATTGGCCTCTTACTAATGTTTAATGAATGATTAAATCGGCATAAGTGCAACACCCAGCTCTCCGCAGAAAGCATGTCGGCAACCTCCAGAGCCACAGAAATGTTTGGTGGGTTCTTGGTTTGTTTTTGTTTGGGTTTTTTTTTTTTTGCAATATAGGTTTTAAATCCTTATAATTTCCTGATTAAGGACTTTGCTGGTATATTTCACATTAAGTGTGAGCTCAGGAGCAATTCAATCACTTACCGTTTTGTTTGCGATTCCCAACCTAGATATTAACAACACCTCCACGGTTTTCACTTAAGTGTATTATGTAATCTTTCCCAAATCAAAGACCAATTAAAAGCACATAATTGCAGTGGTCAGACAGGAAAGTCCTTGTAGAGATGACCAGGCAAGGACATTTCTTTTTGCTGACACACAGCATTAACCACCCTCACAGAGAGGCTCTAGCTTTTGCCAAGGAGTCCAAGTGACAGGAAGCAACAAATATTTAGCTGACTATAAAGAGAAATTGAAAGGGATTTCTTCAAATGAGGGAGAACACAAATTCTGTTTGCTGAAGATATGGGCTGAAAAGGTATTTACAACAAGTGGAGATCTTGTGGAAACATGATGATGACCTCAGGAGTCAGAGATCATAGAATTGCTTTGGTAGGAAAAGACCTCTGAGATCAATACTTTCAAGCATCAATGAAGATGTAAAAATAGTTGAATGTCACATTAAGAATGGTCACTGGCAAAATCTAGACTTCTAAATCCAGGATATGCTATCACCACTGTGCCTACTGGTGCCTGCCTCAGCATCCTATGGCAGTGGAAAAGCCAAGAGCAGTCCTACAGCGTATCTTGTCAGATAGAATCAGAGAATGGTTTAGGTTGGAAGGGACCTCAAAGATCATCCAATTCCAACCCCCTGCCATAGGCAGGGACACCTCTCACTAGATCAGGTCGCTCAAGACATCATCCAGCCTGCCCTTGAACACATCCAGAAAGGGAGCAGCCACAACCTCCCTGGGCAACCTGTTCCAGTGTCTCACCATCCTCACCAGAAAGAACTTCCTCCTAACATCCCATTTATATCTCCCCTCTGCCAGTTTAAACCCATTACCCCTTATCCTGTCATTACAAGACCTTGTGGATAGTCCCTCCCCAGCCCTCCTGTAGGCCCCTTTCAGATACTGGAAGGCTACTATAAGGTCTCCTTAAAGCCTTCTCTTCTCCAGGCTGAAAAGCCCCAATTCTCTCAGCCTGTCCTCATAGTAGAGGTGCTCCAGCCCTCCAATCATCTGCATGGCCAGAGGGCACAGTAAGGTTGGAGAAGTGTCACTGACCTTCTCCAGGAACACTGGTAGAGAAGAGTGTCTCAGTCAGGAGAAATCCTCCCATGTCAGTAAGCACAGAGAGTAAGGGAGATGGGAATTTCAATCTTCCAAGAGAAGATGCAAAAATATTCAGCTTTCCCTGTAGGAATATGGCAAGGAAGTAAGCACAACAAAGCAAAGAAGCCTACTTAGACAGAAAACTGGCATTAGCACAAGAATATACCAGAACAAGCCAAATAGTTTCAGGGTGGGAGTTAAGTTACAGCTCCTAAGCTCTAAGGTGTTGAAGCAGCTCTTTTGACAGAAGCTGCAGGGCCAAGAAAATGCATGGGATTTAAACTGAAGCTGGATATGATTATGAGGGAGGCTGGAGGTCAGTTTTCCCACCAAAGCCTCTAACTATACGGTTTAGAAAAAGGTTTTTCTACAAGATCAGGAAGCAAAACAACACTGATGGAAACATGATGATGATCTCAGGAGTCACAGATCATAGAATCATAGAATTGTTTTGGTCGGAAAAGAACCTCTGAGATCAATGAGTCCAACCATCAGCCAAGATGTAAAAATAGTTTAATGCATAACAGCATTCTTGAGATTGGCTGAGTGGGCACCATGCTGCTGAGTTGACCAGTTCTTCTAACTAGGCTGAAGACACAGCCCACACTGAAACATAGCAGAACTGAGTACCTGAATCCTCCACCATCCTTCAGGCACATAGAATCATAGCATCATTTTGGTTGGAAAAGACCTCAAAGATTACCAAGTTCAACCATTATCTAACTCTAACAAGTTTAGTGATCAACCATGTCCCTCAGCACCACATCTCTGTGTCTTTCAAACATCTCTAAGGATGGGAGTTTAACCACCTCCCTAGAGAGCCTATTCCAGTATTTGAGTGAAGAATTTTCTTCTAATATCCAACCTAAAGAGATGGCTTCAAGGAGACCTTATAGTAGCCTTGCAATATCTGAAGGGGGCCTACAGGAGGGATGGGGAGGGATTATTCATGATGTCTTGTAATGACAGGACGAGGGGGAATGGGTTTAAACTGGCAGAGGGGAGATTTAAAGGGGATGTTAGGAGGAAGTTCTTTACAGTGAGGGTAGTGAGACTCTGGAATGGGTTGCCCAGGGAGGTTGTGGCTGCTCCCTCCCTAGAGGTGTTGAAGGCCAGGCTGGATGAGTCCTTGAGCGACCTGATCTAGTGGGAGGTGTCCCTGCCTATGGCAGGGGGTTGGAACTGGATGAGCTTTGAGGTCCCTTCCAACCTAAACCATTCTATGATTCTAAACCTCCTCTGGCACAATTTGAGGCCGTTTCCTCTTGCCCTGTCACATGTTACAAAGGAAAAGAGGGACTAACACCCACCTCACTACAATCTGCTTTCAGGTACTTGCAGAGAATGAGGTGGTCTCCCCTCATCCTTCTCTCTTCTCCAGACTTTTGATCCACGTGCCATGTACTCTGTTCTGTTCCAGGTGCATTTAGATAATACCACATGACAGCCAAGGTTTGTATGGGTTTGTTAACATGCATGAGAGCTGAAGTTCATCAAATGGAGTAACACTGCTCCAACTCTTCTAAGCAGTCTGCTGTCTGGCTTTTCACCACAAATCTGTATGGGTACCTGCCCATAAGTTACTGAGCAAGAGTTAATTTATGCCAGCAAAGCTTTCCAAATGCTCATGCAGTCAAAATGGGGGCCAGGAGGCTCAAAGAAAAAATAATATAGGCAATTGCTTTCTCCCAAGCAGCTCAAGCTGTGAACCATAGATAAATTGGATATTGTGAAAAACTTCTTTACTGAAAGAGTAGTCAGGCATTGGAACAGGCTGCCCAGGGAAATGGTAGGTTCAGCATCCCTGGAGATGTCCAAAAAACATGTAGACATGGCACTGTAGGACATGGTTTGGCGGCCATGGTGCTGTTGGGTTGGCAGTTGGACTTAGTCATCCGAGAGGTTTTTTTTCCTACCAAAAGGATTCTAAGACTCTGTGAATATTTAAACATACATATGATGGTTAATTTAAAAACAAGTGATGGACAATGAAGGCCAGCAAGCTGTCTGAAGATATCCTCAGCTCTCTCTGGACTTTTACTCAAGAAATATCTGTACTGAATCTACAAACAAGAAGGGACAGCTTTTTTTATCCAACCATCCTCGTGTGATGCTCAAATAAATGCCTTTTTCCTTCTGCTCTCCAACAGCTGTAGCTATTCCTCAGATGTTTATATGGCATGACATCCAAGTCAGAACTCCCTCTTTCTGCCCACTATCCAGCCTGTGACCTTGTCCATGGAGACCATCAAATAAGAATTCTTTCCTGCAGCCTGCTTTACCGTGCAAGCTTTCCATCTCTCACAGTGCACATCCACTTATGGACTTAAGGAAGTGAAAAAGAAAACAGTTGGGTGGCCTGTCTCAGTGACAAAGATGAACAAAAACAGAAGAAAAAAAGCTAAAGCAACTCACCGAATTGGTAAGACAATGTCTTACAGAAGACATGTCAGTATCTCAGAAAAAAAGGCAAGAAATTTGGTTTCTGTTTTCTGAGGTGTTCCTGTAATCCTTCAGAAGAGAAATGGCAGCCTTACAAGGAAGAACATGATCCAACTAGTAACTTCAATGTTTCATTCACTTAAAACTTATTAAAACAAACTACACCTGAGTATTGCAAACACTTCTCTGGTCTTGGCATCTGGTTTGAAAATTTGCTGGGAGGGGTGGGTTTAGAGGACCAGAAACAGGTGGGCTTCTGGTTGGCATCATACATTGGATTAATGGTATGCCCTACCCACCAGCAGGAGAAAGTGTTACAGCTCTCAGCAAAACCAGCCTGATGTTATTAATCATAGAATCATAGAATCAATTAGGTTGGAAGAGACCTCCAAGATCATCCAGTCCAACCTATCATGCAGTCCTAGCCAATCAACTAGACCATGGCACTAAGTGCTCCCTCCAGTCTTTTCTTGAACATCTCCAGGGACAGCAACTCCACCACCTCCCTGGGCAGCCCATTCCAATGCCAATGACTCTCTCTGTCAAGAACTTCCTCCTAACATCCGACCTATACCATCCTTGGCACAACTTGAGACTATGTCCCCTTGTTCTATTGCTGGTTGCCTGGGAGAAGAGACCAACCCCTACCTGGCTACAACCTCCCTTCAAGTAGTTGTAGACAGCAATGAGATCACCCCTGAGCCTCCTCTTCTCCAGGCTAAACACCCCCATCTCCTTCAGCCTCTCCTCACAGGGCTGTGCTCCAGGCCCCTCACCAGCTTCATTGCCCTTATCTGGATACATTCCAGTACCTCAATATCTCTCTTGAATTGAGGGACCCAGAACTGGACACAGTACTCAAGGTGTGGCCTGACCAGTACTGAGTAGAGGAGAAGAATAATCTTCCTTGTCCTGCTGGCCACACTATTCCTGATCCAGACCAAGATGCCATTGGCTCTCCTGGCCATCTGGGCACACTGCTGGCTCATGTTCAGCTACTATCTACTAGCACTCCAAGGTCCCTCTCTGCCTGGCTACTCTCCAGTCACTCTGTCCCTAACCTGTAGCACTGCCTGGGGTTGTTGTGACCAAAGTGTAGAAAGCTACAATTAAATCTTGTTAAATCTCATACCATTGGCTTCTGCTCACCCATCCATCCTCTGCAGGGACATTACAAGGAAGAAAAGGCAGGCAATGAGATAGACTGGTTGAGCTGTGAGAAATAATAAAAAGTCCAAGCAAGAAACTCAAGAACAAAGTATTTTAACCAAAATACAAGGAAAATGTGGTTGGGGCCACTTCCCTGGAGGTGTTTAAGGCAAGGTTGGATGAGGCTCTGTCCAGCCTAATCTAGCGTAGGGTGTCCCTGGGCATGGCAGGGGAGTTGGAACTAGATGATCCTTGTGGTCCCTTCCAACCCTAACTGATTCTTTAACTCTGTGAACCAGTCAAAACCTCTGGAAATTTCTGGCCAACTTGTCTGATGTTAGTCTTGCAAGACCACAGGGTGAAGTTAGTGTTTTGGTTTTCATCAAGATCCTAAGTTGTTTGGGTTTTTAAATGATGAACAAACCCACAGTATTTTCTTACTCTTCCATATATCTTTGTCCTTGCATTCCCATCTCTGAAAATTCAGCACTGGGTGCTGGGGCTGCCTAAAAGTCTGCTCTGCTTTGCAGGTATTCTAAGAGATAGTGATATGTCCAAGAAAGAAATTCCTGGGAAAATACCAGATGGAGAATTAGAGTTGAATACCTGAATAACCACCTTTCCAGCCAAATTGATGCAAGATGCCTTATTTGCATTTAATATAAACTCAGGGAAGGCAATCTTGGGTTTCAGGAAAATAGTGTTAATAAAATAGAAAAAAAATACACAGTGTCAAATACTTTCAAGCATTCACTGGTCTGTCACTAAGAAAATCCTCATCAGCCATGTTTGAGAGCTTCACATGAACCATAACAGCATCTACTAAGATGCTCTGTTTGCACTCTCTGCCACAGTACAGTGGTTTCAGTCAACACAGATACCTGGAGGCGACTGACTTCAAACATTGTTTATTGAGCAAACATCCACCATACAGCTCAAAAGACAAAGGGAAGAGGAAAAGATGGTTCATATCCCCATGAATGTGACTCAGGAGGAAAACAAACCAGCCAAGGACACTAAGGAGTCAATGGCAAATAGAAGTATTCATCTAATGGAACAGATCAAGGATAAAATGCCTGGTGTCCCAAAAACCTAGAACCAGAAGTGGGCCTGGATGTCTAGACTAAAAAGCCCTGTCAAGATGGTACTTAACTCTCAAGGTAATTTAATTATCTGGATGCTCTGCTTTCTACCAGAAAAATCTTCACCTGAACTTCAGCTGTTGGGCATTCATCTGCACACCCAGGTCTTGCAAAACATTGGTGGGATTCTCACATGGATTAATCTAGAAAGGAAATAGGGAGGCTGTAACTAATCAGACATAAAAGGGAAGGGATATGCTCATGGATAAAATCTTCAGTTGCATCACTTCAGATTTCTCACGTCCTGTAATCGTGCCCCTTGTGAGTAAAATTATTCAAGATTCAAACAGAGAAAACAGCTCCTGACTGCATGCTGAAGGTACTAATTTGCCAAATCTGAAGGGGCATTTAAATATTTATGTGGAGCAGAACAGTTTCTGTAAGAAAGACAGAGACTGGAGTCCAAACAAGCCCAGTGGCCAGAGCTTCCTTCTAGAAAGCTGTTTTTCTGAGTTCAAAGCCCTGTTTTTTCTCACAGCTTAGGTAAATGTTCCCACATCCACTCAGTCACCTTTCTGTGTGTTGTGCAGGAAGAGGGTATCCTGCTCTAGTACCTAATTGCGGTGGTAAATGTTCCCACATCCACTCAGTCACCTTTCTGTGTGTTGTGCAGGAAGAGGGTATCCTGCTCTAGTACCTAATTGCGGTGGTAAATGTTCCCACATCCACTCAGTCACTTTTCTGTGTGTTGTGCGGGAAGAGGGTATCCTGCTCCACTACCTAATTGCGGTGGTAAATGTTCTCACATCCACTCAGTCACTTTTCTGTGTGTTGTGCAGGAAGAAGGTATCTTGCTCCAGTACCTAATTGTGGTGGTTTGGAAGTCCCACCTCCCCATCCCCACCCGCCCCCCCCGCCCCGCCCCGACTTTGAAATAACCCAAGCTAGACTCAGACGGATGGAAATTAAGGAATGAAGCTCTGTATTACAGCTTTGCACAATATATAAGCAGATATTTACATCGTATAACAGATACTTACAGATATATACAGTGAAAAAGGTAATACAGAAACACCACAGTCCTCCCAGAAATCAAGATCCCTAAGAGGGGGTTTTCAACCACGTTACCACCTTCCCCCCACTTCCCAATCTTATCCCAGTATCTGTCTTACATGCCAGATAAGCAAAAGTAGATCAGCCAGGGGGATTATAAGTAGGAAAGTAGTTAGAAGTGATTCAGACCCATCTAAGAAGGCAGGGAGAGAGATGCAGCAGCAGCCATGGCACAAAGCAGTCTGCCTTATCTTTGTTTGGATTCTAACTTTACACCATTTCAGTAAACAAATGAGTGAGGGAGACATTGAAATGTTTTCCTTTCTCAGCCTGTAGTCTAGTTTCTCATTCAAATCCTCCAATTAGTTCAAACCAGCACACTAATGCTAGAAGAAATTTCACCTGCTTCAACCTGATACTGAGGGAGCCACCATCTCTGCTTCTCAGCATTTCACACCCATGGGAACAAGTTACTGCTTTTTAACACCAAGACCCCTCACAGCCCCTTCTGACACAACCTACCATCTCCCTGTTGCTATCAACAATTAATATTGCCTCAAAAGACCTCACTCCTGCCTTACCTCCTACCTGTTGCAGTTTTGTACACAATTTCTACAAAGCTGCCTCTCATGCAGTGACAAATGGTGCCCCTCAGGGGTCAGTGGTGGGACCAGTGCTGTTTAACATCTTTGTCAGTGACATGGACAGAGGAATCTGTGCAGCCTAGGCAAGTTTGTGGATGACACCAAGCTGTGTGGCACAGTCGACTTGCTAGAGGGCAGAGATGCCATCCAGAGGGACCTGGACAGAGCAGCCCTGAGGAACAGGACCTGGGGGTCTGAGGTGATGAAAAGCTCAACATGAGCCTGCAGTGTGAGTGCAGCCCAGACAGCAACCCTGTGCTGGGCTGCAGCAAGAGCAATGTGGCCAGCACTGGGAGGGATTCTGCTCCTTTACTCTCCTCTCCTCAGACCCATCTGGAGTACTGTGTGCAGTTCTGGAGTCCCCAGCACAAGAAGGACATGGAACTGTTGGAGAGAGTCCAAAGGAGAGCCACGAAGATGATCAGAGAGCTGGAGCACTCTGCTAAGAGGACAGGCTACAAGAGTTGGGGCTTTTCAGCCTGGAGAAGAGAAGGCTTCGAGGAGACCTTATAGTAGCTCTCCAATATCTGAAAGGGGCCTACAGGAGGACTAAGGAGGGACTATGCACAAGGTCTTGTAATGACAGGATGAGGGGTAATGGGTTTAAGCTGGTGGAGGGGAAATTTAAACGGGATGTTAAGAGGAAGTTCTTCACAGTGAGGGTGGTGAGACACTGGCACAGGTTGCCCAGGGAGGTTGTGGCTGCTCCCTCCCTGGAGGTGTTGAAGGCCAGGCTGGATGAGGCTTTGAGTGACCTGTTCTAGTGGGAAGTGTCCCTGCTTATGGCACAGGGGGTTTGGAACTGGATGATCTTTGAGGTCCCTTTCAACCTAAACCATTCTATGATTCTACGCCTCTAAAGACATTCTTCATGTGCATACTATTTCTCACCATCCTTCCCAAATCTGCACTTTGGTAAGACCAAACTGACATCTCCCAAACTGCCGGATCAGTGTAGCTGTTATCAAATGTGTCAGACAACACTGCCCCTGTCTTATTATCCACCCCTCTATCGTCTTCTGTCCTCCACTCTCCTATACCAAGGTTATCAGCTGCTTGGAGCAGGCATAATCGCTTTGTTCTGTACTGTAAAATGCTCTCTGATTTTGAGAGCCTGCAATATTCTCTCTGAGTAACATAAGTGGAGCTGAGCTTGAGTCCTTTCCTACATCCCACATTACAGCTTAGTAAGACTGCACCGCATCACATTTACTTGGGACATTTCCAGCTTTGAGGTTCAAAGGCTGCATCCCTCATTCCATTTTGGTGTGTGAACTGGATGCAAATCTTCCTTCCCTGAACCTCACTTCCATTGCAAAGAACCACAGCACATACCTGTACCATTTGATGACTCCTCAGTTAAAACCATTCAGGGAACAGGATTTGTGGGATTGACATTTCTCATCCCAGTCACCACCTAGCTGAGAGAAAGGTCTGGTCAAATATATTGCCCTTAGATCATTCTTTAGCCCTTTTCCTGACACATTTTAGAGCTCAAGTCTACTTAAACCATGCAGAAGGGTGGTGTTTTGTAGCAAGGTTCTATGAAAGGGACACCATGTCTTCTCAGTCAGGGCAACCTCTTGATCTTTAACCTCAGTGGTTTAACTCCTAAATAACTGACATTCCTTAAGTATTCAATCACATCATTCTTGTGAGAGGACACAATGTTGTTATCATGCTGCAAGGCCTAATGAAGGAAAAAGAGACAGACTAAAAGGTCTCTCAAACTTGTTCTGGCCATTGTAGAATGATTTCCAAGGTGTCACATGTAGTGCTTTCGACATGACTTACCTGGAGAGGTACATGGTACAGTAAAGCCCTCCTTTGGAAACATCAGCCCCTCTAATGATCAAGTCAATCCTCTTTTGTTTGCAACAAACAGCAGAGTCTGGAAAAAAAGGGCTGGAAGTGGAGTCAAAATTTTATTTGTGTGACACTACAAGCAATCATAGAATCAGTCAGGGTTGGAATGGACCACAAAGATCATCTGTTTCCAACCCCCCTGCCATGCCCAGGGACACCCTACCCTAGATCAGGCTGACCACAGCCTCATCCAGCCTGGCCTTAAACACCTTCAGGGAAGTAGCCCCAACCACCTCCCTGGGCAACCCATTCCAGGCTCTCACCACTCTCATGCTGAAGAACTTCTTCCTCATGTCTAATCTGAATCTCCCCACCTCCAGCTTTGCTCCATTCCCCCTAGTCCTGTTCACTACCTGATAGCCTCAAAAGTCCCTCCCCAGCTTTTTTGTAGCCCCCCTTCAGATACTGGAAGGCCACAATAAGGTCACCTGGGAGCCTCCTCCAGACTGAACAGCCCCAACTCCTTCAGTCTGTCCTGAAGACTGTGAAAGAGAAGGGTATGTGCAGAGATAGCCATGAGGCAGAAAAGGAATATGAAACTTTTCTGAGTTTCCCTATGCAATGATGGCCAAAGGCTATGGAATAGGAGCACCTTCTGTAGTGCACATAGGAGGGAGAGAAAACGCAAGAGAGAGACCAAACTAGGCAACAGGTCATCTCCATTCACATGCAGGCAGTGGAGATGCTGACATCCTACACTGCTCTGGAGGCTGGGTACTGTGTCTCCTCCCTGCCTAGAAGTTCTCACAGTTGGTCAGCATTGGTGAGCAAGTGCTAGCAGTTGGGCTGTGCATGGGACTAATCCATATGACAGAATCACAGAATTAATCAGGTTGCAAAAGACCCTCATGATCACCAAGTCCAAACCATCATCCAACATTTTCTAATTAACTAAACCATGTCACTAAGTGCCTCATTCAGCCTCTTTTTAAACACCTCCAGAGATGGTGACTCCACCACCTCCAAGGGCAGTCCATTCCAATACCAATCACTCTGTGAAGAACTTCTTCCTAATATCCAGCCAAAACCTACCCTTGTGCAGCTTGAGGCTGTGTCTTGTTCTGTCACTGGGTGTCTGGCAGAAAAAAATCAATCCCACTTGGCTACAACCTCCTTTTCAGAAGTTGTAGAAAGCAATAAGGTCTACCTGGAGTACTGTGTGCAGTTCTGGAGCCCCCACCATAAGAAGGACATGGAACTGCTGAAGAGAGTCCAGAGGAGGGCCACAAAGATGATCAAAGGGCTGGAGCACCTCTGCTATGAGGACAGGCTGAGAGAATTGTGGCTTTTCAGCCTGGAGAAGAGAAGGCTTCAAGGAGACCTTATAGCAACCTTCCAGTATCTGAAGGAGGCCTACAGGAAGGCTGGGGAGGGACTATTCACAAAGTCTTGTAATGACAGGACGAGGGGGGATGGGTTCAAACTGGCAGAGGGGAGATTTAAACGGGATGTTAGGAGGAAGTTCTTCACAATGAGGGTGGCGAGACACTGGAACAGGTTGCCCAGGGAGGTTGTGGCTGCTCCCTCCCTGGATGTGTTCAAGGTCAGGCTGGATGAGGCCTTGAGAAACCTGTTCTAGTGGGAGGTGTCCCTGCCTATGGCAGGGGGGTGGAACTGGATGATCTTTGAGGTCTCTTCCAACCTAAACCATTCTACCCTGAGCATCCTCTCCTTCCTGCTTCCAGGAGAACTGGCATGACAGAGCCATCACAGATGGGTGAGCAAAAGCACATCTGGCAGGGCAGCTTGCATTTAGACAATTAAATAGCCTGCCAGCAGCCATGCTTCTTGGAAGTGATCACGCAGTAAATATTTCACCAAGTCTTGCCCATGGCCACTAAGTAGTTGCAAAGGCTTCTGTAACAACGGCTTGGGTATCTGGACCTCAAATCTCATCAATCCCAAACTTCAGCTTTGCTCCCATTGCTCCCCATAACTCATCTTTACCCTAGTAAGATTGTTTTACTGGGAATAGGACAACAGAGCTGTGCCTACATCTTGCAGTTATTTTTGTTATTTCTGTTTTCATTTTTAATTCTCAAGGTTTTATTGCTTCTGGAGAATTTAATTTCAGAAGAAGGCTTGGTTTCTGTTTTCGGGGTTTGGCTTCTTTTTCGAATCAACAAAACCCTCCCCAAAACCTGTGCCTCCAGTGAAAGGAAAACTTTCCCTGCCAGAATTAAGTGGAAGTGGGAGAAAGGAGGATATTTGAACAAAGAAAGCAGGAGCGATCACTACACCATTGCTGGTGCACACAGGGAAAGGAGAGAGAGAGGAATGGAACAGCAGCAGTGAGAAATATGCATGCATATTCAGGCCCTTTGTCAAAAAAAACCTTGTGCAGCAGCATTTCAATTAACAAAGTAGGATGGTTTACCTGATAAAATGCTCCCTGTGTGAGTGTAATTACATATTTATGCCCCACAGAGATTTTTTAATTTCTCTTCAGTTTGTTTGCCTTGAAAGTATTTGTCACTGGAAATGTTCTTGATGTGTAATCTTAAGGCAGGGTTGGCCAAATGTGTGGTTTGTTTTCAGTTTAGATTCACTTTGCTGAAGGAGGACTGGAAGAAAATGCATCTTTTCAGTGCAAAGAGGAAAAAAAAATCAATAAGAAAGGCAATATATCAACCAGCAGCTGGAAAAAAATGCACTCCAGTGCTGCTTCACTGTCTTTTTTATCTTTTTCTTTTCCTCTTCTCTCTTGCTTGAAGGATATTCTCAGGTGCTTGAAATAGCTTCTTGTTCATTTTGTCTTTGCTCCCCAAAACCTGCCTCTTGTGCTTCCAAAGATGTTGCAATAAACAGGCAGATTTTTAGTCATCAGTTTCCTATTATTTAAGTCCCTTCCTGAGCCATCTCTGCCCTGGAATCTTGGTGCTGAGCACCAGCCACCTCCAGCAAGTCATTACAGATGTGCTTAAGCCTGAGCGTGCAAGAAATTGCACAGTGCTTGATAGGCTTCATGTTCACACTCCTCTGAGTATTCTGGTGGGTCAGGGCCTGGCAGAGTAGGGCTGATGTAAATTCATTGGTTACCATTTTTTGCAGCTACAGAAAAGCACAGCTCATAGAATAATTTTAGGTTGGAAAAGACATTTAAGATCATCAAGCCCAACCATTAACCCAGCACTACCAAGTCCATCACCAAACCATGTCCCACATCTACACAGCTTTTAAGTACCTTCCCAGGTGACAACTCCACCACTTCCTTGGGCAGCCTGTTCCAGTGTTTGATAGGCAACCCTTTCATTGAGGATATTTTTTCTAATGTTCCACCTCAGCCTCTCTTCGAGCAACTTGAGGCTATTTCTTCTTTCCCTATCACTTGTTGTTTGGGAGAATAGACAGATCCCCACCTTGCTACAATCTCCTGCCAGGCAGTCATAGTAGGAGAAGGTATTCCCTCAGCCTCCATTTCTCCATACTAAACAACCACAGATGGCTAAGGCTTTGGAGAGCTGCTTGAGTGGTTAGGGAAGAGCAGAACAGCAGCTCCCACCAAAATCTAGCCTGTTATCATTGGGTTTCTTACTTACTTTCCCTGAATTTCTTCAGAAAGGGTGGGAAAGGATCCAAAGAACAGAACAGCATACATTTTTGCCAGACAATAGCACAGTAAAGGGTCACTGCTGGTCATGGAGTTCAACATCTAAGAGATTATTAGAGAGGTTTTCTCAAGTCACATGGTAGTTTAGCCAGTGTCTAAGAAGTCACTACCACATGAATCATTTCACTGAGAGTTATGCCAGTTTAACCTTACCAGCAGGGAAGAAGGTTGAGAGGCATCAGGAGACAAATCTGTGACTGCCTCACTTTCCTAGATACAAGGTACATTGCCCTGCATCTTCAAGTGGCACAAGAATGATTCCCCTGGGGCAAGCAGAGGTTCCAGCTCTGGAAGTGACAAATATCCATATTCAACTCCTAGACCCGACAGCAATTTCTGACACTGGCATGACTGAATTCATCTTACAGGCCTGGCAGAGATAAACAGAGTCATGAGGCTGGCTTTGCTGCTTCCTCTCAGATGGATCCCGGAGGGTCGCAAGTAGCATCTGTTCTGTCTCTTCAAGGATGCACAAGGCGAACTCGTGTCTTCTTTTTACTACCAGGTTGCGTGAGAAATCCAGGGGCGAGGCTCAGAGATGTTATTTGACTTCGGTGCCTGCCAAACTGTGACACTTCCCTATCATGGCCAGAATTGTCTTTTCTCCCCCAGCTGTCCTGATGCCCATAAAAGACAAGCTCGTAGATGAAAGACAAAGAAGCTGGCTAAGACCCAATACGTGGTCATGGGAACTGATGTTTGGGGTAGGAACAACATGCAAGGGAAATACCCTAAAATCTCAAGGCCTTTGGCATGCCACTAGGATGCCAGTGATCTATTACAGCTCCTATGCATCGCAGAAAGGAGATTTTTGCCCCTCTTTGTTTACCTGGCAAACGTAAATTTCCTCTGAGATACAAACCTGGAAATGCCACCACTGTGATGCATCAGTGTTTGATATCTGTTCCACACAAGGATGACTGCCAAAATCCAGAGGAAAACTGATATGGTTTGACATACAACAGAGAGAGCATTCTGCTGCTGCACAAGTTTGCTGCAGCCCTTTAAATGAGGTGCTAACCTGTGAAGCATTCACTTGGCCATTCCCATCTCAGACAGAGTTAGGTAATGTAGTTAGGTAACCGTTGGGTCTGATGATCTAAAAGATCTTTTCCAACCAAAATGAACCTGAGACACCAGCCCTGTAACCCAAGATGCAGCATGAAACAGCTTACAGGTGCACAAAGCCATGCTCAGAAAAATGAGGGTGCTACTCCCTGGCTTAAGCTTTCTCCACTCTGTTGGGTAAGATGTCTCATCATCTTCATATAGACCCATGCAATGTTTAGCCAAAGTTTTCTTAGACAGTAAATGCTACACTACAAGCACAAGCACCCTCAGTTAACCTGGACATCCATTAACTATTAGTTGCAGATATTCCAGCTTCCAGGGGCAGCCATTTGGCTCTCGCCCAGCTTGAGTGCAGCTCCCCTGGAAGACAGCATCCCTGGGCTGCCAGCCAGCCCTGTACCAGCACAAGGGCTGCTTGGCAGTCCCATTCAGTGGTTGCTGGAGAAAAGTTAGCAAGGACTGCTGACCAGGCTGCCAAGCATCACTGCATCCCAACCCTGCCTAGCCCAGCCCCACCCTGCAGCATGGCACAGTAGAGAGATGTTGCTACCTGCCACCCTTCACAGCTTCAGTCCCAGGGCTCTCAAAGGTGTGAGGTTATGCCTGTTGGGACTCTTTACATGTGAAGAGTTTGACATTCAGTCTGTAGGGCTAGAAGGGACACCTGTTCATCAAGGAATTGATCTCCTGAGATTCCTTCTGATTCCATATTTCTGCCATTGCTCACCACCACCTTCTGTTAGGGTGGTTTTGCAGTGCTAGCAGCTGTTTCCCAGCAGCTAGGCTGAGGTCAGACACCAGTTTGTTGTTGACACCGATTAGTTCTGGCTTGAGTAACCCAAATAATCTGTTCATGTTGCAAGCTAAGACTACCAATAACAACAACAACGCAACCCAAACCAAATAAACAAATTAAAACCGCAGCCTCCTAAAATAAATTACTTCTCTTACTGCCTCAGTACCACTGTGATACTCAATACACTCTCTGGTGTTATGCTCCAGTGATATCTTATTATACTGCCATGAGGTAGACAGCCTATCGTGGTGCAGATATATCACAGATATCACAGGATGTTAAGGGTTGGAAGGCACCCAAAAAAAATCATTGAGTCCAACCCCCCCGCCAGAGCCAGAGCAGGACCATACAATCTAGCTCAGGTTACACAGGAACCCATCCAGGCAGTCCTTGAAAGTCTCCAGAGAAGGAGACTCCACAACATCTCTGGGGAGCCCCTTCCAGTTCTCTGGGACCCCTACAGTAAAGAAGATACCCCTTGTGTTGAGGTGGAACCTCCTCTGATGCAGCTTATATCCATTGTTCCTTGTCCTATCACAGGGAGCAAGTGAGAGCCTGTCCCCCACCACCACCTGGGGGGTGGGACAGCCCTCAGATATTTATAAACACTTACTAAACTCCCTCTTAGTCTTCTCCTCTGCAGAACAAAAAGCCCCAGATCCCTCAGCTTCTCCTCATCAGGCAGTGCTCCAGTGCCCTAATCATCCTCGTAGCCCTCTGCTGGACTCTTTTGAGAAGATTTCTGTCCCTCTTAAAATGGGGAGCCCAAAACTGAACCCAGTACTCGAGATGGGGTCTCACCAGGGCAGAGTAGAGGGGGAGGAGAACCTCCCTCGATCTGCTGGACACATCCCTTTCAGAACCAAAAGGCTGCTCACAAGCTTCTACCTCCAATTCTAGCGTAGTCTGCTTCTGCTTATTCACCTATGCTTCTCTTTGGGTTTCCTACCCTCTCTCTTTTACCTCCTCTACAGAGGCCCATGCCACTGAGTGCATGAAAAGCTCCTGAAGGTTTCTTTGTGAGGCTTGCAGACAACTCCACATATCATCTTAGAAATATCTGCTTTTTTAAGCTATATGGTAATGCACACTGTGAGATTAGAATATGGCCCTGAGGAACAAAATGCTTGTCTCTCTCTTTACAGCTGACAAGGCATAGCTTATTTTTATGAGTTCCTCATTTATGAGATATTCAGCTCCATTGTTGGGCGGCCACGGTTTCAAGGGAATCTCCAAAGATGGTTCAACTTTGAGCATTGCCATTTCTGCCTCTGAGGTGCAAGCATTCACCCGGTGACAGTGACCACTGGAGCGTGTGCCAGAGTGAAGTTATGCTTTTCAAAACCAGCTGGGGAGACTTCCAGCATTTCAACAAACAGGCTCAAAAATCTGGGAAAGATGCGCGCATGACAAGAAGATGCTCTCAGAAACCCCAGGATGATTGCTCAGTTCCTGTGGTCTCCCCTTGCTGCTTTTAAATAGGCCATCACACACCACCTCCTGCTTTCCACTCCCATCCCATAAGATAGAATCATAGAATCATTAAGACTGGAAAATACCTCTAGAATCATCAAGTCCAACTGGCAATGCAACAGCACCATGCCCACTAAGTTGCATCCCACAGTGCCATTTTTTTAACACCTCCAGAGATGTTGACTCCACCACTCCCTGGGCAGCCAAATACAGTGCTTGACATAGTGCTCCTAGGACCAGATTCAAATCCAAAGAATGACATTTTTCTGAGGTGGACTTCTGATTAACCTTCTAGTCCATTTTGCTCTTCCATCGTCACGACTAAGGAGTTCAATTCAATTCTTCTGCTTTCTCTTCAGCAGCGGTACATAGACTAAAAAGAAACAAACAAAACCCCAAACCCCAACAGTAACAAATGCCACCCAGTCTTCCCCCCTACACCCCCCCAAAAAACCCTAACAAAACAGAAGGAAAAGGAAGAAAAGAAGGGGGGAGGAAAGGGGAGGAAAGGGGAGGAAAGGGGAGGAAAGGGGAGGAAAGGAGAGGAAAGGAGAGGAAAGGGGAGGAAAAGGGAGGAAAGGAGAGGAAAGGGGAGGAAAGGGGAGGAGGAAGAAAAAACCAAAACAATGGGAAAACATCCCAAGACTGGATAATGTCCTTTCCTTTATTTCCTTTTCTCATTTGGCTAGCCTATGGGACCTGAGGAGCTGGTTATTCCTGTAGCAATAGTTTGTATCTCACCTCAGAGTACAGTTTGTCTCCGTCTTGTCGCCAGCCCAGTCCTTCCAAAGAAGAGTTGCCTTTAACCCACATCACTAACTTCTGTATCCAAATACCATTTCAAAAGCAGAACAAACTGGGCAAAAATAAGGCAAAGCAAATAAATTGTTCTAAATGGGCACATCACCAGCACACGGGTGAGCAGGTCTGCGTGGACTTAGACTGCCATGTATGGGTGTGGTTGTACAGGGTCTACCACTACCCTGGCCTAGTGCTGTCCAACCTCTAGTTTGCCACAATAACTGCAGTAACAATACTGAATTAAATTCTGCCTGCAGTAGATGTGGCTATTTCATCTTGGCAGCACGAATGTTGCTAAGTGAAAGCACGTCTTTCTGAACTGCCTTGCTCATGGGAACCATTTAATCATTATAGAGCAATTATAGAGGTCTTTATTCAGTTGTTCCTTAAGTCCTCATTCAGGCAAACCTATTTCAATGGGAACTGTGCCTGAAAGGGACTCATCAAAACCTGACCAGGAAATGGCCAGTAAGAGTAACCTATTTCCAAGAGAGAAAAACTCATGCATTACATCCATAATGGGCAACTTCTTATGAATACACCTATTGAAGTGTGTTATATTCATTAAACTCCATTTGGAGTGGAAGGGTAACCTTCCAGTTAACACAATTTCTATGGGCTCGTGAGGGCTAGGTTCTGCTCCTAGCTTTGACATAGACTCCCCCCATGACCGTTGTCACACCACTTTGTAATTTTACCTCGAATTTAGCAAAATAGGTGGTAAACTGGGACCGTAGCAATCATCAGTTTAACTGTATTTGCTGACTGCAGCCCCCTAGTTCCTCCTCTGCAAAACAGAAATAAGAACATAAATTTCTCCTGGTTTATTATGTCGTTGGTTTTTTGTTTTTTTTTTTTCTTTTTCCCCTTCTGTTCACATTTTGAGGCAGGGTCAGTCTTTTATTCTGCATACACCCAGTGCATCGTACAATATGTCTTTGATCGGGGCTGTGCTGTAACACAGAGTAATAGTACTAATTGTTATCAAGACAAGCCACCAATGCTGTGCTTTTGTGGCAAATGTCCACTAGGAGCTTGACTGAGACTATCAACATTTCATTTGGGACTTAAGCCCTATTTGAACTTGTCTCCCAAAGCGAGAGTTTACAAACACAATTTAGTCCCTATTTGAGCAGCGCTTTGAAGATGTAAAGTACTAAATTGTGTATCTGTATGTACGAGAGACAGAGGCAGAATGTGTAATTTCTTTCTGCATTCAGTGAACACAAGATTTCCTTTTTTCCCCCCTCTTTTTGGAAGGAAGTTTACTGCTGAGACTATTAGAGAAAATGCAAATGCGCAGACTGTTTGTTAAGGCTCCAGGAGTGAAAGCACAGGCAGTTGCTACCATGAGTATTTCTAGGAAAATGGGAAATCTTTGTCTTTAAGTGTATTTATTTAGCTAAAGAAAGTTTGCACAGCTTGTGGAGAATGGTTCTGGAGGAAATTAAATTTCAGCTGCACCTCCCTATCACTCCTACACCTGCCAATTCTCTCAACCGACTGGTGACATCCTGCACCCAGGGCTCCAGCGTTTGCAATGCTCACCCACATCAGAGATGAGCTGTTGTGCAACCACCAGGTTTTTATTTACTCTTACTCAAGGAGGAGGCAACTACTGTCCTCCTGCACACAGCAGATTGCTTGTTGTAGCAGAATCCACCAGGAAAGCTCTCAACAGCATACGCAAGGAGACTTAAGGAATTTTTGAAGCGCAGCTAAGAAAAAAACCAAAATTATATTAAGCATAGAATCGTACAACTATTTCAGTTGGAAAAGCATCCACAATGGTTCTGAGCAGCCTGTTCCTCTATCTCACCACTCTCACAGTGAAAATTGTTTTCCTTATATCTGACCTAAATCTATCCTCTTGGAGTTGAAAGCCATTACTCTATGCCTTGTCACTACACTCTGTGATAGAGTCTCTTCCCATCTTTCCTGTAGACTCCTTCAAGTATTGAAAGGCCACAACAGGGTCTCCCTAGAGCCTTTTCCTTTCCAGACTGAATAACTGCAGCTCTTCTCTGTCTGTTCTCAAAGGAGAGGTTTCCTGTCCCCCTGGTCACCTTCATGGCCTCCTCTGGACTCGCTTAAGCAGGATTATGCAAATGTTGTTTGCATTTCAGCCACACCAAGAAGCCCAGTTGAAATTAGCATTGTGTTGTGTTAGACTTCACATAGGGCCAGAGGTGAACCCTAATTCAAAGTAATTCAACATAAAGGATGAGCAGAAGGTGGGAGAAACTAGAAGACTATAAAAAGAAGTTGTTTGCAAAACCAGCACTGGATTCCAGGGACATGATTCACCTACCTATATATACATGGCTATGTCTAAGTTAATCACTCTAGTTTTTTTCTTACAGCCACCAAAAATCTAGTCAATAAAACCAGAGGAGCACAGAGGACAATCACTTTTTCAAAGCTGCTCAGCTGAGATATACTCCAGAAGCACCTTTGCTTCCCACCAGACCCATGAAGTGATCAGCACAGCTGGACAGCTTATAAATTCCTGTGCTCACTTACCGAGCTCTGTATGGTTAGGCTTAACCTATGACAACTCTCTTGTCTTTCCACTCAGGTCTCTCTGTACTAAGCTGTCTTTGCTCTCTGGCATAGGTCAAAAAAAACCTATTCCCCCACCCTGCAGTTTCCCACTTTGCTTCCCTCTCCAATCATCTTGAAATGGAGGGAAGTGAATGTACAAGGAAACACTCAATATGAATCTGTAGGACCCTAAATAACTTTACTGTCCTTTTTATGCTGCTGTGAGATCTATCACAGTATGGTAGGGATTGGAGGGAACCACTGGAGTTGGAGTCTTATGCTGAACTCCCCTGCCAAGGCAGATACACCTAAAGAAGGTCACACCTGATCATGTCCAGGTAGGTTTTGAGTACCTCCAGAGATGGAAACTCCACCTCCTCTCTGCTCAGCCTATTCAAGTGCTCCATCACCCTTAAATTAAAGAAGTTTCTCCTCTTGTTCCTCCTACATTTTGCTTTGGTTTGATTTTTACAGCTCATGTATGCACACACTCAGCACTGGGGGGAAAAAAAAAAAAAAAGCTATCTTCAGTAGCACACTGAATTATCTTTTTGGTGATATTCCCCCCCCCATCTGAATTTAAAATGAGTCAGATCTGGATAAAAGAACACCACTTGCTGCTTTATGTGCATACATCCTGTGTTGCATGTGCTTCTATGAAGGTTTTTTTGTGTGCGTGTGTGTTATGAATGCATTGATAATTACCTTTTTTTGATGATTGTTTCAGAGGTTTTAGCAGGCAAAAAGTATGAATGTAGTGTGCTCATACACAGAAGTACACTGGGATTAAAAAAAAAAAAAAAAAA
>VWZI01009394.1:11505-22227 GCA_013396835.1 Psilopogon haemacephalus
CAGCCCATTCCAATGCCAATCACTCTCTCTGTCAAGAACTTCCTCCTAACATCCAGCCTAGACCTCCCCTGGCACAGCTTGAAACTGTGTCCCCTCGTTCTGTTGCTGGTTGCCTGGGAGCAGAGCCCAACCCCACCAGGCTACTACCTTCCTTTAGGTAGTTTTAGACAGCAATGAGGTCACCTCTGAGTCTCTCTACAACTACCTGAAAGGAGGTTGTAGTCTGGTGGGGTTGGTCTCTTCTCCCAAGCAACCAGGGTAAAAGCAAGAGGACAGAGTCTCAAGCTGTGCCAGGGCAGGTTCAGGCTGGATGTTAGGAAGAAGTTCTTGCCAGAGAGAGTGTTTGGCATTGGAATGGGCTGTCCAGGAAGGTGGTGGAGTTATTGCCCCTGAAAACATTTTTTAAAAGCCTGGATGTGGTGCTTAGTGCCATGGTTTAGTTAATTAGAAGGTGTTGGATGATAGTTTGGACTCGATGATCTCAAAGGTCTTTTCCAATCTGCTTAATTCTGTGATTCCTTGGATGGTGACTCCCCACTTCCCTAGGCAGCCTGTTCCAACCTGACTGATATGAAGAGGAAAAGACTTCAGCTTGAGAAAGCAATTTTCACGTGCCCAGGAACACTCTGGGTAAGCTAGAAAGATTTGTGATGGGCCCTGCTGGCTGCAGGAGACCTAAATAACAACCCCCTCACATCCATGCTCAGGACATGCTCATGTCCATGCTCAGCCTTGCCACAGCCAGGTCATTAATGTGCATTGCTCTGCACTGCAGGTCACAGCAGAAATTTAATTAAATCCTGATCACATTGATTTAGGGTGCTCCAGTCAGAAGGAGCCCAGCTGGAGAGTCCTCAAGTAGAAAATTACAGCTGCATTTTAAAGCATTCATCTGGTTTTGTATGCAGGAGAGGCCAATGGGCTGGATCCCTGGCTCCATGGGACAGGGCAGCTCAGCTAACAGCAGTGGCACTGCCTTCATCTGTGCCAGCTGAGGTCCATCCTTCTGTCCAACATTTCAAAGCAGGGGACTGGGATTGTTTAGACTGGAGAAGAGAAGGCTGAAGGGAGACCTCTTTGCTCTTGTGCCTGTGCAGGTCCCAGTACAGGTCCGTGCAGGTCCCAGTGAAGGTCTAAGCAAGTCCTTGCAAGTCCAAGCAAGTCCTGCTGCAATCTGTCCAGCTGCCATATATATACTGAGGTGCTCTGTTGCCTCCCTGTTCAAGCCCACGGAGGGTGGGAGAAGGCACTTCACACCTATTGTACTAAGCCTCCGGTGACAGAGGTGGGGATGCAGGCAGACCGTTTCCTGCCCCATTCACACCTCTGGTGGGGCAGTGGACTGGGTGTGCCCTGCCACAGTTCACACCTCATTCAAACCTCCGGTGGGGCAGTGCCCTGCTCTGCCACAGTTCTCTGCAGCAACCCGAAAGGAGGTTGCAGTGAGGTGAGGGTTGGGCTGTTTTTTCCTAGTATCAGGTGATAGAACAAGAGGAAATGGCCTGGAATTGTGGCAGAGGAGGTTTAGGTTGAGCATTAGGAAAAAAAAAAAAAATTATATATATATATATATATAACTTCTGCAAGAGTGGTCAGGGGTAGGAACAGGCTGCCCAAGGTGGCAGTGGAGTCACTATCCCTGGAGGTGTTCAAGAAACCTGTGGACATGGCACATGGGGAGCTGATTTAATGGCCATGGTGGTGCTGGGTTGATGATTGGACTCACTGCTCTTAGAGGTCTTTTTCAGCCAAAACAATTCTGTGACTCCACGAAAGCAGGATTTGTGTTTTGAGGGCATCAGCTGTGGCCGGAGACTTTAATTGTGGTGCTTGACCTGAGGCTTGTCTGTGCCATAAAAGTGCCACAGGACTTGGGATGGCTCAGTGTTGGTTTTGTCTCCAGTGACAACATGACATTATTTGGGACACCTAAGAATTATCTGCCTGACTTAAGGGAGCCACCATTTGCATCAGATTATGAGTTCAAATTATGGGGTCAAATTATGGGTTCAAATTGGCAGAGGGGAGATTTGAACGGGATGTTAGGAAGAAATTCTTCACAGTAAGGGTGGTGAGACACTGGCACAGGTTGCCCAGGGAGGTTGTGGCTGCTCCCTCCCTGGAGGTGTTCAAGGCCAGGCTGGATGAGGTCTTGAGTGACCTGATCTAGTGGGAGGTGTCCCTGCCTATGGCACAGGGGGGTTGGAACTGGCTGAGCTTTGAGGTCTCTTCCAACCTAAACCATTCTATGATTCTATGATCAGGTTCAGATTGGATGTGAGGAGGAAGTTATTCACCATGAGAGTGGTGAGAGCCTGGAATGGGTTGCCCAGGATGGTGTTTTGGGGTCACATCCCTGGAGGTGTTTGCAGCCAGGCTGGATGAGGCTGTGGGCATCCTGATATAGGGTTGGGTGTCCCTGGGCATGGCAGGGGAGTTGGAACTAGATGATCCTTGTGGTTCCTTTCAATCCTCACTGATTCTATGGTTCTATAATTCTATGACAGGAGTCCTGTGAGCACAACTGAGATTTTGAAGGACAGCATCAAAATCCTGATGATGTCAAGGAATATTAGGCAGCATTTCAAAACCTGGCTCCAGGGCTCTCAGCTGAGGCAGATGTCAATAAAAAGCAATTTCCCCTGGTTCTTGGAGCAGAGGACAGGCACTTGGGAGATGTAGCTTTAATACCAGCTGGGTGAATGAGCTGAGACTTTTGAGCTCTCCATCTCGATCCAGTAGGGGTCTAAGCAGATATCATGGAGCAAAAAGCTTGAGTTCTGGCAGCTTCAGCCACAGAGACTACCCAGATGCCAACTTGTGCTACAGGAGCATCCTAGGGACCATCTCTCCTAACTACTCTGTGCCTGGAAGTGGAGAGCCCTCACCTTACAGAAGACAGTGAATTCCTACACCTGACCTACCCCTTCTGTCATAACTTGCCTGTGACTGTTGAATTCCTACACCTGACCTGTCATAACTTGCTTGTGACTCTCCTTTCATTGATCAGCATACAGCTTGCCTTGCTCTCTCTGCTCCCTGTGCAGGCAGAGCATCACAGAATCATAGAATCGGTCAAGGTTGGAAGGGACCACAAGGATCAGGCAGTTCCAACCCCCCTGCCATGCCCAGGGACACCCTACCCTAGAGCAGGCTGCCCACAGCCTCTGCCAGCCTGGCCAAAAACACCTCCAAGGATGTGTCCATCATCCTTTCTTTGAGGAGTGAGACTACTCTGCATGTGGTCCCTCAACCCAGCTTCCCAGTGCCTCACCTTCTATCTGGAATACTGATGAATAACTCTGCAGTGCCTCTGACGCAGGTGCCCTGCAAATCCCAGCTCCGACTCGGTGGATGCACATCAGAGCTGCGCTTTCTGCGCCCGAGAGGTTTTCACTACGGACGAGGAGGTTCTGGGCATGCTTATTGCGCCCTCTTGTGGCCGTTCGCTGTCAATGCAGGAATGTCAATGCGGGACGAGACTTCAGGAGGTTCTTCTCCCCCGCTACTCCGCCCTGATGAGCCCACGCCTGGAATACCGTGCCCACTTTTGCGCTCCCCAGTTCAAGAGAGACAGGGATCTGCTGTCCTGAAGTGCCCACAGGGTTTTTTTTGAGCACCTGCAAGAATGGCGACTCCACCACCTCCCTGAGCATCCCAAAAATGAAGTCCCCACAAACATAGCTGGTAAGATTTCTGATTGTCTTCTTCTAAACCAACAGGAACATGAGCAGTTTTGTGGAATCTGTTGGATCATCTAAGGCTACACCTGGAATGCTGTGTTCAACTTTGGGCTCCACAGTTCAGGGGAGACAGGGACCTGCTGGAAAGAGTCAGTGGAGAGCCACAAGGATAACAGGGGGACTTGAGCATCTACCCTATGAAGAAAGACTGAGAGTCTTGGGGCTGTTTAGTCTGGAGAAAAGAGAAAAGAGAAGAGAAGAGAAGAGAAGAGAAGAGAAGAGAAGAGAAGAGAAGAGAAGAGAAGAGAAGAGAAGAGAAGAGAAGAGAAGAGAAGAGGAGATCTGATCAATGTGTACATATATCTGAGAGGTGGGTGTCAAGTGGAGAGGGCCAATCTCTTTTTAATGGTCAGCATCATTGAAGGAATGGTCACAAAGTGGAATATAAAAGGTTTCACCTCAATATGAGGAGAATCTTCTTTAGCATGAGGGTGAGAGAGCACTGAAGCAGGCTGCCCAGAGAGGTTGTGGAGTCTCCTTCGCTGGAGACTTTCAAAACCTGCCTGGATACATTCCTGTGTGAACTGCCCTGGGTGATGTTGCCTTGGCAGGGAGGTTGAACTCGATGATCTCTGGAGGTCCCTTCCACCTCTAAATTTCTGTGATTCTGTGACTTATTTAAGCATTGGCTGCATGTCTCAGTGGTGTCCTGGTTGGTATCTAATGCCCACCTTCAGAGAACAGAATCATGGAAGGCATTGGGTTGGAAGGGACCCTTGAAGATCTCTCCAACAGTTTTATGTCCTTCTTGTGGTGGGGGCTCCAGAACTGCACACATTAAATTTATTGTTTATTGGTTATTTTTTACTTCCAACTCAAATTACGTATTTATTGAGCTGGAGAGAGTCCAGAGGAAGGCCACAAAGATGATCAGAGGGCTGGACCACCTCTGCTATGAGGACAGGCTGTGGGAGTTGGGACTTCTCAGCCTGGAGAAGAGAAGGCTTCAAGGAAACCTTAGAGCAACCTTCCAGTATCTGAAGGGGGCTACAGGAAGGCTGGGAAGGGACTGTTCACAAGGTCTTGTAATGACAGGACGAGGGGGAATGGGTTCAAACTGGCAGAGGAGAGATTTAAATGGGATGTTAGGAGAAAGTTTTTCACAGTGAGGGTGGTGAGACACTGGAACAGGTTGCCCAGGGAGGTTGTGGCTGCTCCCTTCCTGGAGGTGTTCAAGGCCAGGCTGGATGAGGTCTTGAGTGACCTGATCTAGTGGGAGGTGTCCCTGCCTATGGCACAGGGGGGTTGGAACTGGATGAGCTTTGAGGTCTCTTCCGACCTAAACCATTCTATGATTCTATGATTCTACGATTCCATGATTCTATGATTCTATGATTTTGAGCTCAGGGGGCCTGGCTTAAACTAAGATAGGGGATTTTCAGCTGGATGGGAGCTTCGTGCAGAGCTGGGACTTCTGCCTCCATAGATATCCATATGTATAAGTAACAAAGCAGTAAGTAAGAGGGTTTGATTCAGACAAGATGAACATCCCATGGCAGAGCTGTTTCCACTGTTGCTGTGGTAACCAAACATGACAACGTGTCAGACAAGATAATTTTAGACAAAATGAAAAATATAGTTTCTTAAAGCTGTTGGAGAAACAGAGGGAGTTTTGCCTTAAAATGGACTCTTAAAACATTGGCACTTTGCAACCACTTAGAGGCAGACCAAATAAATGCACCTCCACCTCCCTCCAGCTTGCTCCAGCAATAGGGCTTTTAGGAGCTTTGGGAGCATCTTTGTTACCCATCACTGCCTTGCTGTTTCTCTGATGTGTGGGATGGATGAGGAGATGATTTGGCTTCTTTATGCTGTATTGCATAGAATTGTAGATATGTTGTGATTGGAAAAAAACACCTCTAAAATCTTCAAGTCCAATCATTGCCCAACTAGACACACGGTCTGGTGCTCAAACCATGCCCCTCAGCACCACATCTCTGAAACACCTCCAGGGATGGGGATCCAACCACCTCCAGTGTTGGAGAATAGGACACCAACCTTCCCTAAATGCAGACAGACAGAAGATCTCCTTCCAGACTCCTTTTCACCAGGTCCCTCAGCTGCTCCTTACCAGCCCTGTTCTCCATACCCTTCACCAGCTTCATAATCCTTCTCTAGACTCCAGCACCTCGATGTCCTTCTTGTAATGAGAGCCACAAAAGTGGACCCAGTACTCAAGGAGTGACCTCACCAGTGTTGAGTTCAGGGTGACAATCCCTGCCCTGGTCCTGCTGGTCACACTATTGTTGATTCTGTCCAGGATGCTGTTGGCCTCCTTGACCACACAGGCAGACACTGGCTCATGCCCAGCTGGCTGTCAACTAACAGACCCAGGTCTTTCTCTGCTGGGCAGCTTCCCATCCACTCTTAGAATCTTTCTGCTATGTTGCTTGGCCTCCATTTTCAGCACCTTCTCTAAGAGCTCTGCAAATCTTCATCTTTCCACGTTTCTTTTTTTTTTAATTATTATTTTTGTGAAGTAAATGGAGTTTCCTCCTTAACACCCACCCCTTTAAATGTTAATTTATCATCCTCCAGCCTGCTCCTTTCAATGGAAAGGTCATACACAGAGTCCAGAACGACTCTGCTATATGGGTATGATGTCTAAACCCGAGTTAATCACTGGATGTGGTGATGCTGGTTGCAAAGGCACCAGTGGCCATGACCTGGTTTATATGCAGGATGCAAAAAAGAGGACAGTCTTGAGCAGTAATATCTTGTAATGACAGGATGAGGGGTAGTGGGTTCAAATTGGTGGAGGGGAGATTTAAATGGGATGTTAGGAGGAAGTTCTTCACAGTAAGGGTGGTGAGACACTGGAACAGGTTGCCCAGGGAGGTTGTGGCTGCTCCCTCCCTGGAGGTGTTCAAGGCCAGGCTGGATGAGGTCTTGAGTGACCTGATCTAGTGGGAGGTGTCCCTGCCTATGGCACAGGGGGGTTGGAACTTGCTGATCTTTGAGGTCTCTTCCAACCTAAACCATTCTATGATTCTATGATTTCCATGTAATGCTTCAAAAAGGGAGATTTCCCAGAGCTGAGGAAAAGCATAAGCCTGAGAATGTGGGAGTGAAAATAGGGATGGAAAAATGGAGATTTTCTTTCGGCAAATAAATTCAAAGCCCAAAAACCTCATCAAGAGAAGATCAGATAAGAAGCAGCTGCTTGTCAGAAAGAACACTCTCATCTTGAGAAGAAAAAAGAAAATTGAAGCTGAAAATAAACTTGGGGAAAAAAAAAAATATATATATATATAAAANTGCAGGGGGCTTCAACTAGAGGAGCTTTGAGGGTCCCTTCCACCACTTGATGGATTACTGAGCAACCTGCTCTAGTTGTAGACATCCCTGCTTACTGCAGGGGGCTTCAACTGGAGGAGATTTGAGGGTCCTTTCCAACCCTTTACTGATTACTGAGCAACCTGCTCTAGTTGTTGGCATCCCTGCTTATTGCAGGGGGCTTCAACTAGAGGAGCTTTGAGGGTCCCTTCCACCACTTGATGGATTACTGAGCAACCTGCTCTAGTTGTAGACATCCCTGCTTACTGCAGGGGGCTTCAACTGGAGGAGATTTGAGGGTCCCTTCCAACCCAACCCATGCTAAGAGACCTCTCTTCACGAGCAGCCAGTTCAGACGACTTCCAGATGACACCGACAGGGCTGGCAGAGGAGATGGCTGCTGGTAAAACTTCTCTTTCCACTGTAATGCCAAGAGAAGGGCTGACTGAGGGTGAGGCAGCCTTGTGTAAGGCACAGAAGACGCTGGGGAGCTGACATCTGTCACTCTGAAGCGTGGTAATGGAAACACTCAGGCGAGCTTCACTTGATAAAGGCTGCCACTGTAATTAATGCCAATCAGAACCGTCTCTGGCAAATGGGCCTTGTCAAACTCGATTTCCTTCTTTAAGGAGATTACTATTTTGATTGGAAAATGTCCTGGTAGCTGGTAGCAGGGCTTTCCTAAAGTGCTCTCCTGCATTATCAGGCAGCATCCCCGACTGAAAGCAGTCGATAAGCAAATGCGCCCAAACTGCCACTTGACTGACAGGCTTTGCCCAGGGGGAAATCACCTCTTTGGGAAATGGGTATCAGGTTCCTGCTACAAACACAAATGAACTCTGCTCCTTGTGGCAGCAAAACACAGGTCACCATGCTGTAGGGAGGTCAAAATGTGTGGTTTATTCACAGCCTGACCTAGAGTCCCCATGCAGCGTTTACAAGCCCTAGGCACCTCTGATACAGATACATTCTGCAAGACCCAGCAAGGGAATCTGGAAATGGAGATGCTGAGAGGGCTTGGAGCATCATAGAATCATAGAATGGTTTAGGTTGGAAGAGACCTCAAAGATCATCCAGTTCCAACCCCCCTGTGCTATGTTTGCTATGTTTGAAGTGTAGCAATTCACTGATTTTGGATGTGTGCCATGGTTTAGTTAATTAGAAGGGTTAGGTTGGACTCCATGATGCTAGAGGCCTTTTCCACCCTCCTTAGTTCTGTGATTCTCTCAAGCAGCTTTCTGAGGTCCTTGTTGAACTGTAGAGCCCAGAACTGGACACAATTATTTCAGATGCAGCCTCAGCAGGGCAGAGTAGAGGAGGAGGAGAACCTCCCTCAAGCAGCTAACCCTTCTAACAGCCCTGCAAACCCACCCCAGAATGGCCACCAGAGAACACAGAATCATAGAATAGAATCATAGACCTCAAAGCTCATCCAGTTCCAAGCCCCCTGTGCCATAGGCAGGCACACCTCCCACTAGAATAGGTCATTCAGGCCCCCATCCAACCTGGCCTTGAACACCTCCAGCACATTGCTGGCTCTCAGTTAGCCAAGCTCTACTTAACAAATTCTTCTGAGCTCCTCTCACAAGTCAGTCAATTCCTCCTACTCTTCATTTTTCTTCTTGGATTTACCTCCACTTTATCAAAAAAGTGTGCCTGGGCAGGAACTGCTAAGAAATGAATGATATTTAAAATACCATTTAAAGTGATATTAAAAGCCAGTGCCAGTGGCCACCTTATTTTTTCCTGCAATCCCCACTTTTGGCTCAGCATCCTTTGTTTCACTCAATCTCCTTGAAACACATTTCGAGCTGGCAAAAGCTCTGTTCAGCCCTCCTGTTTTCCCCTAGACAAATTGTAGGTAGCTCATTCATGAATTGGAAATTCACGCATCCTGGATGCTCCAGCACTTTTCCATAGCTCACAGCCTCTGAATATTTCACGTTGCTGTGGTCCCTAACATACCTGCTCTTGCCCAGCTCAAATATTCATCAGCTCTGCCTAAGGCAAAAACTTTAATACACATGCTTGGTACTTCCAAACATTACTTACCAACACCTGCTTGTGGGAGATGCTCGAGGCTGTAATAAAGCCAAACCTCTCTGCATGAAATATTGCAAGGAGGGGAGAAAAATAAAACCACCAACACTGGAGGGTCATCAAATTAGAAAAAGGGAAGAGATAAGGAAAAAACAACCAACGGGTTCCAGCATGTTCAAATGCCAGCTCTGCTCCTTCAGCCACAGTCTCATAAGGGTCTTAAATATTCCAACATCCCTGGGCAACCTGATCTAGTTGAGGGTGTCCCTGATGGTTGCAAATGGGGCTGGGCTGGATGACCTTCAGAAGTCCCTGCACTCTGCAACTTGAGCAGGTTGCTCAGAGCCCCAGACAAGCTGAGCAGGAGTGGTTCCAGGGATGGGACACCTCCCACCAGTTTAGGTGCCTGGGTCAGAGTTTTGATAACCTCAGTGTAAAATACTTCTTTCTTCTATCTAGTTGCAAACTCCCTCTTTTAGTTTCATAGAATCATGGAATGGTTTACGTTGGAAGAGACCTCAAAGATCAGCCAGTTCCAACCCCTCAGTGCCATAGGCAGGGACACCTCCCACTAGATCAGGACGCTCAAGGCCTCATCCAGCCTATCTGTGAACACCTCCAGGGAAGGAGCAGCCACAACCTCCCCTGGGCAACCTGTTCCAGTGTCTTGCCAACCTCACTGTGAGGCTTTCAAACTTAGCCTTGCTTTCTTCCATTCCTGTGTTCAGAAAGAATGACTTTGTCCTCAGATTGCACTGGAGAGCACTAACAACTAATAATAATAATAATAATAATAATAATAATAATAATAATAATAATAATAATAATAATAATAACTTTAAAAATTAGGAGGTGAAGCCTTTGAGTTAAAAATTGCAGTTGCTGTCAAGGTAGAGCAAGCTCTGTAGGTAGTGGTAACAGCTTTCCTTGAGCTTCACACAGGAAAACTATCCTTAGCATAATGATGTGGAAAGCAGAGCCTGGAAGCAATTGGAGGTAGGAATTCTTGAGCTCTCTTGGGCAAGATAACCTACAGGAAAACATCACTAAGAACGGTCTGACAGGGCTGAGTACAGCAACAGTGGTGCGTGGAAGAGGTAGGCAGAGGTCATGCTGCTGGACCGCTGCAGACATGAGCTGCATCCCAATGACCGCAGGCAGCGTACCGAGGGAGGGCATTCTTGCACTCTATCTGCTCTGGTGAGACTCCACCTGCAGTGCTGGGGCCAGCTCTGGAGTCCTCAGCACGGAAAAGCCATGGACCTGGTAGAATGGGGCCAGAAGAGGGCACAAACCTGAGCAAGAAGCTGGAGCACCTCTGCTGTGAGGGCAAGCTGAGGCGGCTGGTTCAACTCGCAGAAGGAAGGCACAGGGGAAGACCTCCTTGCAGGCTTTTCATACTTAAAGGCACGTTTAAGGAAGATGAGGATGGCTAAAAACTAAAAGAGGGAGATGTACATTAAAAGAGGGAGATTTAGCTTGAAAGGTTTAGACTACAAGATTTAGACTAAAAGAGGGGCATTTAGATGGAAAGATTTAGACTAAAAGAGGGACATTTAGACTGAAAGATTTAGACTAAAAGAGGGGCATTTAGATGGAAAGATTTAGACTAAAAGAGGGACATTTAGACTGAAAGATTTAGACTAAAAGAGGGGCATTTAGA
>VWZI01009394.1:37663-49883 GCA_013396835.1 Psilopogon haemacephalus
GTGGGAGGTGTCCCTGCCTATGGCACAGGGGGGTTGGAACTGGCTGAGCTTCTAGGTCTCTTCCAACCTAACCCATTCTATGATTCTATGATCCTCAGTGTGTCACAGCTGAGAGATAGCAAGGCAGAGAGGAGCTGGGCTGAATAAGGAAGAGGCAACAGTGATGCCACCAGGCTCTGCTGAGGTTCTTGCAAATCCTGAACTCTAGAACCCAGTTCTGCTCACTGAGTGCAGCTCAGAGAGCTGCTGCCGGCAGTCTGTGGAACGTTGCTCAGTATTGTGCTGCTGTTTCCAGTGTTTTCTTTCAGGTCATAGAATCATAGAGTCAGTCAGAGTTGGAAGGGACATCCACAAGGATCATCCAGTTCCAACCCCGTCCCGCTCACGGTCTGCCACTTGGACATGCTGCAAGCACAACCTGCAAGAAAGCTCAGATTTTATCCTAAGCTATGCAAAATATCTACATGTGCTGCAACAAACTGAAAGAAACACAGGAGAAAACCCCAACCAAACACAGATTGCAAGTGTGCACGATCCTTTTTCTGCTTACTGAGTGTATGTTATGAGGCACATAGGATCACAGAATCAGTCAGGGTTGGAAGGCACCACAAGGATCATCTAGTTCCAACCTCCCTGCCATGCCCAGGGGCACTCTAACCTACATCAGCCTCATCCAGCCTGGCTGCAAACACCTCCAGGGATCTGGCCCCAAACACCTCCCTGCAGGGGCAACCCATTCCAGCCTCTCACCACTCTCATGCTCAACAACTTCCTCCTCACCTCCAGCCTCAATCTCCCCACCTCCACCTTTGCTCCATTCCCCCTAGTCCTGTCACTCCCTGATAGCCTAAAAAGTCCCTCCCCAGCCTTTTTGTAGCCTCCTTCAGATCCTGGAAGGCCACAAGAAAGTCACCTGGGAGCCTCCTCTTCTCCAGACAGAATATCCCCCAACTCTTTCAGTCTGTCCTCACAGCAGAGGTGCTGCAGCCCTCTGAGCAGCCTTGTGGCCCTTCCTCATCATCTGCAGCAGCACTTTTATATCAACCACAAAATAAACGAAAGACAGGAAAAAAAATTAACAATATGGCAAACTTGGGCTAAGAGAATAATTTCTTTCTCCTTCCTGCAGCAGGGTGGTGAGGGTGGTCTTGCTTTATTTCTGCTCACTTTCTTTGTGCTGGCACTGCAGTCATCCTCATTCCACCTGCACCCAGGTGAGGAACCCATTGTTTTATTCTGACAATATCCACCTGACTCTGCCCCAAAAGCTCTGCTCTGGGATGCTGTTTTGCTGAAGGACATAGGTTGCCTGGACTGAGAAGTTGGATTTTAAGCAGAATAAATAACAAACAATGTTATTACTGCACAGCAGTTCTTTCCTGGCTCAACCTTATTACAAGATATTGATTAGACTGGTCAAATTTCTTCCAGCTTAAAGGATTTCACATCATTTAGTGTAATTACAGTGGGGAGGGACATTTTAGGCTGGGAAGGGACTTTTTAGGCTTTCAGGGAGGGACTTTCAGGGAGTGACAGGACTAGGGGGAATAGAGCAAAGCGGGAGGTGGGGAGAATCAGACTGGAGGTGAGGAGGAAGTTGTTGAGCATGAGAGTGGTGAGAGCCTGGAATGGGTTGCCCATGGAGGTGTTTGGGGCCACATCCCTGGAGGTGTTTTTGGCCAGGCTGGCAGAGGCTGTGGGCAGCCTGCTCTAGGGTAGGGTGTCCCTGGGCATGGCAGGGGGGTTGGAACTGGCTGATCCTTGTGGTCTCTTCCAACCCTGACTGATTCTTTCTTTCTCCCTCTCTCCCTCCCTCTCTCCCTCCCTCCCTTCCTTCTTTCCTTCCTTCCTTCCTTCCTTCCTTCCTTCCTTCCTTCCTTCCTTCCTTCCTTCCTTCAGTCCTTCCATAGTGCCAAAAAAGTGATCAGAGGGCTGAAGCACCTTTCCTTTGATGACAGGCTGGGAGAGTTGGAGTTGTTGAGCAGAGAAGACTCTGAGGAGACCTTATAGCAGCACCTCATTGTCTGAAGGAGGCTTAGAGGGTGGCTGGAGTGGGGCTGCTTAGAAGGGTCTGTGGTGACAGTACAAGGAGCAATAGTTTGAAAATAGGAAAAGTTATATTTAGGTTGGACATAAGGATGTAGTTCTTCAGTATGAGGGTGGTGGAACACTGGGACAAGTTGCCCAGTGATGATCTGAAGGCCCCATTCCTGAAGACATCCAAAGTCAGACTCGATGAACACCGAGCAAGCTGATCTAGTTAAAGATGTCACTGCTTACTGCAAGATGGGGGCTGGACAAGGTGACCTTCAAGGGTCCCTTCCAACCTGATCTATGATTATAAATAACCAGTGAGATTGGAGCAAGGCTTCAAATTAGTTTCCCAGTCCTGGCACAGATTTGCAACATGACCTTAGACAAGGTCAAGTTCAGATTCTCTGTACCTCAGCTTCCCCATGTGCAGAGTAGTAACAATAATTCTTCCTCCACAAGAAGGCCGTGGGGCTTAATTAACATCCATAAAGCACCTTGATATCCTTAGATAAAAGGTTCTGTAAAAGGGCAAACATAATTACTGTTATTACAGTGGTACAGCTATAAAATATTCATGGTGTAATGGCAAGTCCAGTGAAGGCTCAGGAGCTCGTAAGATCAATTGCTGTGCATGAATGCACAAGCACATTAGCAGGTGGGGCCAGGTGCAAAGCATTTTCTTTCCAGCTACTAAGGGTCCTGTCCTGCAGAGGGTCAAGAGCCCCAGTTTCCCACTGGACTCGATGAGAGGCCTTTTGCAAACATCAGGGAATGTGTTTTCATGGACCTTGCAGGATCAGAACCTTGTAAAAAAACAAAAAAGGGTAGAAATTCTCATTATGAATTCTAAATATGCGAGAGGATTTTTTCCTACTGTTTAGAAACATTCCAGCAAATTTTCCTGAAGTGTTGAATCGTAGAATCAATGAATTGTTTCGGTTGGAAAAGACCTCTAAGGTCATTGAGTCCAACCATCAACCTGACACCACTGTGGCCATTAAACCATGTTCCTAAGTGCCATGTCCACAGGTTTCTTGAACACCTCCAGGGATGCGGACTCCACCACCTCCTTGGGCAGCCTCTTCCAATCCCTGACCGGTTTTACAGCAAGGAAATTGTTCCTCATCTCCAACCAGAACCTCTCCTGGTGCAATTTGAAGCCATTTCCTCTCATTCTACCTCCTGATACTAGGATGAAGAGACCAAACCCCCACCTCACTACAACTTCCTTTCAGGGAGCTGCAGAGAGCAATGAGGTCTCTCCTTGTAGAGGGCAATGAGGTTGCTCCTTGTAGAGAGCAANCAACCTGACACCACTGTGGCCATTAAACCATGTTCCTAAGTGCCATGTCCACAGGTTTCTTGAACACCTCCAGGGATGCGGACTCCACCACCTCCTTGGGCAGCCTCTTCCAATCCCTGACCGGTTTTACAGCAAGGAAATTGTTCCTCATCTCCAACCAGAACCTCTCCTGGTGCAATTTGAAGCCATTTCCTCTCATTCTACCTCCTGATACTAGGATGAAGAGACCAAACCCCCACCTCACTACAACTTCCTTTCAGGGAGCTGCAGAGAGCAATGAGGTCTCTCCTTGTAGAGGGCAATGAGGTTGCTCCTTGTAGAGAGCAATGAAGTCTCTACTTGTAGAGAGCAATGAGGTCTTTCTTTGTAGAGAGCAATGAGGTCTCTCTTTGTAGAGGGCAATGAGGTCTCTCCTTGTAGAGAGCAATGAAGTCTCTCCTTGTAGAGGGCAATGAGGTTGCTCCTTGTAGAGAGCAATGAAGTCTCTACTTGTAGAGAGCAATGAGGTCTTTCTTTGTAGAGAGCAATGAGGTCTCTCTTTGTAGAGAGCACTGAGGTCTCTCCTTGTAGAGAGCAATGAGGTCTCTCTTTGTAGGGAGCAATGAGGTTTCTCCTTGTAGAGAGCAATGAGGTCTCTCTTTGTAGGGAGCAATGAGATCTTTCTTTGTAGAGAGCAATGAGGTTGCTCCTTGTAGAGAGCAATGAGGTCTCTCTTTGTAGAGAGCAATGAGGTTGCTCCTTGTAGAGAGCAATGAGGTCTCTCTTTGTAGAGAGCAATGAGGTCTCTCCTTGTAGAGAGCAATGAAGTCTCTACTTGCAGAGAGCAATGAGGTTTCTCCTTGTAGAGAGCAATGAGGTCTCCCGTCAGCCTCCTCTTCTCCAGACTAAACACCCCCATTTCCCTCAGCCCTGTTCTCCCAACTCTTTATCAGCTTTGTTGTCCTTCTCCTCATCCACTCCACCACCTCAAAGTCATTAGTGGAGTGAGGTGCCCCAAATTGAACCCAGTATTCAAGGTGTGGCTTCCCCAGTGCTGAGCACAAGGCGACAACCCCTTCCCTGATCCCGCTGGCTGTGATATTCCTGATCCAGTCCAGGATGCTCTTAGCACCCAGCACCACAGCATGAGGAGCTGAATCCACAAGTGCTATAAATCAGGGCAGCATTTCTAAGGTCAGAGCAGCTGTACTGATTTACGGCTGTGAAGTTCTTACAGAACACAAAAGCTTTCTGGAGGGACTTTTTTTCTTTTTCTTTTTCTTTTTCTTTTTCTTTTTCTTTTTCTTTTTCTTTTTCTTTTTCTTTTTCTTTTTCTTTTTCTTTTTCTTTTTCTTTTTCTTTTTCTTTTTCTTTTTCTTTTTCTTTTTCTTTTTCTTTTTCTTTTTCTTTTTCTTTTTCTTTTTCTTTTTCTTTTTCTTTTTCTTTTTCTTTTTCTTTTTCTTTTTCTTTTTCTTTTTCTTTTTCTTTTTCTTTTTCTTTTTCTTTTTCTTTTTCTTTTTCTTTTTCTTTTTCTTTTTCTTTTTCTTTTTCTTTTTCTTTTTCTTTTTCTTTTTCTTTTTCTTTTTCTTTTTCTTTTTCTTTTTCTTTTTCTTTTTCTTTTTCTTTTTCTTTTTCTTTTTCTTTTTCTTTTTCTTTTTCTTTTTCTTTTTCTTTTTCTTTTTCTTTTTCTTTTTCTTTTTCTTTTTCTTTTTCTTTTTCTTTTTCTTTTTCTTTTTCTTTTTCTTTTTCTTTTTCTTTTTCTTTTTCTTTTTCTTTTTCTTTTTCTTTTTCTTTTTCTTTTTCTTTTTCTTTTTCTTTTTCTTTTTCTTTTTCTTTTTCTTTTTCTTTTTCTTTTTCTTTTTCTTTTTCTTTTTCTTTTTCTTTTTCTTTTTCTTTTTCTTTTTCTTTTTCTTTTTTTTCTCCAAGACACAAATGAGAACTATTTCCAGCACATGAAACTCGCTTTGCATTCATAAACCAAAACCAAAAAGCCAAATAAATAAATCTTTTTCAAGGCTCCACGGCTGCATATTTAATCAGGCATCGCCAAGCTCAGTTTTATCATTTTAATATATATATATTTATTTTTTTTTTAAATATTAATTCCTTAGGATGTAGAACAGCAAGTGGATATAGTGTGAATTTGAATTGTTGCTATTCCTCCCATTCCTGTATTTTATTTTTCTTACCTAGAGGGTCATGGAAGCAGCTGGTTGCTTTGGAAGCAAGTTCTAATTAATTACTTTCTGACCAATTACAAGGTGTGCTTGATAACTGACAGTGCTGTTATGCAATGCAGGGGTTTAAGGACGTCTAGCTCAAGGACAGCACTAAAAGTCATATGAAGTGTAGTGATTGCTGCCACGCTGGCTGGCTGCATTTTCTCTGATATGAAGCTTTGACACTCTGCATTGCACTGTCATCATATGTCACCCCTTTTTTCCACCTCAGCTCAGCTCATGTCATAGAATCATAGAATCACATAATCATGGAATCATTGAATTACTGAATCATAGAATGGTCAACATCTTTATTGATGATCTGGACAAGATCACATGTCGTATGAGGTCATCTCATCTTACCCCTTTTTTCCACCTTAGCTCAGCTCATGTCACAGTATCATAAGATCATAAAATCATGAGATCATAGAATCAAAGGTTCATAGAATCACTGAATCATAGAATGGTCAACATCTTTATTGATGATCTGGACAAGAACATATGCCATACGAAGTCTAATGATTGTTGCCATGCTGGCTGGCTGCTTTTTCTCTGATATGAAGCCTTGACACTCTCCACTGCACTGTCATCACATCTCACTGTTTTTTTCCACCTTAGCTCAGCTCACGTCACAGAATCATAAGATCATAGAATCATAAGATCATAGAATCAAAGAATCATTGAATCATTGAATCATAGAATGATCAACATCTTTATTGATGATCTGGACAAGATCATATGTCATATGAGGTCTAATGCTTGCTGCCACGCTGGCTGGCTGCTTTTTCTCTGATATGAAGCCTTGACACTCTCCACTGCACTGTCATCACATCTCACTCCTTTTTTCAACCTCAGCTCAGCTCATGTCATAGAATCATAAGATCATAGAATCATAAGATCATAGAATCAAAGAGTCATAGAATCAAAGAATCATAGAATCATAGAATAATTGAATCACAGAATGGTCAACATCCTTATTGATGATCTGGACAAGATCACATGTCATATGAGGTCTAATGCTTGCTGCCACGCTGGCTGGAGGCATTTTCTCTGATATGAAGCCTTGACACTCTGCATTGCACTGTCATCACATCTCATCCCTTTTGTCCACCTCAGCTCAGCTCATGTCATAGAAACAAAATCACATAGAATCACAGAATCATACAATCATACTATCATAGAATGGTCAACATCTTTATTGATGATCTGGATGAGGGGATGAAACCCAGCATCAGTAAGTTTGCAGGTGACACCAAGTTAGGAGCAGCTGTGGATCTGTTGGAGGGTAGGAGGGCCCTGCAGAGGGACCTGGACAGGCTGGATGGGTGGGCAGAGGCCAAGGGGATGAGACTGAACAAGGCTAACCGCAGGGTTCTACACTTTGGCCACAACAACCCCAGGCAGTGCTACAGGCTGGGGAAAGAGTGGCTGAGAGCAGCCAGGCAGAGAGGGACCTGGGGGTACTGGGAGACAGGAGCTGAACATGAGGCAGCAGTGTGCCCAGGTGGGCAGCAGAGCCAATGGCATCCTGTCCTGGAGCAGGAGCAGTGTGGGCAGCAGGACAAGGGAGGTTATTCTGCCTCTGTGCTGGCACTGCTCAGGCCACATCTTGAGTACTGTGTCCAGTTCTGGGCCCCTCAATTCAAGAGAGATGTTGAGGTGCTGGAAGGTGTCCAGAGAAAGGCAACAAAGCTGGCGAGGTACCTGGAGCACAGCCCCAAGAGGAGAGGCTGAGGCAGCTGGGGGTGTGCAGCCTGGAGAAGAGGAGGCTCAGGGCAGACCTCATTGCTCTCTACAAGTACCTAAAGGGAGGTTGTAGCCAGGTGGGGTTGGGCTCTTCTCCCAAGCACTCAGCAACAGAATGAGGGGACACAGTCTCAAGTTGTGCCAGGAGAGGTAAAGGCTGGGTGTTAGGAGGAAGTTGTTGGCAGAGAAAGTGATTGCCATTGGAATGGGCTGCCCAGTTAGGTGGTGGAGTCCCCATCCCTGGAGGTGTTCAAGCAAAGCCTCAATGAGGCACTTAGTGCCATTGGCTAGGGCTATGTGATAGTTTGGGCTGGATGAGCTTGGAGGTCACTTCCAACCTGGCTGTTTCTATGAATCTATGATTCTATGGCCCAGGCTAGAAGGGACTTCTGAAGGTCATCCAGTCCAACCCCCTCTGCAGTTACCAGAGACATCCTCAAGTAGATCAGGTTACCCAAAAATGTTGGAATATTTAAGATCAATAGAAGAAAAATACAGTGAGGAAAAGATAAAGCAACATATTTTCCACACCTTCTCCCCCTTTTTTTTTTTTCCCTCCCTGTTATTTTAAGGTTTTAAATTTCCCAGGGCTTCAGAATCATCTATGGAACCCCAATTTTCATTTTTCTATTTCAGGTAGCTCTGGCCCATGGCAGGGTGCACAGATGACCTTAACAGAGCTCTCTTAAGAAAGTACAGGAGTCCAAAGCCTTGCTACAAGTTATGGCAGATGTCTTGAATTTCTGCACACAGGCTGTGGTTCTTCTTGCATCCTGGTGTTTCTTCAAATCAAAACACTGCATAAATATGCAAATGTAACATTTAAACCCATGGGAGGAATGAGGGAGAAAAGATGCACAAAGTGAGGAGGAAAAAAAAATAGTTTAAAATAGTTAGTGAGACAGTATTAATGATACAGGGACCTTAAAAAAGAGAAACCTCTATGAAAGGAGGAGTTCTGTGCAGCTAATAAACAGAGTGACTCATGAAAAAGGCTTTCCACTGCCTGCAATATTCCATCTCCACAGTTTTTGAGAGGCATTGCCTTCATGACACAGCAAAAGGTGCTTTGCTGGGATATTTTTGTGCAGTGCTGTGTTGATTTCTTACTCTCCTCTATAGGGATAGGCAAGGAATACACCTGTGGGTTTTGCCAGCATTAGGCTGCTCGCCTCTGTATGAGTGACAGTGGAAGGTCAGAGTCCTGGAGCCCATTAGAACACCTACAGCATTCATAAACCAGGAAAAAAAAAAAAATCTATCTAATAACATTTTCAGCACCTAAGATGAGCTCAGTTCACAGCTGGCGAGCAGAATCCTTGCCCACAGAAAATCCAGCCCATGCCATGATGCAGAACAATGCTGCTCCTGCAAGTACCAGTGATGAGCAGGAGGACTGCTGGCAACGTTTAGATCAGCTGTGCATAAATCTTCGCAGGAGGTCAGATCTGACCAAAGGAAGAAGCTCAACAAGCTGCAAGAGGAAGGTTTATGGGAGGGAGAAAGGATGTCAGGATTTCTGAGTTGGAGCAGATGGATAATCCAGAGAGATAATCTGGATGGGATTGAGGTGGCATAATCTCAAGAGAGATGTTGAGGTGCTGGAAGGTGTCCAGAAAAGAGCATCAAGGCTGGGGAGGGGCCTGGAGCACAGCCCTGTGAGGAGAGGCTGAGGGAGCTGGGGGTGTGCAGCCTGGAGAAGAGGAGGCTCAGGGCAGAGCTCATTGCCCTACCTAAAAGGAGGTTGTAGCCAGGTGGGGTTGGGCTTTGCTGTCAGGCAACCAGCAACAGAAGGAGGGGACACAGCCTCAGGTTGTGCCAGGGGAGGTCTAGGCTGGATGTTAGGAGGAAGTTGTTGGCAGAGAGAGTGATTGGCATTGGAATGGGCTGCCCAGGGAGGTGGTGGAGTCTCCATCCCTGGAGGTGTTCAAGAAAAGCCTGGATGGGGCACTTAGTGCCATGGTCTGGTTGATTGGCTCATTGATGTCGATGACTACATGAAGGGAAGGTTGTAGCCAGGCAGGAGTTGGTCTCTTCTCCCAGGCACCCAGAGACAGAACAAAAGGACACAGCCTCAAACTGCACCAGGGCAGATGTAGGCTGGATGTTAACTCAAATCACTTCATGGAAAGAGAGATTGGCATTGGAATGGGCTGCCTGGGGAGGTGGTGGAGTCCCCATCCTTGGAGGCATTTAAGTGGTGGTTGGGTGAGGCACTGAGTTAGACTTGATGACCCTAGAAGTCTTTTCCATCCTTGCTATTTCTGTGATTCTGTGGGTACTCCAGTGCAGTGTCCTTGAACCCAACTCTCTCCACATCTTTTCCAACCTGGTTAACTCTGTGATTCCACACTTCTGAGTCAAGGAGACCTTATAGCAACCTTCCAGTATCTGAAGGGGGCCTACAGGAAGGCTGGGGAGGGACTGTTCACAAGGTCTTGTAATGACAGGACAAGGGGGAATGGGTTCAAACTGGCAGAGGGGAGATTGAAACGAGATGTTAGGAGGAAGTTCTTCACAGTGAGGGTGGTGAGACACTGGAACAGGTTGCCCAGGGAGGTTGTGGCTGCTCCCTCCCTGGAGGTGTTCAAGGCCAGGTTGGATGAGGCCTTGAGTGACCTGATCTAGTGGGAGGTGTCCCTGCCTATGGCACAGGGGGGTTGGAACTGGATGATCTTTGAGGTCTCTTCCAACCTAAACCATTCCATCATTCTATACTGGTGCCTGTAGTGCAAGAAGCAGCTAGGAAAGAGAGTCCTGCACTCCCACTGAAGAGCATAGCCCCCAGAATCATGTGTTTGGCTGGCAAATCTCACACACTGCAGTTCAAAACCTTCCCTCCCTATATGCCTGTGCTTTGGTATGTTCCTCACATGCAGGGCAAGTCCCATCTTGCGGATTTATGGATCAAGTGTTGGAACAATCAGCCCTCGTGAAACAATAGCTTCATGCATATGGATTAGCTGTCCTAAAAGCTCCATTTAATGAATAATCATAAAGATAATAGAGGCCATTCCCTGGTGCAAGAAGAATGTCGTTTGGGGATGTCATTTTGGAGGGTCACAGGCTTCAAGCGTGGGGAAGATGAGGGCGTTCCAGGCGTGACAGTGACACCCAAAGTGCTGGCAATGGGAATATTGAGGCTGGAGTGAGTGATGTGATAGATGAGATCACTGAAAAAATATGAGGAGGGCAAGAAACAGTGAGAAAGATGAAACTTGTGATGGATTTGATGCCTGAGATAGAAGGATATGGAATGGCTGCAGAGGAGGGGAAAAATATCAGCTTGCATCTGAAAGATGGTTGTAAGCTGCAGCACAGGAGGTTCCACCTCAACACAAGGGAGCCTGAGGGACCTGGGGCTGCTTAGTCTGGAGAAGAGAAGACTGAGAGAGGATTGAATCAATGTTTATAAATATCTGAGGGATGGGAGTCAGAAGGGGGGCAGGCAGGACAGGCTCTGCTCACTTGCTTGCTGGGATAGGACAAGGAGCAATGGATGGAAGCTGCAGCTCAACACAAGGGGCAACTTTTTGACTGGAAGGGTCCCAGAGCACTGGCACAGGTTGCCCAGAGATTGTGGCTTCTCCTTGTCTGGAGACTTTCAAGGCCTGTCTGGATGTGTTCCTGTGTGCCTTGAGCTTGATTGTGTGGTCCTGCTGTGGCAGGGGGGTTGGACTTGATGATCTCTTTGGGTCCCTTCCAACCCCTAACATAGAATCATAGAATCATAGAACCAGTCCGGGTTGGAAGGGACCACAAGGATCATCTAGTTCCAATCACTTTGCCTTGGGCAGGGACACTCTACCTTAGATTAAGCTAGACAGAGCCTCATCCAGCCTGGCCTTAAATACCTCCAGGGATGGGGCCTCAACCACCTCCCTGGGCAACCCATTCCGGGGTCTCACCACTTTCATGGAGAACTTCCTCCTCACGTCCAATCTGAATCTCCCCATCCTGTGATCCTGTTATCCTGTGAAGGTAGCTAAAAGCATAATTTCCACAGCCAGGCTCCAGAAGGGAATCACTTGGGAGCAGCAGTTTGCCAGGAGCAGAAGCAAGGAGGGATGGTGATGCACTGGATGCCAGTAGCTGCTGAGAGGAGACAACTCTCCAGGTGACAGAGTGGGTTTTGAAGGAAGAAGGCAGGGAAAAGGTAGGAAGAAACCAGTAACGGGCATGGAAAATGAGGAGTTAAGAATTAACTTTATTAAGCCATCCCAGAAGAGCTGTCAAAGAGACAATCTGATGCATGTGCGTGAAGCTGAGGGAGATACATCACAGGCTGAGAGCTGTGAGGTTTCAGAAAGACGTTAATAGCTCTCTCCATCTTTCACGTAGGCTGGAAGTGGACTGAAGTTCCCTGCCCAAAATATGTACTCCACAGGGGGAATTGCACCCCTCACTCCCCCCATTAAAATGCAGCCACCTCTCTGGTGGGCTGGCCCATTTCATCTCTCCTACTAGCATTACCAAATAGCTTTGGAAGAGTAAGCAGAGAGCAATTTCCCCTCTTTGAAACTATTAAAGTAATTTATGTGAGCAAAATGTAATTATCCAAAGTGAAATTTAGCCAGCAGGCTGGCTTTGTATTTCTTCTGAAGCGGAGCCACCAGAAATGAGCAGGATTCCTAGCATGAGCCAGACTACGGATTCAATCCTGACTCAGGTGGAAGCATTGCTCCTGAAGGGTGCTGAGTTGACTCTGCCCCCCCCCCTCTCCTCTCAACCAGACAAGGGTGCTCACCACCTTTCCTCATGCCGTGGTGCAGTGCACGTGAGGGCAATTTTAAAAGCAAACCTTTTTGAAAGGCAAAGAGAGAGATTTACTCTCCTCTTCCGAGAGTGCAGGATTTGGCCAAAGAGCATTTTCCTCTCTGCTGCCAGAAAAAAAAAAAAAAAAAAAAAGCAACCCCCAGGTGTTTATTTCAGCGGGGAA
>VWZI01009395.1:30417-51525 GCA_013396835.1 Psilopogon haemacephalus
AAGAAGAAGAAGAAGAAGAAAAGAGTAAAAAGAAGAAAAGAAGAAGAAGAAGGGAAAAGGGGAAATGAAGAAAAAGAAGAAGAAGAAGAAGAAGAAGAAGAAAATAGTAAAAAGAAGAAAAGAAGAAGAAGAAGGGAAAAGGGGAAATGAAGAAAAAGAAGAAGAAGAAGAAGAAGAAGAAGAAAATAGTAAAAAGAAGAAAAGAAGAAGAAGAAGGGAAAAGGGGAAATGAAGAAAAAGAAGAAGAAGAAAAAAGAAGGGGAAAAATAAGAAAAAATAAAAAATAAGAAAAAAATAAAAAAGAAGAAGAAAAAGAAGAAGAAGAAAAGGGGGAAAGGAAGAAGAAAAAAAAAAGGGGAGGAAGAGACAAGAAAAAAAAAAAAAGGAGGAAAAAAAAAATAAAAGAGAGGGGGAAAAAATATTCCTTGAAACTGTAAAGAGAAAGTCCTGTTCCAGCCCCAGCCTTGGCTAGAGAGCTGAGCTGCCATGGTGTCCAGGAATTGAATGTAAGGAATCCAGATGTGCCATGGGATCCAAGAATCACATGTAGGAAATCCAGGAGTGACTTTGTTATCTAGGAATCACAACGCTGGGAAGCCAGACACAGGCTGCTAGATGGGGATTGTATGCAAGGAATCCAGATGTGGCACATCACACAAGGAGGGGGGGACTGGGTGCAAGTAGCCCAGATGTGGCACATCAGATGAGGTGGAGGGGACTGGGTGCAAGTAGCCCAGATGTGGCACATCAGGTGAGGTGTGGCATGGAGATTGGCTGCAGGTAGCCCAGATGTGGCACATGGGATGAGATGTGGGGTGGGGAGTGGCTTCAAGTAACCCAGATGTGCTGCCTTAGTCTGGAGCTGCAAGGAGGGATGAGAAATGGGCAAACATCTGCAGGCTGCACCTAGCCAGAAGGTACCCAGCTGGCTCCAGCCTTAGCTCAGCAACAGATCAAAAGCTAAAAGCTGCCCCAGCACCAGGGCCTGAGAGCAGAGCCAAGCCAGGGACAAGCTGGTAGGAGTGGGTGACCTAATTGCCAGCTTGGAGCAGGGCAGAGAGGAACAAGCTGGGAGGTGGAGGCATCTCTGTAGGTTCAGAGACCAGCCCTGGAGGTGAGCAGGGAGGGCTGGAGCAGCTCTGGGACAGCAGGGAGAGATGATGGCTCTGACCAGTGCTGGCTACTGGCCCCAGTGCCACCAGGACAAGAGGACCAAGAGGAGGCGTTGAGGGCAGCTAGTGGAGGGGAAGAGATGAGCCAAGGAGGAGAGGAGATGATGCAAGGGTATGAATGAGGCTAGAGAGGTGCAAATAAGGACAGCAAAATGCAGGCAAAGTCTCAGGAGAAATTCCCAGACAGTGAGATAGAGTGGGCAGTGGACACCTCTCCTGGGGCTGGAGGGGGCTGGATGGGAGCCGTGGAGCTGGCTCCCCAGGGAGGTCAAGGGGATGGAGCTGAGAGCAGCCCAGCTGGGCAGGGTGCCTGGCTGCAGGAGCCTCCTGGCACAAGCCACGAGGGGATGTTTCAGTGGGGTGGTCACCAAGCCCATCCAAGGTCCCATCCCAGGCTGAGCACAGCCCACTCAGCTGGGCACAGGGGCACTGTGGGAGGTTGTCCCCATAGAAGCAAGCTGGTGTGGATGTCACCACCACCCCAGGACCCTGAGAGCCCTTTCACAGCCCCGGGGGGAAAGGAGACCTTCTCCAGTGTGTTCCTTGGTTTGGCTGGAGGGAGACACCTCTGCAGAGTCACAGTCCTACTCCCAGCCCTCCTCATGCTCTCAGAACACCTTCTCAGGAGCTGGACAGAGCTTCAAAGCAGCTGGTCCCATGCAGTGGAGGCTCAACTGGTCCCATCCCCGAGGCACACTGGGAATGGCTCCCATTGTCCCATGGCTGGGACGATTTGGTAGCACCCAGTGCTGTGAGCTTCCCGTGGCAGTGCCCTTTTGGGGTTCAGGTGTGCTGCTCCCACCACACACACACCCCCCCTGCCCTCCAGCCTCTGGCTCCTCAGCTGCTGCTGCTCTCAGAGCCTATTTCGGTCTCTCCCTCTCACCCATTGAACCAGTGCCACAGAAACAAAGCCCTGGGCAGCTCTGGGGACCAGCCAGAGCATGAGCTGTGCAAATGGCACCAGGCACAATGCCCAGCATGATTCTGGCACTGGAACAGGCTCTTGAGAGACCAACCAGAGAGCCCTCCCCTTCTCCACAGCTCCTGGAGGAAGGGGCACCCAAGAGGTGGAGGTTAAATTGTGCCCCAGCCACAGAGATCCACGGGATCAGCAAATCCTCCCCTGCTTTTTTGAGGTGGGGCTGTGGGATGGAGCAGAGGAGGAGGAAGCAGGTATGATAGAGGAGAGGAGGAAGGAGCAGGTAGGATGGAGCAGAGGAGGAAGAGCAGCTATGATAGAGGAGAGGAGGAAGGAGCAGGTAGGATGGAGCAGAGGAGGAAGAGCAGGTAGGATGGAGGAGAGGAGAAAGGAGCAGGTAGGATGGAGCAGAGGAGGAAGGAGCAGGTAGGATGGAGCAGAGGAGGAAGGAGCAGGTAGGATGGAGCAGAGGAGGAAGGAGCAGGTATGATGGAGCAGAGGAGGAGGGCAGATAGGATGGAGGAGAGGAGGAGGGAGCAGATAGGATGGAGCAGAGGAGGAGGGAGCAGGTGGGATGGGACAGCAGGCAGATAAGTAACATGGAAGCATTGGAGCATAGTGGTGGAAGCCTTGGCAAAAGATCTGCACCCAGTGCCTAGTCTTGTCCATGCCATCCCCTGCCCAGGGAGGTGGTTGAATGCCCATCCCTGGAGGTGTTTAGAGGTGTGGTGCTGAGCCCCACGGGTTAGCACCAGCCCTGGAGCATCACCTGCTGGGTGGTGGTGGGCAGGTGGAGACTTACAAAGGGAGCTCCTCTTGCACCCACAGGGGTGGGTGTCCACCACCAGCTGCACCTTTGTCCCCAGCACAGTCTGTTGTGTCACCATGCTGCAATGCTGTGTCCAGTTTTGGGCTCCCCAGCTCAGGAGGGGCAGGGACCTGTGGGAAAGAGTCCAATGGAGAGCCAGGAGCATGACTGAGGTCCTTGAGCATCTTGCCTGTGGAGAGAGACTGAGAGCCCTGGGGCTGATTAGTCTGGAGAGGAGAAGGCTGAGAGGAGATCTGATCCATGTGCACAAGTATCTGAGGGGTGGGAGTCAAGTGGCTGAAGCCAAGCTCGGTTTGATGGTCAGGAGCAACAAGCCAAGGAGCAATGGATACAAACTGGGAGCAGAGAAGGATTCAACATGAGGAGAAACTTCTTTAGTGTGAGAGTGACAGAGCCCCAGGACAGGCTGCCCAGAGAGGTTGTGGAGTCTCCTTCTCTGGAGATTTTCAAGACCCACCTGGATGCATTCCTGAGCACAAGACCTGTGAGGAGAGGCTGAGGGAGCTGGGGGTGTGCAGCCTGGAGAAGAGGAGGCTCAGGGCAGACCTCATTGCTCTCTGCAACTACCTATAGAGAGGTTGTAGCCAGGTGGGGTTGGGCTCTTCTCCCAGGCAACCAGCAACAGAATGAGGGGACACAGCCTCAAGTTGTTCCAGGGGAAGTTCAGGCTGGATTTTAGGAGGAAATTCTGCACAGAGAGAGTGATTGGCATTGGAATTGGAATGGTGGTGGAGTCCCCATCCCTGGAGGTGTTGAAGAAAAGCCTGGATGGGGCACTTAGTGCCATTGGATAGGGCTGGGTGCTAGGTTGGACTGGATGAGCTTGGAGGTCTCTTCCAACCTGGCTTATTCTATTCTATTCTATTCTATTCTATTCTATTCTATTCTATTCTATTCTATTCTATCCTGCTCCTTTCTCCTCTGCTTCATCATACCTGCTGCTTCCTCTTTTGCTCCACTGTACCTGCTCCTTCCTCCTCTGCTCCATCCCACCTGCTCCCTCCTCCTCTGCTCCATCATATCTGCTCCTTCCTCCTCTGCTCCACTGTACCTGTGTAGTGGGTTTGCAGTGACCTGCCCCCCCCACCCTTTAGGACCCCGGCTAAAACTCAGATAAACACACTGGAAGTTAATAAATGAAGCTTTATATTTACAGCAATGCGAATATACAAGCAAATATTTACAAGATATAACAGATATTTACAGAAATATACAGTAGAATAGAAATACAGACACCACACCCCTCCTGGAGACTAAAATCCCCAGGAGAGGGAAACCAAACCCCACCTACCACCTCTCCCTCCTTCCCCCAGATTTATCTCACCACTTGATGATGCTGCAGATAAGCTGAAGATCGGTCAGAAAGATTAGTGGCAGGAAGGAATGAATGGTTTTAGTGATTTTACTCTGAATTAGTTCAAAGGCAGAGAGACAAAGGAAAGAAGCTGCTGAAGCCCAGCGCCGACCCAGAGCCAACTGAACTGCGCAAGCACACTGGCTTATCTGGATGTTTTGGGAACATTCTAAAACAACCTGCTTCTCTCTCATTCAAAACTGGGTGAAGTGGCACAGTGTTTAATTTCTCACTCTCAGGCAGCAGTCTAATTTTTCACACAAATTCTCCAATTAGCTCAAACCAACACAACCTGCTTCTTCCTCCTCTGTTCCTCTATCTACTCTGGGCAATCCTGCTTGGCAGGGGGGTTGGACTGGATGATCTCTGGAGGTCCCTTCCCACCTCTAAAGCTGTGTGGTTCTGTGATTCTTTCGAGGCTGAGTTTGTCTGGAGGAGGCTCCCAGCCAGTGGCCCATGGCATGCGTTTGTCAGCATCCCCCCAAGTCTGCCCCACCAGGAAACATCTTTATGTGCAAGAACCTATAAAAGTGATGACATCACCTCCTGGGCTCCCTCTGAGTGAGCAGCACAAAGCAAGCCTCACACCCTGCAGCTCATTTCCCAGCCCGTGGGACCAGGGGGCCCGTGTTGAGTGGACACCAGGTCTGGTTGTGCGTCCTCCTCCCTGGGCCATCACGTCCCAGCTGCTGGCAGAGCTTCAAGCCCTCAGTACCATCCCATCTTTCCAAGCCTTGCTCAGTGTCACTGTCAGCACTTCAGGGGCTCTTCCAGCAGCTCGTTCCCAGCTCGAGGACGCGAGTGAACTGGGCCTGTTGGCCTGTGGTTGCACAGCCTCCTCCATCACAGCCTCCTCCACCCAGGCACAGGCTGGAGTCGGCTGCAGGCTGCTCGCGGTGCCCCTGGCTGCAGCTGGGCTCCATTTGTTCTGTGCAGGGCTGGCACTGAGGCTTGGCTTGGTATGGTCATGCCAAAGGTAGATTTGCAAAGACTTCTCCCCTGCCATTAGCCAGCAACAGCTCCTTGATTTCCTTGGCTTCACCTCTCCCTGCAGCAGTTCTTCATAGCACTGCAGCACTTAGTGCATGGGATAGGGCTGGGTGCTAGGTTGAATTGGATGAGCTTGGAGGTCTCTTCCAACCTGGCTTATTCTATTCTATTCTATTCTATTCTATTCTATTCTATTCTATTCTATTCTATTCTATTCTATTCTATTCTATTCTATTCTATTCTATTCTATTCTATTCTATTCTATTCCATTCTAATTCTGTTCTGTTCTGTTCTGTTCTATTATATTTTATTCTATTCTATTCTATTCCATTCCATTCCATTCCTATTCTATTCTATTCTATTCTATTCTATTCTATTCTATTCTATTCTATTCTATTCTATTCTAATTCTGTTCTGTTCTGTTCTATTATATTTTATTCTATTCTATTCTATTCCATTCCATTCCATTCCTATTCTATTCTATTCTATTCTATTCTATTCTATTCTATTCTATTCTATTCTATTCTATTCTATTCTATTCTATTCTATTCCATTCCATTCCATTCCATTCCAATTCTATTCCATTCCATTCCATTCCTATTCTATTCTATTCTATTCTATTCTATTCTATTCTATTCTATTCTATTCTATTCTATTCTATTCTATCACTTCACTTTCTTCTCCCCATCCTCTTTAGGGTGCTCCACCTTCTCCAGCCCATGGGTTAGGCCCTGAGTTTTGACACATCTTAGCTTCTCAGCTTGGAACCTTCTCTGTGTAGGAGGAAATGTCTTCTGCCTGCTCTGCTCAAGAGATGACAGGACAGATAGGAACATCCCACGGAGTAGATGGACTCTGCTTGGAATGCTGACCCTGGGTAGCTGATCACCACTTCCACCAACTTACCCTGTGTGGCCACAGCTAACCTGCCAAAGCCCCTCAGATGATGGCTGCTCTCCTGGCTCTAAGGGTAGACCCTTTTTGAGGCCTTCACCAGCTGCCATCTCCTCAAAGATCCAGGAGATGGTTGGCTGCTCTCCTGGCTCTAAAGGTCAACCCTTTTTGAGGTCTTCTCCAGCTGCTGTCTCCCCAGAGTCCCAGGAGATGTTTGGCTGCTCTCCTGGCCCTAAAGGTAGACTCTTTTTTAGGTCTTCACCAGCTGCTGTCTCCTCAAAGTCCCAGGAGGCGGTTGGCTGCTCTCCTGGCTCTAAGGTTGGACCCTTTTTGAGGCCCTCTCCCCAGAGTCCCAGGAGATGCCAGCAAGTCCTCTTCTCTCATGCAGTGGCCACTCTGCTCCACGCCACCAGCCTGCCCATCATCTGACTCTGCCTGCTCAGCCTGACTCACCCCTCCAAAACGCATGAGGGAAGCAGAAGCAGGAGGCAGAGGGGCAGGCAGGCTGCCCTCGCCGCTCCAAGGCAGCAAAACAGTGCAAACACTTCAGCCTTGCTCAGCTTCCTTCCCTCTAGCCCAGGCTCTGGCCAGGCTCCCGCCTGCTTCCCCACCTGCTGCATCATCACTCGGGGCAGAGTGGTCCTCCCCCTCCTGGCTTAACACATCCAAACCGCCTCTGACAGCTTCTTCCCTGGGAGGAGATTATTTTGGTCTATGAAGTCATGGCTTGTTTTGGGGCACTGTTGGGACGTCCTTGAACCAGTCCCAGCTTTCCCTAACACCTCCCACTCTAAATTTACAGCCCCGGCCGCTCCCGCCAGCGATTGTTCCGCGCTTCAGCACGCTGACCTTTGGGATGTCCAAATAAACACTCTCTGCCTGGATGTCCAAGGCAAGAGTGATGCCTACAGACCCCCTCCACACCCCAACCCCGCTCAGCTGAGCCCAGCCACCAGGCTGTGGTGAGCAGCTTGGAGCCCACGGGCAGAGCTCAGAGTCATCCAGAACCGCCGGCTCCAAGCAAGGGTTTGCAGCAGCTCTCTAAGAGTTGTGTTGCTGGCTGCAAGGGGACATCTGCTGAGCCTCCCCCAGGCATCTCCAGGGCAGCTGGAGCTCGTTGCCTTTGCTGTCAGCTTTCCTCTAAACGACTCCATCTGTACTGAAAGCGACTCAGGGCCTCTGCAGGGCTACCTGGTGGAGGGGAACGTTTTGCAAGGGCTTGCTGTGGTAGGACAAGGGGAGGTGGCTTTGAGCAGGAGAGCACCCCCCAGTCTGGGGTAGGGTGTCCCTGTCCATGGCAGGGGGCTTGGAACTAGATGATCCTTGTGGCCCCTTCCAACCCTGACTGATTCTATGGTGGAGTCCCCATTCCTGGAGGTGTTCAAGAAGCCTGTGGCCATGGCACCTGGGGACACAGTTCAGTGGAATGTGTGGCCATGGCACCTCCAGTTCCCTCATCCCTGATCTAGGGTAGGGTGTCCCTGCCCATGGCAGGGGGATTAGAACTAGATGATCCTTGTGGTCCCTTCCAATTCTGACTGATTCTATGATTCCAGGAGAGGGGAGATTGAGACTGGAGATGGGGAAGAAATTCTTGGTGAGACACCGGCACAGGTTGCCCAGGGGAGGTTGTGGATGTCCCCTCCCTGGAGGTGTTCCAGACCAGGTTGGATGAGGCCATGAGCAAGCTGGGCTGGTGGGAGGAGGTTGGCACTGGACTGGACATGAGGAGGAAGTTCTTCAGCATGAGAGTGGTGAGACCCTGGAAGCGGTTGCCCAGGGAGGTGGGATGGATCACAAGGCTGCTCAGAGGGCTGCAGCACCTCTGCTGTGAGCACAGACTGAAAGGGTTGGGGCTGTGCAGGCTGGAGAAGAGGAGGCTCCCAGGGGACCTTCTGGTGGCCTTCCAGGATCTGAAGGAGGCTACAAAAAAGCTGGGGAGGGACTTTTTAGGCTATCAGGTGGTGACAGGACTAGGGGGAATGGAGCAAAGCTGGAGGTGGGGAGATTCAGACTGGAGGTGAGGAGGAAGTTGTTGAGCATGAGAGTGGTGAGAGCCTGGAATGGGTTGCCCAGGGAGGTGTTTGGGGCCACATCCCTGGAGGTGTTTTTGGCCAGGCTGGCAGAGGCTGTGGGCAGCCTGCTCTAGGGTAGGGTGTCCCTGGGCATGGCAGGGGGGATGAAAGTGGCTGATCCTTGTGGTCCCTTCCAACTCTGACTGATTCTATGATTCTATGACTCTATGATCTCTTCCAGCCCAACCCATTCTATGAATCTGTGATGATTTTCTGCTGGAGCTATGGGTGATGGTCACCACTCTTCTCCTGCTCCTGGCCTGAGCTGGTGCCTCTCCTCAAAGCCCAGGTGCCCACTGAGGTGCCCACCATTGCTCCAGATCTCCCTGGCACCTCTCCTGGGTGCAGCACTTCTCTCATCCCTTGTCCCATTTCTCCACCCCTGCGAGGCAGTAAAAAGCTTCCACCTCCAGAGTCTGCATCTCTGCAAACACCCTGAGCTCCAGCTAGTCCTTGGCCACGTTTTTGGCAGCCCCAGGGTCCAAACCCATCCCACAGCCCCCTTGGTTCCTAGGAGCCACTTCCGTGCCATAACTCAGCCTCTTTCTGGCCAGGGTGTCCCTAAGCCTGGCTGCTGCCACTGCTCGTATCCAGGGTTGGGCAACATCATGAGGAAGCTTGGTGCTTCCAGCCCAGCTATTTTTGGGACACGTGTGTAGCAATGCTGTGACTGAGGTCAGCCATGCAGCCACTTGCACACGCCAAACCTTCCGGAGACTCCTCCAGGAGCATCCTCGTGGGATGTGCTCTGACACCCTCACGCCCCAAACCTGTGCCAAAGGGCTCAGCTCCTCACCTCGGGCTAGGAACCCTCCAGCAGCAGCCAGCCCAGGATCCTGTGCCCACCAGGCTCCCACTCATGCACACACAGAGTGCACACCGAGCTCCCAGCTCCTCCTTGGTCTCCCAGATGGTGAGATCACTTGCAGGAGGGAAGCTGGCAAGGTTTGGGTGCCAGCTTTAGGAGGTCTCCACAGGTGGTTGATGCTGGGCAGAGTTTGCTAGGCATGGAGATGATGTGGGGAGTGCTTGCTGCTTGGTCACACCCAGAACGACTGCCCCAGGGGGTGCCCATGTGCTGCTGCCTGCTGTCTCCCATCCCCATGGCACCCAGCAGCACCTGTGACTGGTCCAGCAGCAGTGGTGTGAACCTGGCCCCAGGACCATTCCCTCCCAGTGCATCTCCTGTGCCGCCCAGGTGCCTCCCTGGAGATTGGCCAGGCAGGGTTATGGTCATTTGCTCTGCCCATGGAGCCATGTGTGAACCTGAGGAAGAATATTTTTTTTTTCCCTGTGTGGGTGACAGAGCACTGGAAGAGGCTGCCCAGGGAGGTTGTGGAGTCTCCTTCTCTGGAGATATTCAAAACCTGCCTGGATGTGTTCCTGTGTGATCTGCTCCAGGTGATCCTGCTCTGGGAGGAGGGCTGGACTAGATGAGCTTTCAAGATCCTTTCCAGCCCCTGCCATTCTATGATTCTATGGTCATGAGGGTCTAGATCAGGCCAAGCTTTCTGCACCATGTAGGAGAGGGCCAGAACCCACCACACCAAAATGAATACTGCTGGCAGATGTTCCCACAAGAGAAAGGACAGAGGCTGCAGCATCCCTTGGATGTCCTTCACACCCAGTCAGAGTGGGTAGGAAAGGCTCCAGGATAACACAGGTCTCCTCCAGGAGAGCCCTTGCCCCATGGGACAGAAGATTCACCTTGAAGCTCTGCAGTGTGCCATGCTGCCAGGCTTGGCACCTCAGAAGGAAGATCCAGGTCCAAAGAACAAGGGTTGGCAAGGGCTGCCCAAGCCACTGCTGGCAGCAGGAAGAACTGTCTAGGCTGGGACATCCATTCTGATAGACAGCACTGCCCACCCCAGCTCCACACAGAGTCACAGAATGGCTTAGGTTGGAAGGGACCTCAAAGCTCAGCCAGTTCCAACCTCCCTGTGCCATAGGCAGGGACACCTCCCACTAGAACAGGATGCTCAAGGCCTCATCCAACCTGGCCTTGAACAGCTCCAGGGAGGTTGTGGGGCACAGAAACACAGAACATGATCAAAGATCACGTTCTGTGCTTCTGTGCCCCGCAACCTCCCTGGGCAACCTGTGCCAGTGTCTCACCACCCTCACTGCAAACAACTTCCTCCTCACACCCACTTTCAATCTCCTCTCTGCCACTTTAAACCCATTCCTTCTCATCCTGTCATTACCAGAACTTGTCAATAGTCCCTCCCCAGCCCTTCTGTAGCCCCCTTCAGGTCCTGGAAGGCCACTCTAAGGTCTCCTGGAAGCCTTCTCTTCTCCAGGCTGCAGAGCCCCAACTCTCTCAGCCTGTCCTCACAGCAGAGCTGCTGCAGCCCTCTCAGCATCTTCCTGACTCTCCTCTGGCCTGGCTCCAACACTTCCATGTGCTGCTTGTGCTGGGGGCTGCAGAGCTGCAGACAGTGCTGCAGGTGGGGTGTGAGGAGAGCAGAGCAAAGGGGCACAATCCCCTCCCTTGCCCTGCTGGCAGTCCTGCTCCAGGTGCCCAGAGCACATCTGCCAAGGAGCAGCCCCTGGGTCGGGGAGCAGGGGTCTGGAGGTGCCGTCAGCGGCAGCGCAGGCGTCGGTGACTCATGGGGTGAGAACAGGGAGTTCTGCAGGACCAGGGAGCCCTGAGGAGACAACAACAGTCTGAGATTTATTCCACAAGGCAGCCTGAAAACAAATCCCAGGAATGTTGATTGTTTCTCCTCCGTGGCAGGGAAATAAAGCTCGATTGTCTCTCGCCTGGAGATGTTGGCATCCCCACACACGGCTGCGGGCTCGCAGAGCCCCCACAGCTGGACACTCCCAAGCCTTGACTCAGGGCTGCTGCTGCTGCTCCACGAGGAAAGGAGATTTATGGAATGACTGAATCCCTGGGACAGAGCCCACTGGGGAAGGTCATCCTGAGCTGCAGGAGCACCTGCTGCGGTTGCTTTGGGTTTCTTGTCCCTCCAGCACAACCCCTGGACTATGAGTGATGGATGTGCATCAAGGAGGGAAGCCATCACACACCTCCCTTCTCCTATAGCTGGTGTCCCCCTGACCAGCTGAATGCACTGGTGGCATGAGACCCTGGAATGGGTTGCCCAGGGAGGTGTTTGGGGCCACATCCCTGGAGGTGTTTTTGGCCAGGCTGGCAGAGGCTGTGGGCAGCCTGCTCTAGGGTAGGGTGTCCCTGGGCATGGCAGGGGGGTTGGAACTGGCTGATCCTTCTGGTCCCTTCCAACCTTGACTGATTCTATGATTATGGAACTGGCTCATTCTTGTGGTCCCTTCCAACCCTGACTGATTCTATGATTCTATGATTCTATAATTCTATGGCTAGGACCTGCTGTTGGGCTGAAGAACCAAGAATCATGAAGCATGAATCAAGTCAACTCATAGAGTGATAGAATGGGTTGGAAGGGTTGGAAGGCACCTCAAAGATCATCTGGTTCCAACCCCTCTGTGGTTGGACAGGTGTGGGCAGGGACACCTTCCACTAGCCCAGGCTGATCAAGGCTCTGCCCAACCTGGTCTTAAACACCTTCAGGGAGGGGGCATCCATGACCTCCCTGGGCTACCTGGTGCAGTGTCTCCCCACCCTCACTCTACAGAGTTTCTTCCTGATCTCCAGTCCAAATCTGCCCTCTTCCAGCTCAGATTCCTTCCCTCTCACCCTGTCACTACCAACCCTTCTAAAAAGTCCCTCCCCAGCTCTCCTGTAACCCCCTTCAGGTACTGGCAGGCTGCTCTAAGGTCTTCCTGGAGCCTTTTCTTCTCCAAGGCTCCCCAACCCCCTCTGCCTATCTCCATAGGGGAGGTGCTGCAGCCCTCTGAACATTTCTGAGGACCTCCAGAGCCTAACAAGGCTAAGAGAATAAAAACCACAGGCAGCACCAGGCTGTGCACATCGACTCCCCCCCTCCCCAGCTCTGGTTTTCCACACACCACCATCCCCTTCCAACAAGTCAGGCTTCCATTGGCCAAGGGCCCTCCTCTGCAATGTGGTCTTGCAAGTTTTTCCAGCTTTGACCTCAGCCCTGCTGCAGCCTCAGAGGGCTGGAAGCCATCCCACTCCCTGCCCTGTCTCACAGGGGCCCAGCCCTTTACAAATCAAGACTGTTTATTTTACAATAATTTAAAACAAAACAAAAAAAAAAAAAAAAAAAAAAAAAAAAAAGAAAAATGGAAGAACAAATATGGATTTCACAAAAAGAACTCCCTGACCTAATTAGAATCATAGAATCAATTTGATTGAAAAATATCTGTAAGACCATTGAGTCCAACCACTATCTACCTATACCAANAAGGAAAAAAGAAAAGGAAAGATTAAAGGAAAAATAAAAGGAAAAAAAGAAAATGAAAAAGAAAAGGAAAAAAGACAAGGAAAAAAGAAAAGAAAAAAATTAAAGGAAAAAAATAAAAGGAAAAATACTGTTTTACAATAATTTAGAACAAAAAAAAGGTTAAAAGTTTAAGAAAAAAAAACCACAAAAAAAAAACGTACAAAAAACCCAACAAAGCAAACCACCAAGAAAAAGGGGGGAAAAAAAGAAAAAAGGGGAAAAGAAAAAAGAAAAGGAAAAAAAAGGAAAAAATAAAAGAAAAATAAAAGAAAAAATAAAAGGAAGAAATAAAAGGAAAAAAAGAAAAGAAAAAATAAAGGAAAAATAATAATTAAAAAAAAGAAAAAGAAAAAGAAAAAGAAAATAATAAAAAGGCCAAACCCAACCCTCACACATGGAGCTAGGGAAGCCCTCAGCAAACCAACGACCTTTGAGTATGACCCTGCAGGCTTCCCGAGGGCAGGCAGGAACCAGGCTGTGCCTCGTGAGAGAATGAGTGAGCATTAAGGAAAGATCCTTAAATACCACAGACTTGGAGAAAAAAAAAAAAACTAAAATAAAAATTTAAAAAAAAAGCAGGGATCTGGCAGGCAGAGGCTGCAGAGAACATCTCTTGCCTGAGAAACTTAATTGTTTTGTCAGGAAGAATTACTGGAAGAGGCCAATTAGAGCTGGATTTTGGGGCCGGTGCCTGCTCTGATGGCCTCAAAGATTAACACCCACACGCAGCTCTTGGTGTCCTGAGCAGTGTCACACCAGCCCCAGCCCAGCACATGGAGCAGTGTCTGGGAATTGCTCTGGAGGGATGCAGAAGGATGCGTCCTGGGTTACATGGCCACCAGCCACCCCGGGAAGGGAGGTGCAGGGTCCATTCCTGAGGCCTGAGGATGCTGGGGGCAGAGGGGTTCAGAGGATCACAGGGTGTTAGGGGTTGGAAGGGACCCAAGGAGATCATAGAATCATAGAATCACTGAATCCAGATGACAAAATCCAGAACATCAAATCCAGGTCATAAAATCACAGAATCATAGAATCCAGATCACAGAATCATAGAATCAAATAATTCAGATCATCGAATCCAGATCATTGAATCCAGATCATTGAATGAAATAATTCAGATCATTGCATCCAGATCATAGGATCATAGAATCATAGAATCATAGAATCCAGATCTTTAACTCCAGATCACTGAATCCAGATCATAGAACCATAGAATCAAATAATCCAGATCATTGAATCCAGATAATTGAATCATAGAATCCAGATCATAGAATCTAGATCATTGAATCCAGATCATAGAATCACATAATCATAGAATCCAGATCACCAAACCCAGATCATAGAATCCAGATCATCAAATCCAGGTCATTGAATCCAGACCACTGAACCCAGATCATAGAATCATCGAATCCAGGTCATTGAATCCAGATCATAGAATCCAGATCATAGAATCACAGAATCCAGATCAGTTAATCCAGATCATAGAATCCAGACCATCGAGTCCAAGCCCCCTGCCAGGGTAGGACCAGACAAATCTCAGATCACACAGGAACACATCCAGACAGGCCTGGAAAGGCTCCAGAGAAGGAGACTCCACAGCTGCTGGGCTGGGGATGCTGTTGCACAGAGACCTCTCATCCTGACCTCAGTGCCATGCAGGATAATGGATCAGACTGTCCTCAGTGCAACCACAGGGCACCTGCAGGATGGCTTCAGAGCCAGCCAGCAGGGATTTGAGAAGGGGCAGGTCCTGCCTGACCAACCTGATCTCTTTTCACAACCAGGTGACAGCCTGGTGGATGTGGGGCAGGCTGTGGATGCAGGCTGCCTGGGCTGGAGCAGCTCTGCTCTGAGGACAGGCTGAGAGCAGCCCTTGCTGAAGAGGGCATCCAGGCCCTGCAGACAGCGCCCCAGAACCTGAGTGAAAGCAGACCCTGGCAGGGAGATAAGAGCAGAGTGCTGGTGAGCCTGGAATTCCACCCGTGGCTTGCTTGCTGCAGTAAGGGAACAGAGCAGACAAAACAACACAGGACCTACCACAGGCACACAGCCCTGGGTACCAACTCTGCCTGCTGGGCACTGCCCCAGAGAGCTCACCCTTGGCAGGAGCCAAGGCAGGAGGTTGTGTCCACAGTTCACACGGTGTCAGGGGTTGGAAAGGACACAATGAGATCATCAAATCCAACCCCCCTGCCACAGCAGGACCAGACAAGCTAGCTCAGGGCACACAGGGACACATCCAGACAGGCTTTGAAAGACTCCAGAGAAGGAGACTCCACAACCTCTCTGGGCAGCCTGTGCCAGTGCTCTGGGACCCACACAGGCAAGAAGTTGCCTCTTGTGTTGAGCTGTAACCTCCTGTGCTGCACCTTCCACTCATTGCTCCTTGGCCTATCCCAGTAAAGAGATTCCCCAGTTGGATGGGGCTGGTGGCATCTAGAGATGCTTCTATGGGGCTTCCTGTGGCATTTGGCCTCTTTGGAGCACTGCCAGCCTGGGGACCAGGTGAGCATCTCACTCCACTCTGGGGGCTCTGCTCACGTGATGGGGAGAAGAGGAGCTGAGATCCCACACAAATCTTCCATCCTGGCCCTCCCAGAAGGGTCAAAAAATGGTGCCCACAAGCTCCCTTAGTCAATTAATGGCTTGAGAAATGGACCCACTTGAACCTCATGAGGTTCAACAAGGCCAAGGGCAAGGTCCTGCACTTGTGTCAATGCAGGCTGAAGAGCAGCCCTGTGGAGAAGGACTTGTGAGACCTTGAAGACCTCTCTGGATGTGTTCCTGTGTGACCTGCACTAGATTGTATGGTCCTGCTTTGGCTGTGGGGTTGGACTTGATGATCTCCTGAGGTCACTTCCAACCCCTGACATCCTGTGAGCCTGTGATCCTGTGGTATGGGATGAAAAAGCTGGAGGTGAGGCAGCACTTGAGTGTTGCCAGCACAGAGCCAGCCCTGTCCTGGGCTGATCCCCAGCAGTGTGGGCAGCAGGAGCAGGGAGAGGACTCTGCCCCTCTGCTGTGCCCTGCAGTGCTGGGGCCAGCTCTGGAGTGCTCAGCACAGGCAGGGACCTCCTGGAGCAGGGCTAGAGGAAGCCACAGCACTGCTGGCAGGGCTGGAAGGGCTCTGCTATGAGGTCAGGCTGAGAGAGTGGTTCCAGGAACCTATCACCTGTCTGGGCAGCCCAGGCCAGGGTCTCACCACCCTCCTTGTCAAATACTTCTTCCATCTGTCCAGCCCACATCTCCTTCTTTTAGGTTATGAGGTGCAATCCTGAGACCCTCATCACAAAAGACCTGGAGGAGAGATGCCCCTCACCACCCAAGGCTTCCAGAGCTGCCCAGACAAGGGGCAGAGGGGCAGCTCCCAGCCAGCCACCAAACTCCCTCTTCCTCAGCGCAGGAGCACAGCATCCCAGGATGTGCTTGTCGGGAAGGGGGAAAGCAGACCACAGATCAGCCCAGCTGCGACGGGAGCTGGGCCTGAGCCACCAGCAGCGTGGCAGCCCCTCCTGCTCCCCTTGCCAAGGGGAACAAGCAGGGCACGGGGGGTGCTGGCTCCGCCGCCGCCAGACGCAATCCGTCTGCAATGCTGCACGTCCAGCCAGGGGGGCTGGGCAGCTGCTGGCTGCCTTGACATCAAACGGGGGTGGGAAGGGCTCTGTTAGTTAATTGTGTCACTTTTTTCTTTTTTTTTTTTTTTCTTCTCCCTCCCCTCTGCTACAGCAGGAAATAGCTGGGATGGTTACATACCTGGCGAGGTGGCCGAGGAGCTGGGAGCCAAGAAACATAGAAAGTTCTGGCATCACCCAGAGCATCTGAGCCAGCAAGGATGAAGGCTGCCAGGCTGCCTCCGTGCTGACAGCAGGGCAGAGGGGCACAGTGAGGAGCAGGGGTCTTGAGTACTGGGTTCAGTTTGGGCACAGTGAGGAGAAGGGGTCCCAGGGCAGTGATTGTCCCCCCTGCACTTGGGTGGTGAGGCCATACCTTGAGTACTGGGTTCAGTTTGGGCACAGTGAGGAGAAGGGGTCCCAGGGCAGTGATTGTCCCCCCTGCACTTGGGTGGTGAGGCCATACCTTGAGTACTGGGTTCAGTTTGGGCACAGTGAGGAGAAGGGGTCCCAGGGAAGTGATTGTCCCCCCTGCACTTGGCACTGGTGGTGAGGCCATACCTTAAGTACTGAGTATTGATGGTTGGACTCAATGATCTTAGAAATATTCAATGATTCTATGATTCTATGACCTCCAGGTATGGCCAAGAGTTTGGGAACTGGTGGTGAGCTCCAGCAAGCAATGCGTGGCTTGAGGTGAAACTCCACTGAGGCAGCAGTGAGGTCTGGCTCTCCAGCCACCCCAGAACCATAGAATGGTGGAATGCACTGGGTCAGAAGGGACCTCTAGGAGTCACCTAATCCAACCACCCTGCAGTAAGCAGGGATGTTAAAGCCTGGCATTCAATGCCTTCAGGGATCAGGCCTCCACCACCTCCCAGGGCACCTGTTCTTGTGCTCCAGCATCCTCATAGCACCACCACATTGGGACAAAGTTCAGACACCTCCTCACTTCCCCAGCACCTGGTTTATCTGAGGATCCACAGCCCAGGATGGGACCAGGCTGCGCCAGGACCCACAAAGACAGTAGGAGAGAGGTCCAAAGCACAAGCTGCAAAACTTCTGTGCTTGCTCCTGTCCCAGGCAGGAACCAGGACACTGTCCCAGAGAAGTTCACACTGATGTTCCCGTGAGACTCATGCTCCCTTCTGACCAGTTTGAAGCAGCATCCAGCCCCTTCCTGCAATCAGGAATCAGACATGGGCCTTTTCCACCTGCCCTTTCACCTGCTGTGGTGCTGGCAGCTGGGTGCAGCACCCCAGAGCTTCGTGTTTGCCACCAGCAGAAGGCAACAGCAGGAGCCCAGGACCCACACAGGGTGACACATCCTCAAATACTTTCCCAGCTTACAGCAGTTCGCGGTTCAAAGACCTCCCGAGCCAGAGCTGAGCCTTTCTGCATGATAATCCCTGGGGGATTTTCCTGCCCTGAACTCGAGCTGACCTCCCCCTCTGCACACACGTGGGCTCCCAGCACGCTTGCTCTCCAAGATGACCCCCAGACGAGGTTTCTTCAGCCTGTGTTCCAAGTGCCAGAGGACACAAGCCCATCACCATCCAGGCTTTTGCAGGCTTTACCCAGACCCCCTCTTCCCACACCTCCAGCTCACCCTAGGAGGACGTCAGCTGCACCTCCCCAGCCAACAGTGCAGTGGGAAAGGGAGGCAACCAGCCAGCCAGCTGTACTCACACCTGCCCAGAGCCACTGGGATGACCAAGGACCACCTTCACCTTCCCTGCAGACCCCCAGCAGCACATGAGCCATCTCCGGCAGGCTGTGCCGCGGCTGCCCATGCACTGATGTGACCTTGTCTCTAATGATCCAAGGCTGTTTCCGCTGCCTGGGCTGCTCCTCCTTGTTCCTGAGATGATTCCAGAGATCCCATTTTGCAGATTCCTAGCCTTTCCCTGAACTTGCTCCCTTCAAGCTCCTTCTGAAGGTCCAGGCAGCTGCCCTGTGGAATCCTCCCTCGCAGGCGCTCCCCCGGAGTCATTACGTAGCAGCTCTCAGCCTGCAGCCTTCCTGCTGCTGCTCTCCCTCCTTCCTTTTCCAAGACACTAATTGCACATCCTCTTCCAGCTGCAACTGTGAGTTAGGATAGACCCACCACTGGACTGCCTAACCAGGTCATTTGGATCAGCACGGGCTGGAGAGCTTTCAGACAAGCAGCTCAAGCCAGGAAATCCAAAGCTGAAAGCCTTCAGCAACATCACAGAATCCTAGAATCGGTCAGGGTTGGAAAGGACCACAAGGATCAGCCAGTTCCAACCTCGCTGCCATGCCCAGGGACACCCTACCCTAGAGCAGGCTGCCCACAGCCTCAGCCAGCCTGGCCTTAAACACATCCTCCAAAGCTGAAATCCTCCAACAAAGAGAGGACAAGACTCAACAGGCAGAGTGCTCAGTTGGTGTTGTTTCAACCACAAGAAAACATGTGGTGCACGTTGCCCAGGGAGGTTGTGGATATCCCCTCCCTGGAAGTGTTCAAGGCCAGGTTGGAGAAATCCTTGAGAACAACCTGGGCTAGTGGAAAGGTGTCCCTGCCCATGGGCAGGGGGAGTTGGAGCTGGATGATCTTTAAAGATCCCTTTCAACTCAAACCATTCTATAAATGGATGGCATCAATCTAGGACAGATGAAAACTCAGCCCATGGTCACCATCACCCAAACCACTGCCACCTTCCTGGCCCACTGACCCTCCCTGCTGGTCAACCTTGACTCAGAGCTGCTTTTTTCACTGTCTTTAACATGCTTCTCCTGGAGGTGTTATGTGGCCCATGTCTGCTGATTTGGTTCCAGCTGAAGCTGGCCAAGCTCAGCACTGCTTGCAAGAGGCAAGTACTGGTTCAACCTATTTGGCTACATTCCCCAGGAGAACCTTGCAAAGGGCAGAGGCTGAAGCAACTAAGGGACCTTCCATCCCTCCTGACCAATGAGAGCTGGGGCTCACAGATGTCCCTGTGAAAGGACACACATGCAGAGGCTCCAGCAGATAACCCAAGAGCCTGAGGGGCACCTTCCAAACACAACCATTCCATAAATCTATGTCACCAATCTAGGACAGATGAAAACTCAGCCCATGGTCACCACTGCCACCTTCCTGGCCCACTGGCCCTCCCTGCTGGTCAACCTTGACTCAGAGCTGGACTTTTTGTGCTGTCTTCTGTATACACTTCTCCTGGTCGTGTTACATGGTCCATGTCTGCTGATTTGGTTCCAGCTGGAGCTGGCCAAGCTCAGCTCTGCTTGCAAGGGACAAGTACTGGTTCGACCTATTTGGCTTCATTCCTCAGGGGAACCTCACAAAGGGCAGAGGCTGAAGCAACCAAGGGACCTTCCATCCCTCCTGACCAATGAAAGCTGAGGCTCACAGATGTCCCTGTGAAAGGACACACACAGAAAAAGAGAGAAAGAGAGAGAGAGAGAGAGAGAGAGAGAGAGAGAGAGGCTCCAGCAGATCACCCCAGAGCCTGAGGGGCAGCAGAGTGCAGCAGCTCCTTCCCCAGTATCTGTAGGCTTGGCTGCTGTGGAGGGAACTCCAAACCTCTTTTTAAGAGTCAGACACCTCAGTCCTGGTGTAGGCAGAACCGAGACAGTTTGAGCTCCCCGAACCGAGATAGTTTGAGCTCCCTAGAAGTCCGGAGTGGCTGCAGGACCTGCAGGAGCAGCTGAGGTCCATCCTGCCACGCTGTTCACCGTCTCCAGCTGCACCCAATGCTCGCCCAGAGCTCTGAGTCACCTCGGAGCCAGCCACCAGAAATCCGTTGTTTATTTACGGCCACTAAGCCGCGCGTTAATTCCTGCTCCAGTGAAAGTTTGCACCTTATTAACGGGGCTGAACTTTATTGACTCCAGCTTCCACCTCCTGGATCTCCTCCAGCCCGTTCCCCATGTTTCCCAGGAGGTGGCAGGCACTGACCGAGACGCGTGGGAAAAAAAAAAAAAAAAAAACGAATCGAAGCGAAGCAGGAGAACCTCAGGGACCAGACCTTCGACGGGGAGGGAGGAGAAACACTGCGACAGGTTGCCAGAGGGAGGTCGCGGGTGGAGCCCACACCCTCGGAGGTGTTCGGGGCCGGGTTGGGTGAAGCCTTGAGCGGTGGAGTGGCCAGGTTGAAGCCCTGATGATGAACCTGGGCTAAGGGGAGGTGTCCCTGCCCATGGCAGAGGGGTTGGAGCTGGATGATCTTCAATGCTCCCTTCCAGACCAAACTTTTCAATCAGCCTGTGAAGATGCAGCACAGGGCTGCTCAGTCTGGAGAAGAGAAGACTGAGAGGGGATTGGATCAATGTTTATCAATACCTGAGGGTTGGGGGTCAGGAGCAGGTGGAGAGGCTCTGCTCACTTGATCCCTGGGATAGGACAAGGAGCAATGGGTGGAAGCTGCAGCACAGGAGGTTGCAGCTCAACACAAGGAGGCAACTTCTTGCCTGGAAGGGTCCCAGAGCACTGGCACAGGCTGCCCAGAGAGGTTGTGGAGTCTCCTTCTCTGGAGGCTTTCAAAGCCTTTCTGGATGTGTTCCTGTGTGGCCTGAGCTAGATTGTCTGGTCCTGCTGTGGCAGGGGGGTTGGACTCAATGATCCTTTTGGGTTCCTTCCAACCCCTAATGTCCTGTGAGCCTGTGTAAAGCATCGTTTACATCATTTCCTCCAGCAGCCAGCTGACGGCTGTTGATACCTGGTGAGCAACATGAGGGTGAGGAATCACTGGTGAGAGTGATCACAGAATCATAGAATGGTTTAGGTTGGAAGGGACCTCAAAACTCAGCCAGTTCCAACCCGCCCTGTGCCATAGGCAGGGACACCTCCTGCTAGAACAGGTTGCTTGGGGCCTCATCCAACCTGGCCTTGAAAACCTCCAGGGAGGTTGTGGAGCACAGAATCACAGATATCTTCCAGGATAGCACTGAT
>VWZI01009395.1:58525-72086 GCA_013396835.1 Psilopogon haemacephalus
GATGGGATGGGATGGGATAGGATGGGATGGGATGAAGAGCTAAATGTTCCCTCTATCCCCTCTGTCCCCTCAGCTCCACCGCCGTGGCTTCCGCTGCCTGCACGGCGTAGACGGCAGCGCAGGGATGCTGGAGCGGGCGCAGAGCACGGGGCTGTACCAGCAGCTGTGGCCGTGTGTCCTGGGCCGGGAGGCCCTGCCCATGCCCGCAGGTACCGGGCTAGCACCGGTTGGGTTGTGTGTGGGGTGGAGTGCCCCGGAGGGCACCCCCAGGTGATGCCCCGAGTGTCCCCGCAGAGCTCTACGACGCCGTAACGCTGGTGGGGGCCCTGGGCAAGGGACAGGTGCCGACCACGGCCGTGCCGGAGCTGCTGCGTGTCACCAAGCCAGGTGAGGGGGTGTTCCTTGCTGTCCCCTCCATGCGGGACTCCCCCCGGGGTGACCTGTGGTGGGTTAGGAACCTTCCCCCTGGACGAGGACTGGGACTGACGGTGAATGTGGGTCAGCCGAGCCTTGTGCCCTCTGCTAGGTGCAGGCAGGGACGTGTGGAGGCAGCTGGGTCCCTGGCCATGTCTTCTGGCAGGGTTCAGGCAAGGGCATGTGGCAGTGAGGCTCCTGATGCCTGTGCTCAGGCGTGATGTCCTGCCTGTACCCTGCCCTCTTGCCTCCTGGCCTGACTGCCCCTTGGCCTGCCTGTCCCTTGCCCACTGGTCTGCCTGCCCTTTGCCTGCTGGCTGCCACCTGACTCCTGGCAGGGTCTTGCTGCCTCCCCTCCCCCCGAGGGGATGCTGTCCCCAGCAGAGGCAGCTGGTGTCCCTGCCATCCTCCCCCTCTCCTGGCAGGAGGCTTCCTCTGCCTGACGACCAGGAGCAACCCCTCAAACCTGCGGTACAAGGCAGAGCTGGAGGCAGCACTGGAGAAGCTGGAGAAGCAGGGAGCCTGGCAAAAGGTCCTGGCCCAGGAGGTGGAGAACTGGGAAAGAGCCACCTCCGAGGAGGAGAGCACCCGGGGCACCGGCTACATCTCCGGGGTGATCTACATCTATCAGAAATGCCCTGTCCCCCAGCTCGAGGAGGACTGACAGACAAAGCAGCCCTGGAAGGAGGGAGGATGAGCACTTGGACGCTTGTAAAACCCATCCCTGTGACCCTTTCCAGGAGCAGGGCAGCTGCTGGAGGGTGACAATGTTTTTGGGAACATCCCCGTGCCCTTCTCTGGCTCCTCCCCACCAAGGTGTGGGGCTCCGGGGACACAGCCTGTTCCTTAGCTTGGGAAGAGTCCCCTGGTTTCATTGGGGTCTCCTGAACACCACCATTAGCTCTGACATTGAGGTGTTGTCCCCAACACCTCAGCCCTCACTGTGACATCTTCAGACCCACCTGGCTGTTCAGAGCCACCTCATGTTTGGGATATCTTCTCCCCACCAGAGTCCTCATCAAAATCCTGATCCTTCTTCATCTTCCCTATCCCAGCCCTCTGTGGTCTTTCCCAGAGGATTGCTGGAGGTGGTCCCTCCATCACCCTGTCCTGTGGTCCTGCTCAGGACACCCTGAGGTGCAGGACACCTCCACATCCAAATCAGGAGCATCTGTGCCAAAGTGACACCCAGCTGAAGAAGCTTTCCAAGCACCATATCAACCTTTCATCCCACAGCATCTGCTTAAGTCTCTGGTTTCCCTACGGCTTTGTGGTTAATGGTCTGGGTGGGAAGTAAGGCTGGGAAGGACTTGAGGAGCTGGTGGCTGCTCCCTACCCAGGAGCCACCCAGCATCACCTGCCCAGCCTGTTCCCCATGCCCCTTGCCATGCTGCCTCCACCCCTCCTCCTCCACTGCTCCCCTGGGAAGTTTTTTACCCAAATCTCTTGCTGGGATGTTTTTCCCTTTAACCTCAGACCTGTTCCTGCCTCTCCCATTCCCACGGGTCAGATTACTTCCTCCCCCTCTGGAGCTCTTCCCTGGCAGGACAACATGCCCACGATTGTCCCCATGCTCACCAGGGACATCTCCCATCTCCCACACTCACCCTCCCTGTGCATCTTGTCTCCCCTGCACGTTGCCCTCCCCTAGGTATTGAGGCCCCAGTGCCCACCTTGGGCAGCTGCCCTGCACCCCTCTCCCCCTGTCTGTCTCTGGGCAACTGGGGGTCATGGCTGTCCCCATCCCTGCACTTGGCTCCTTAATAAAGCCCTTCCTAACACTGCCTGCCTGCTGTGTGTGGTCTCTGGAGCAGAAGGGCTGTGGACCCTCTGGGGTGGGCAAAGGAGGGTGGGGGGGATTTGGCTTTTTTCTGGGGTTGCCTCCTAGTCCCTGAGGACTCAGAGGACCAAGCTCTGTGAGCCTGGTGTCTCCCTGTGCCTCTCTTGGCTCTCAGCACCCTCTCCCTGCCTTAGTTTTCCTGCTGGGGGTTACCCTGAGGGCTGCTGCCACATCCTCGCGGGGACATGAGGACATGCCAGGCACTAGGGCAGCACTCTCCAGCTAGCAGCAGGCTGGCAGGACACAACACCCATAGGACATGTCACTGTCCTCCCCCCCACACACCATGACATTTAGAAATGAGCCCAGAGAGCTTTGGTGGAACCAAGATGTTTATAGCCCACCACGGGCACAGCCCCTGCATGCCAGGGAAAAGGACACAGTGGGGGACCACGCCAGGGTACAGCAAGTGTGGGGAAGGGGATGGGGAAGAGGAGGGGGTGTGGGGCAAGGTGAGAGGGAGGGTGGCATGTGGAGGCTGTATGGGGGTGGCAGTGAAGCCTGGGACGGTGGAGAGCCCTTAGGTTGCAGAGAGCCCTCGGGTTGCAGAGAGCCCTCGGGCTGGCATCCGGGCGCGGCGGCTCACACGTAGTCTTTCATGGGGTAGCTGCAGCCTTTCCTCTCTCTGTCACTGTCCCTGCCTCTCGAGAGACCCGCGGAGCACAGGACGGAGCCGCCGATGAGCTCGAAGGCGAAGGAGAAGAGGCCGACGTAGATGGCAGGTCCCACCTCCCTCTTGAGGTAGTCGGGCACCAGGGGGTTGTAGAAGTTGCAGACGGTGCTGTTAGCGCTTGAGGCCACCGGGATGAGCAGCATGACGCTGGCCATGACGAAGGTGACCCCCGCGATGACGGTGTTCCTGTTCCTGATGAGCTGATCCTCGGCGAAGCGGCTGGACCTGAAGGCCGTCAGGGCGCCGAAGAGGCCGAAGAGGCCGGTGAAGATGGAGGTGATGACCAAGCCGCGGCCAGCTTGCAGCGCGGGGCTGATCTCCAGCAGCGAGTCGTAGGGCTTGCAGTGCGACCCCCCTGCCTCGTTGCCCGTGCAGACCTGGAACAGCCCTTCCGAGAAGGACTGGGATGCCATCATCTGGTTGCCGACGAAGGTTGACAGCCGCCAGGAGGGCAGCGCGCAGGTGACAACGCAGCCGACCCAGCCCAGCACCGACAGCAGCAGCCCGGACAACTGTTGTGTTGGGTTTGTCATTTTCAGCACCTGCGGGGACAGGGCACAACTGTCATAGCCACAGAGCCAGGCAGGACCCTCTAGAGAGCATGGCCCCCGTGCTGGTGTGTTCTGTTCCCATCGGGGTGGGAGCACAACTGTCACAGCCACAGAGCCAGGCAGGACCCTCTACAGACCTGCACAGGGACACTCTGTGGCTCAGGGCAATGCTGCAGGGCAGCATGGGGACATGTGACACAGGGCAGTACTGCAGGTCAATATGGGGCACATGTGGCACTGGCCAGCCAGGTGCCAAGGAGGCTGAGGTGCAGGGCTGCCCGTGTGTCATGCTTCCCTCTACCATGTCCCCACAGCACAGGGCAGTCCCCTGCCATTGTCCCACCCCAGCTCAGCTGAGCAGGTGGCAAATGTTAGGGAGGGGAAAGCTTTCAGTGAGCAGGATGAGGGCTCTCTGTGCCCACCCCAGCATGCTCCAAAGCACAGACACTTCACCACCTTCTCACCCTGCTCCACCGCAGGAGCTTCATCCTCCTCAGCCACCTGCATGGGGCCAGAGGGCACCTGCATGGTGCCAGAGGCCTCTGTCCTCACCATGGCACCAGCTGTTCCCTGTTCAAGGGCAGCTTTTGTCTGGCCCTGCGTGCTGCAAGCGCTGCCCTTTGGACCCAGGATTTCCTCTCTGGGACGCTGGAAATGGGTCAGAGCTCAGGTCTGCTGCCAAGCCTGGTTGCGGTGCTCAAGCACTTTCAGGGGTTCCCTGCTCTTCCCTCAGGCCAGGAGCAGCACCAAGAGGGCAACCCCCTGGTGAGGGACTACAGAGCCCAGGGTCACGGCAGGCATTACCCCTCTGACCTCCAGATAAGAGGGGTGTCCAGTACGGGCAGACACCCCAGGCACGTGGCCCCACCACAGTCACACATGGCCACTACGGCTCCTGGCTCAGCCCAAGTAACTGCCCAGCCCCACGCTGGGCAGAAGCCTCATCCTGCCAAGGGGCAGAGCGCACCCATGGGTGCTGGCACCCATGCCTGGTAGCCGAGACTATATGAGTTTTTATGAGCCCTATGTACCAGCGCGGTATCGGCTGTGCCTGGCACACCCTGTGGCACTTGCTGGAGGTTTCACCAAGGTTCCTCCAGTCCCAGTTTCTGTTTCTTCAGCCCCTCCTTCTCCACTGTGTCCCGAGTTCCTCCCCAGCACCTTTCATCCCTTGGCACCTTGATGGACACCCAGCACCGAGGCTTTGCCTCCCCTGGTTCATGAAAGTCCCTTAGGGCCACAGATAAAGTCCTTCTGCTCAGGAAAGGGAGAAGGAAAGCCTCCTGGGAAGTCAGGATAATGGAAAGCCATCCCAGCCACCCTCCCCCAGCCAGCAGGACCAGGAGGCACCCAGAAAATGGACCACTAGCAGCAGAGACAAGTTGGGATCCCAGCAAGGATGCTCAGCAGAGTGTCACACTCACACTTCCACCTGGACACTGACACCACAGGGCCACAGATGCATTTTCCACACTCACACTTCCACCTGGGCACTGACACCACAGGGCCACAGGTGCATTTTCCACCTCAAGCCCCCAGCCCCAGATGCAACCCCCAGAGCCAGCACTGCCCATCACACACGTCGAGGCGGCAGAGAAGGATGTTCCCAAGGCAGCAGAGTGCAGCCTGGCACAAGCTGCCGTGCCAGAAGCAGGATAGGCAAAGCAGCCTGCGTGGCCCACGCCAGCCCCGGGCTGCTCCCAGGGAAGGCTGCTGGGTGGCCACGGGGCCAGCACGTCCCAACCTGCCCCTCGCCAGCGCCCCTCACCTTCCTGCTCGGGTGGGAAGATCACATCAGGACAAGCGTGGGACATCCCCAACACCAAGGCATTGTGCCACGAAGGCAGCTGTCATGCCCTCCCCGGGGATGGCTCAGGAAGCAGGGGTCAGGCAGCAGTTGGGATCGCAGGGAGCTGGGGGATCTTGCAGGGGCTAAGGGTGGGTGGCACAGAGGCAGCAGGCTGCCCTGCCACGGAGGCAGCTGCTGCAGGGGGTAAAGAAAAAGCAGCACGCAGGGTCCGAGCAGCTGCTGGTTTAATGTGGGAAGAAGGCTGCGAGGCGGGGATGAGCGGCGGCACAGCCTGCGGGGACACCGTGAGCCACCCTCCGCTGCCCCTGGCCTGGGCACCCCCACTCAGTGAATGCCAAGGGGGCCGTGGGGCTGGGCGCACCCCACGGGATGGGGTCGGGTGTGGGAGTCAGCCTGTTCCGTGCAGGTGCACGATCCTGCTCCGTTCCTGCCTCCCCGACCGGTTCTCCCAGCCCAGCTGCCGCCTTCCCACTCCCAGGATAATGATGCCCCCGCCCCGGGGAGCTGCCACCCGAAATCAGGCACCAGTGGAGCCGCTCCAAGCCCCAAAAAGTAGGTCAACATCAAAATCTGGGGTACAGACAAGCAAGAGCCCCCACTGACCCTCAAGACCCTGCCGGGGTCTGCAGAGACCCCGCTCCCCATGACTGTCTGGGACAGGTTTAGTGTCCCCACCAGCACCGCTGCCCACCCCAGGAGGCACTTGCCCAGCTGTACCGGGGGTGGCTTTAGCCAGCGAGCACCATGCGGCGCCCATGGGAGCCGAGTCACTGAGTGATGCACCCCAATAGCAGGAGCCAGCACATGCTCAGGGTGGTTTTTCCAGAGAAAATGCCATGCTCGGGTACTCCGGAGGGAGCAGGACCCCCACCGGAGGGAACAGCCAGGACAGGATCTCCCTGTTCCCAGTCTCAACCGAGATTAAAGAACCAGCTTCAACCCCCTGGTGAACAAAGGCAGCTCTGTCTGCTCTCCCTCGCAGCTCCCCAGCACGCAGCCCTCCCTGCCCCGGCTCCCAGCCAGCCCCCAGCCCAGCCGGGGGGGGCTCTTCCCAGTAATACTGGGGGGTGTCCAAGCGGGCTCGGCGGCTCCTAGACGTAGTTGCTAGCTGGCAGCGAGCGAGCGGCCGTGAACTTGGCAGAGTAGGGCTGCTCGCCCCGGGGGGGGCAGGTGCAGCAGAGGATGCCCCCTCCCACCAGCAGGAGCACCGAGGCTGCCCAGCCCACGTAGAGGGATGACCCCAGGTCACGCTTCTGCGATTCGGTGACCAGCGGGTTGTAGAAGTCCCGGATGATGGTGTTGGCCGACCAGGAGATGGGGATGAGGACAAGGATGCCGGCGACGATGAAGATGACTCCGGAGAGGATCACGACCTTGGCTTTGGCGGTGTCGTCCTCCACGCAGTTGGTGCACTTGCCCCCGGTGACGGCCAGCAGGGTGCCCAAGATGGCCAAGACGATGGCCACCACCACCATGGCGCGGGCGGCTTGCAGGTCCTGCGGCAGGGCCAGCAGGGAGTCGTAGACCTTGCACTGCATCTGCCCCGTGCTCTGCACCACGCAGTTCATCCACAGCCCTTCCCAGATGATCTGGGCCACCACGATGTTGTTGCCGACGAAGGCCGTCTCCCGCCACATGGGCAAGGCGCAGCAGAGGATGGAGGCCAACCAGCCGATGACGGAGAGGGCGATGCCCAGCACCTGCAGCCCCATGGAGGCCATGGCTCGCCGCCCCTAGCCCTGCCTGCCTCTTGCCGCGCAGTGCCGGCTGCCGGGACCATGGCAGGCGTTATAAGCCTTTGCCGAGGGAGGAGCAGCGGCCGCCGCCGCCGTCCTGCCGCCAGCACCGGACGGAGGGGTAGAACCAGTTTCCCGGGATTCTTCCGCTCGCATTTCTCCCCGCAGGGATGACACTTAATATCCCAGCTGCTCCCACGGAGGAGGATGCAGAAGACCGGGTTTGGGCCACCCAGGCGCAGGAGCTGCGTCCCACCGCTGCCCCCGGGGCAGGCAGGCGCGTCCCACCGCTGCCGCAGGGGCACATCCTGGGATGCTGAAGGCGAAGAGCTGGTGGTTGTCCAGGCACCGGGATGTCTCTGCCAGCACCTTCTGCTTCATCTCCTGGGTGGGGTCCCTCCATGCTTTCCTGCCTCAGTTTTCCCTCCACCCCAGCTCTTGGGGCAGCTGCTCCTGCAGCAGTCCAGGCTCCGGCCCCTGCGGCCCCATGCCAGGGGAGCAGCACACACTGTCCCTGCCCCGCCACTGGGCTCCTTGCCCGGCAGGACACAAGTAGCTCTTGTTTGTTCCTTGGCATCCATACCAGCTCTTCCCAGCCCTCTTTCAGGCCCTCGGGCAAGAGGTGTCACTGCCCAGACCCACAAACCGGTTGGAGCGGCTGCCGGCTCCCCACAGAGCAAAGACTGCACTGCCTGGGGCAAGGAGGGGGCAGACCCCAAAACCCACCCCAGCTCGTGTGGCACCAGCGAGCTGAGGGTCACACCGCAGCCTCCACCGCCAGCCCTGCCCTCCATCCCTCTTGCCTGCGCCGCCTGCGTGACTCAGAGGGTCAGCACAGAGGTGGCCTCGGAGTGTCCCTGTGGGTTCCGGGGTGCCAGGTGCAGGCAGGGCAGCAGGGTTGGCAGGGCCAAGTGGTGCTGGCAGCACTTTGACACGACCAGCTGAAGCCTTTGCCAGGCTGTGCTGATGCCCACGCCGGTGCCGATACCAATGCCGGTGCCAATGCTGATGCAACGCTTTGGGTGCTGCCCAACTTCTCTTTTCAGCCATGAGCTCCCCCCCGAACATATCCCCTCCCTGCCCCTTCCAAAGTCCCACCAGCACCTGCGTAGGTGCAGCACGAGGCCAGACAGACCACAAGGACAGACAGACGGACGTTGCACTGTTCCCCCAAGCTGACTTAATCCCGGGGCTCTGGAGCAGATAACAGGGCCTGAGATAATCCTGGTTTTCCCAGCAGGGGGGCGACAGGGACGATCCCACCTCTAGTGCCAGGTGTTTGGCACCACAGTCTCCAGAGCTGTCACTGCCCACGCTGGGATGTCCCTCAGCCATCAGCCCCTGGTGTGGTGGGATGAGCTGGGTGGTCCATGCACCACAGTGCCATGAGGATGCCAGCAGTGCCTGGGCTAGGGATGCTGGTGCCCAGTGTGGCAGCAGTAGGCAGAGCAGAGCCCAGGCACTCCAAGACTTGGGTCTTGCTGCACACTGTCTGGTGATGCCCAGCTGGGTCCTGTTTGCCTGACCTGTGCAGGAGGAGCTATCCAGGCACCTGGCTGTACTGAGATGCTTCCTCCATCCCTCTGTCCTGTTGGAGCACCCACATTACTCGCATACCAGCGTGCCCACCCTAGGGCCTCCAGGGTCAAGGCCTCCCTTTAATCTGCAGGACTCTGGAACTTCCCTGCCAGGGCCAGACTCTGCCCGAGGCTTTCAACTCCCAGCCAGCTGCTGTAACCACCAAAGGATTTGGGGTTGGAGAAAGGCACGTGCCCAGGTGTGTGTTCACCTCAGACGGGCATGCCTGTGTCCCCACAGACACGTGGGGACTTGCCTCTGGGCCGGGGACAAATGGCAAGGTGGGGCCAGGGACTCTTTCATTTGCAGAGCATCAAAGACCAGAGCCACTCAGGCTCCCCCCTCGGAGCCAGAGCAGGCGCCAGCAGGGCCCTTGGGCAGCCAACTGCTGTAATTAAAGCCAGAACGTGACTTATAGTCAAAGTGGCAGCTGCCCTGGGAAGCAGCCCCTGTGCCCTGTCCCCCAGTGACACACTCACCCGACTGGCACAGCCAGCCCAGTGTCCACAGCACTGCCAGCAGCAGAGAGCAGAGAAGCAGCAGGCAGCCCTTGGGGCAGCAACCTGTCACTGGTGCCCACCGATCCAGAGGAGCAGCACAAGTAGGGCCATGGCACCACTGAGCTCCTCAGCATACATCATTCAGGGCCATCAACACACAAGCACCAGCCCCACCTCGGCTGCCCATGCCCAGGTGCATCCCACAAGATCACAGCCCCAGCTTTGTCCCAGTGTCATCTGCAAGGGGACATGGTGCAGGGATATGCCATGGTAGGCACACAGCACAGCTTAGCTCAGCAGGAAGCTCCTCCACCCCAAAACAAGGTGCTCATCCTATCCCAAGCTGTCACCACCTGCCCCAGTGCCCAGCTGGGTGTGGAAGCCCTGCCATGAATCCACTGGGATTTGCAGGATGGGGGAGCCCATTCAGCCCCTCTTCCACTGCACACTAACAGGGTCAGACTTAGGATTAAATTCTTCCCAGTGAGGGCGGTGTGACATTGGCACAGGTTGCTCAGAAGAGTTGTGGATGCTCTCTCCTTGGAGGTGTTCAAGGCCAGGCTGGATGAGGCCTTGAGCAACCTGGGCTGGTGGGAGGTGTCCCTGCCCATGGCAGGCAGTTAGAGTCAGATGAGTTTTAAGGTCTTTTCCAACCCAAATCATGAATCTATGAATCCTGGCACATCAGCCACCAGCCCTTTATGGTTTGGGAAATGCCCTTGACTGATCATGGCCACTTCACTGGGCTGGGGATGTGCCTCAGACCCACAGCTGGGCAGTAAGGCCACCCCTGGGCATTAAACCCAGTGCCACCACAGCACTGGGCAGTGCCAGGTACACAGCAGAGGCTGCACCACCCTGACCTTGCTCAGAGCATAGGACACCCTGTGGGGAGAGGGCTTGGAGCATGAATCCTCTGCCAAAGAGCCTGGGGACAAACCCAGCCAGGTCATGGGTGACATTCCCACCTCACACACATCCAGCACCAGCTCAGCTCCACATCACTGAGCCAAGAGCCCCTCACTGCCCACCACTCGCTCCCAAACTCACTGCCCTGGCTACCTGGAGGCCACAGACCTGCCAGCCAACACTGATCCACCAGGATCTCCAGCTTCACATCCAGGCCAGGCATGGCCACCCCCACGGAGATGGGAGGGAATTAGTTACCGGCAGCCCAGAGACTTCATGTTCCCTAAAGAAGTCCTCGCCCAGCATAACCCCGCCTGACCTGCTCAGCTCTGCAGAGTCAGGGAAAGCAAAGTCTGCTCGGTGCAGCAGGACAGGAGCCGCCTGCCAGGAGCCATGGGGTCCCCGGGGGGGCTCAGCCGCCGCTGCTGAGAGCCGCAGGACCTCCAGCCTGCAGCCCGATCTGCCCTGCTTGCTGAGCAACCAGCAGCTCTGAAGCGGGAAACCAGACCCAGGCGGTGCCCAGGTGGCTGTTGAAGGCATGGGGAACACAGCCACACACCAGCCTGGGGGGAACACGAGCGGTACGGTGGGGGTGCCCAGGGCGTCAGTGGGGGTGCCCCCACCGACAACGCTGGCAGGAAGCAGGACGCCTCCACGGAGCCTCACAGAACTAACCTGAAGCCCTCAGGATGAGGATGCCCCAGGCACGCCGAGATTTTGGGCGGCTCAGCATCCCCCTGGGCGAGCTGCCAAGCCCTTTGCTACGTCCTGCCGGACCGTGCGCCCCCAACCCCACCACCTCCATCCCCCAGCTCTCCGTGTGCTGGCAGGGCAGCGGCGGCCCCATCCCCGCCCCGTGCTCCGGCAGACAGAGGCACCATTGATGCTGGGAGCAGCCTTACCTGCTCGCACGGCTGTGCAGAAAGGGGTTCAACAATAGGCTGTCTGTGTGCCCTGGCCGGGGCAGAGCCAGCAGCCCCGCACTGAAATATAAGCAGGCGAGGCAGCGTTTAGCGCCCAGCCCTGCTCCCCCGGGGGGCAAAGGTGCCGTCACCCCGACCGCAGCGGTGGGGGAACACCCCAAACCCTTTGCCAGCCACACGTGAGGGCGACGCTGCCCCACAACGCCCCGGGGGGGTTTCTGCCTCTGTCACCTCCCGCTCGCCCCCAAGGGTGCTGGCTAAAGGTTGGGAATGTCTGCAATAGGTGTCCCCACCCCAGCGGGGCGAGTGTCCTTCCACGGGCCACCAAGCCAGCAGTGCTCCAATGACCCCTTCGGCTGGGGTCACCGTGACGCGGCAGGGCAAACCTGTGTCACCAGTGGCTGCAGGAGGCCTCCCTGCTTTGTCCCCATTCCAGCAGAGCTGCTGTGGGTGACGCTCCTCATCCCTTCCCAGCATTGGGGGGGGGTGAGCAGAGAGGTTTTGCCCGGGTGGGAGATGCAGCAGCAGGAGGGATGGGGATGCTGCCGGGACCCCCATTAGGGACGCTGGTCCTGCTGGGCTGGTTTGGGTAAACAGCAGCAAGCTGCTGGTTTGCTCACCACAAGTGCACTGTGGTGGCCATCACCCTGAAACCAGAACCTCGAAACCCTGGTGATTTTCCTCTTCCTCTGCCGTGAGTCAGGCAGTGGTGGCTGCCCCGGGCCGGCACAGCACCCTGCAGCCTGTACTTTGCCCAATTTGGGACGATGATGTAGGGACGCTGCACGTGGGGCTCTGATTGCAGGGTCAGGGGCTGCACTGCTTCACCTCAGCCCTGACCCTTCAGCCCCTACCCCAGGGGTACCTCCCCCCACCTCCACACTGCCCTGTACACCTGATGGGGGTGTCCCCGTTACCCCCACAGCCCTACCTAGGGTCCCCCCATGTCCTGCACCCCTGCATGAGGTATCCTCCATGCCCCACGTCCTTGCCTGGGGTAGTCTCATTGCTCCACAGCCCTGCATGAGGTATCCTCTGTGCCCCACATCCCTACCTGGGGTACCTAATTGCCCCACAGCCCTACCCAGGGGTATCCTCTGTGCCCCACAGCCTTACCCAGGGGTATCCTCATTACCCCACAGCTCTATCCAGGTGTATCCTCATTACCCCACAGCCTTACCCAGGGGTATCCAAATTGCCCCACAGCCCTACCCAGGTGCATCCTCATTACCCCACAGCCCTGCATAAGGTATCTTTTGTACCTCACACCCCTACCTGGGCTATCTAAATCGCCCCAGCCCTATGCCCCACATCCCTGCCTGTGGTATCCCCATAACTCCATACCCAGGAGTATCTCCCCCTCTGTGTCTGGGGTATCCTCCCTGCCCCCTGCCCCTCCATGGAGTATCCCCATTGCCCCACATCCCTACCTGTGGTATCCCCATAACTCCATACCCAGGATTATCTCCCCCTCTGTGTCTGGGGCATCCTCCCTGCTCATTGCCCCACAGCCCTGCTCTGGGGTACCCCCACCCCCGCAGCATGTGCCCGTGGAGCCGTGGGTGCCAGTGCCCGTGTGTCTGCGGCTACGTGCACGGCCCTGCCGCCGCCTCCCGCCCGTTCACCGCTGCCTGTGTGCGCGTGTCTGTCCGTGTGCCTGCCTGCGCCTGTGTCCATCCGTCTGTCCGCATGTGCAGCTGCGTGCCCGGGTGTCGCTGCCGGCACAGGGGGTGTGAGTTTGGGTGGGTGTGTTCAGGCACCTGCGCGCACCCCCCGAGGGCGCTGCCTCAGCCCTGCCTGTGGAGTGAGCTGCCTGCTCCCCTGCCTGCACAACCTGCGAGGGGACGGACACACACCTGCGCCCCTGCCTGCACAACCTGCGAGGGGACGGACACACACCTGCGCCCCTGCCTGCACAACCTGCGAGGGGACGGACACACACCTGCACCCCTGCCTGCACAACCTGCGAGGGGATGGACACGGACACACGACTCGGCCAGCCCAGGCTCTGCCGTGCTTGGCAGGGGGGCTGCAGCACCCCAACCGAGCTTGCCCACCAGTGGGTAGCACTGGCACCACGGGCAGTCCAGGGTGCCCTCAGCACCTCCCAGTGACACGGAGACAAGTCTTTGGGGTGCTGCTTTCATGGGGTCCTCGTCAACAGCACGTGTGGGGTACTGGGTAGCCTCAGAGCCACCAGCCCTGGCTGGCTGTAAGAGGGTTGGGGTACCCCTGGAGGGGGTGATCAATGGGGTGACAGAACTCCACCTGGACAAATAGAGGGTGTATCGAGGTGCCATGGTGTGGCAGAAGCCCACCTGGCCAGACACAGGAGCTATCGTGGTGCCACAGGGTGACAGAAGCCCACCTGGCCAGGCACAGGAGCTGTCATGGTGCCACAGGGTGACAGAAGCCCACCTGGCCAGGTACAAGGGGTATTGAGGTGCCACAGGGTGACAGAAGCCCACCTGGCCAGGTACAAGGGCTATTGTGGTGCCACAGGGTGACAGAAGCCCACCTGGCCAGGTACAAGGGGTATTGAAGTGCCACAGGGTGACAAAAGCCCACCTGGCCAGATACAAGGGCTATTGTGGTGCCACAGGGTGACAGAAGCCCACCTGGCCAGG
>VWZI01009395.1:82955-96734 GCA_013396835.1 Psilopogon haemacephalus
GAGGCGGGAGCGGTGCGGACGGAGCCAGGTGAGACCCTGCCGGAGCCCCCTGCCCTCCCCTCCCCTCCTCTCGCCTCCCAGCGGGCACCGAGCACCGAGCACCGAGCACGGTCCCTGCTCCCGTCCCTGTTCCCCCACCGGTTCTCGCGGCGCTCCTCAGCCCCTTCTCCGCCGCCACCACCGCGGCCGGCCGGGCCCCGCTCCGCCTTCTTCTCGCCGCCCGATGAGCGGGGCCTCCCCGGGGCCTGTCTGTGAGGGGCGGTTGCCGGCCCGCTGGCGGCAGCGCCGAGGCGGCGGTAACGGCCCTGCGGCGCCGTGTCGGTGGGACAAGCTGCGTCGGCGGCGGGCCCGGTCTGGGTTTGCACGGCTCCCCACGGCGCGTAGCGTGGCCGCTGACCGCAGGGGTCGGCCCCGGGGTGCCGCTGTGGGCTACAGATGGATTCGCTTTACTAAGGAACGAGACGCGGGGCTGCCGCCGGGTCAGGCCCGGGGCGGGGGCAGCCTGCCTGCTGCCGGCCCTGCTGCTCGGTCCGGCGGCTTTGCTGGGCCTCCGCCCCCTTCGTACCGGGAACGGCAGCTCTCCGCCAGCCCCGCGGCGGCATTGGGCGGCCCCCGGCTCGGTGAGCTCTCGCTGACGGAGCAGAGGCTGCGGGCCAGGCCTGCCTGCCCTAGTCCCGGGAGCGGAGTGCCTCCGCTGCCCTCCCGTCCGGGGCCATCCCACCTGTGCAAGGGACTTACAAGTCCTACCTGGCAGCAGCTCTCGGGTGAGGGATCCTAGTGCTACACTGACCGTGGTAACGGCACGGGGCTGCTTATTCTGACAGCCTCCTCCCCCCCTGCATCCTACTTGCTGGTTTTGCCTGGTGCCCCCTGCATGAGGTCAGACATTGCAGGTTTGTGGAGACTGTTCCACCTCTTTTTTGCTGGGTACAAGCCGGGGAACCTTTCTGTCCTGATCTGACTCTGCTGGTGGCTGAAGTTTGGTGTGGAGTTGGCACTGCTGCAGTGGTTTGACACTTAACCAGGAAAACCCTCAAAGAACTGCGTTGCAAACCTGAGTTTCCTTAAAGCATCTCCTTAAAAGTATCCCAACCTTCCACAGGTGCTTTTGGGTTTTCCTGCTGAGTTAACTGAGGGGAGATGAGCTCACAAGAACCTGTGTTAAAGTGGTGGCTCCCGGAGAGCCTTGTTTGGGTGTTACATTGACAGGCTCAGAAGGATCTTACTGCTGATTTTGTCGGTGACCTGAAGCAAGTTTGCAGCTAAAAGCTGGTGAAGCACAGAAGCAACTCGGAGTGCTGACTGGGGAATAAGAGATGAGGCTCTGACATATTGGTCTGGAACTGTATCTCTGCTCAGGCTATGCATCTATTACCAGAGGAAGTAAACTGTTATGTAAACAGAGAAACCAAGGAGGAAGGGTTGAGGACTGTGCTAGGAAACAGCAGTTTTTGTGCGGGTTCATTGAGATGTTGGACACTGAAGGCAGAGCTGGGGGCAGGCAGGAGAAAAGCTTCTCTTTGATACCTCACCATGTGGCTGTGGAGAAGGAGATGCTCTTAGCTCAGCTCCCAGGCAGCTGCAAACTCTTCTGTGCTGCTAGGCCCAGGTTTGGTGCTTGTGTGTGGGGCAAAGGCTGGTAGTAGAAAGCTGGGCAGAGGTTAGAGACAACGTGCAGGGCTGGGATTAAAGGTGAGAAAAGCTGCCATGTGGTGATGAGAACTCCCATCTGCTTCATTCAGCAAGAAGATTTGGTCAGTCTGTGTGCTTGTGGGGGACAGAAGTTGGGCTGTGGGAACTGTGTGGCTGGTGGTGGTACAGGAGTGTGTGTGGAAACAGAGCCTGTGTTTTTAAGTGATAGAGACTCAAACATGACAGAGACTCAAACTTCCCAAAGTCGGTGATTTGCTGGCAACATCTCCCTTTGTTAAGTTAGGCCGTGGCAAGCATTGCAGCTCTGCTGACAGCCTGAGAAGTTGTGTGGTCTGGAATCTGCAAGGTGGCCACATCTGCCTCCAGGGCGTTCGCTAGGAGATGGATGTCTTCGGTAAACAAAGTGAGATGAAGGCTGGCAAATCCATTTCGAAGCTTTACTTCGAGTTCTTAATTTCTAGGAACATCTGCTTTCCCCTTTGCTGCAGTTCACAGGAATCTGTTTACACTGGCAGCAGAGCTGTTTGGTTTTTCTGAGAGAGCCTGAACAGGGAGGTTTCCCTCAGATGTGTTGTCGCTGTTAGTTTGGTGGCAGTGTCCTTCCAGCCCTTCTGTCTTGCTGTCAGTGTCACTTAGCTGTCAGATAGAGCCGTAGCAAGCTAAATGGAAAAAGGAAAATTAAAAGAAACAAAAGCAAGGGAAGCTTCAGGGTTAGATCTTAACCATGATAGAGAGGCTTTGGAGGATGCTGCTGTGCCAGCTCTTACTGTTATCTCCATCTGCCAAAATCTGCACTGGTCTTGCTTTTGGTTCTCGTTCGTGTGGGGCTTCTCAGCACCACCCTTGTCCCAGCCCTGGTGGGAGTGAAGGGGATGTGTGCAGCTATCCCCTGTCCTGCTGGCCTGTGTCTTGCTGAGCTTTGCTCACCTGAGGGCAGGCACCAGATCTGAATGGCTCTTGTCCACCCTGATTATGAGGATTGCTCTGGGAGCTGGGCCTCTTCCTCCAGGAGCTGTTGCTTTCCTCTGTGCTGTTTCAGACAGCTATTTCCACCCTGGTTCTGCATCCTCAGCTCTTCTTTAGAGGCTGCTGTCAGATCAGGGGGAGTTGCTCTCAGTAATAGTTTGGTAAGTGAATTAAAAGGAGGTTAGAGAGAAAATGATTGTTTCTTGGGGGGGTTGTGTGGTTACGTTGAACATGTGAAGTTATTTTACAAGAAAATCAGGCAGGGTAGTCTAACAGATTATTTGTATCAGGGGAAAAAGTGAACAGGAGGGGGGGGAAATTGAAGGAAATCATTGTTGTCTGCTTGCACATCACAGTCAACTTCCCAGAACAGGAAAATGTTCCCTTATTAAGGGACTAATGATTACTAACAATTAGCAGGCAATTCCAAAAGCTCATACCTTCCTCTTCCATCCAAGGCAGCTCCTTCCAGCCACAGCTTTCTGCTGCTGGGTGCTTCTGAGTTTGGATGTGGGCTCTTATCGTGGGGCTCAGCTCTATCGCTGCCTGCAGGAGAATGTCAACATTTGCAGAGCTCCATCAGAGCCCTTTTGAGATAACCATGAATGGAGAAGATTGCTATTAACAAAATTACTTTGCTCTCAACAAATTAGCGTAACAGATTAATCCCTGCTCGTAATCCCTGGCTGGCTGTCCAGGAGGATGCCTGTGCTGTCGCAGAGCAGGGAGGAATTTCTGCTGATAGAATCGCTTCCTTGTGTTCCTCTGAAGCAGTCCTGTGCAGTTCCACACACTCTCACCAGCCTGGAAGGATAGGATTTCCCTGAGGAGGGATCAGATCATTAGCTTATAAATAGTAAATGCTTGTCCAGCCTGCTTCTGACTGCTTGTTGTCTGGTGGTTGTCTCATGTCCTGCCTTTGCATCTGCACCTTGTGGCCCAAAACCAAATCCAAGGAAATCAGACGTACTTCCTGTTGGAGGTGATGACTTTGCATAAGGAAGGAAACTGCCCTGGTGTGAGGTGCTTCAGCTTTGCACAGTTTCAGATGTGATTGATCTGAAAGGCTGCAGCGGCAGCAATGCACTGTGCTGCTGTGTACCTCGGGGTTGTGCCTGCTTCCAGGGGGAAATCAGCTCTCTTAACTGGGAGTGTGGGCTGCAATGAAACTGAAACACATCTGAAACAACTGAAACACACCCTTTGCAATGAGCCCATTTCACCTGCTAGAGAGCTTGTGGGAGTATTGGGGAGCCCTTCTTGCTAACTGAGCTCTTGTGAGTTCTTTTAGGGCTGCACGCACACATTCCCCTTACCTGCCAGCTATTTCCCTCCAGTTTTGCTTCATCTATTGCAGATTTGGTCAATCTTATGGCTGCTGTGAGTGCTTGATGCCCATGGAAGTTTAAGGCCTGTCAAGACTCCTGGCACAGCTGCCCAGCAGCTGTCCTTTTGTGTTCATGCTCAGCCTTCCTCATGCTGAGGTTTTGGTATGGAGCTTTCCATTCCCCCTGCTGTTCCTGGCTTTGCCTCTGGGCTGGAGGAGCAGCTTCCTCTTCTCCAGGATGCTTCACTTGGACTTGGGATAGTTTTGTATGGGGTTTGTTTTGCAGCATTGTTCTGCAGGCCTGAGTGATTCTGGAGGCAGTCAGTTTGAGAGCAGGGTCTTGCCTTTCCTTGGGGAGCTCACACTGATGGGGCACAGCAACCAGCAAAACCAGACAGCTGGGTCCTGCTCCTAGCCGTGCTTGATGACTTTGTGGGCACTTATTATTTTGATTTTGTTGCTCTTTCTCAGTTGAGAGATGTCCTCAAATCTCTTCTTCGAGAGGGAGAAGCCTGCCCAGAGCCTATCCCAGGAGAGGAGAGTTGTGTGTCTTGTGTATTCCCTTTCAACGTGTATCAAGTAACCTGCATCAGAGGCTTCCTTTTGTGTAGTGTGCATTTGTAGGAGCTTTCAGTCTCTGCTTTAGAGCAGTAGCAATCTTCCTTCCCTTGTGGATCACACAGCTTATCTTCTAGGTGGAGTGTTTGCTCAAAAGCATGTTTGATCCAGCTGATTTCCTGCACTCTAAACCCCGTGAAGGTCAGCTCTGCTGGGCACACACAGTGCTTTACCTTTTGCCAGTGCTGCTCTTCCTGGGGGAAAAGAATCCCCACACTGACTCTCGTGAGGGTGCACGTCTGGTAGTGCTGCGACCACGCTGGCCAACAGCCACAGCATTCATGGCTGGGGTGGTGAGGGCTGAGGTTTACCTGAGCCTTGGGAATGGGCTTAGCTAGAAATAAGGTGGAGGGGCCTGTTCTGATGGCAAAGTGCAAGCTGTGCATTGGGCAGCTCTGTCTGAGACCCAGCAAACAGTAGAGTCTGGCGACTCTTGCTGAGGCTGCTAACCTCCAGCAGCTCCACCCCTTATTGGAGGATTCTGTCGTGGCAGCAGAGACATAGGTAGACACTGCTCCCAACTTATCTGCTCTGGGGGGGCAAAGTCTTGTATCTGAACTTAAGCCCAGATTCACAGCAGGGTATTCTCTAGAGCTCAGCTTTCTTCCATTTCATGGCTCAGCCAGCCCTGACTGCGAGGCAGAGTCGTTGTTCCTTTTCCAACTTGACCAGTTCTTCGTTGCAGAATGAAATGGTGGAATTGTTCTCTCTGGCAGAACGTGCTTGGATGTGGTACTGCCTGAGTGACAGCTTTATGGTAAGGACCCTCAAAGCATTTCTACTTCACACTCAGTTCAGTTGCTTGGACTCTGCCAGCCTGTCTCTGATGGCCTCTGTTGAGACTGAGGACTGCTCCGAGCCAGGGGTGCAGCTTGCATTGTTCCTTCTGGAAGCTTCAGAGAGCTTTGTTGGTTTTGTTTTTTGTTCTAGAAACTCATGGAAGTAGCCAGCTTTCTCTGAGAGGATGATTGCCTTGTGGCAATCCAGCACAGTTCTATTATTTCATCTGTACTGCCTGGATGTGCAATAAAATCCCTTTTTATTTTTATTTTTTTTTTCCCCTTCCTTTAATCTCTCCGAGTAATTGCTGGAAGTTTGCTTTATTGCCAGAGCATGACTGGCATGTAGCAGTTGGTACCACCAGTGCTAGGGCCAGCTAGAACTCTGTGTCACTGTTTTTATGTGGACAGGAGAGGCTGTTGTCTCGTTTACGAGGCACCTACACCCAGTTTTGAGAACACCTCGCCGAGGGTACTCGAGGAGAGCGTGGCTGGCTGCCAGCCCGGAGCTCAGGTCACTGCCTGTGCTTCCTGCATCATGGCTTGCAGCCGGCTCCACCTGCCAGCAGTGTCACCTGATGGGCTCCTCATCACCCCTAGCGTTTAGATGTTGATTTAAAAGGTTAGAAGGACCCTCGGAGCCTTTGCTTCTCACCCCAGTCAGCATCATTTGGGCTTGTACTTGCTTCTGCTTTCTGGTCAGACTGCACAGCCTCCTTCCTGCCTCCCAGCAGGTTAGGGCTGCAGCTGCCCCGGTGCCAAAGGCAATTATCTTTCTTCCCTGAATTTCCCAAAGACCAAAATGTTCAAATCTCACTGAAAACGTTGAAGCAGGATGCACCTGGGTGCAAACCAAAATGCCTGTGTTACCCTGGAGGTCAGACTTGAGTAAGAGGGAATGAAGCTCCTCGGGCACAAGGCTTGAACTGAAGCTGGATGTGAAAATGGAGCAGCCTGTGTGCAGTGGGGCAGGAAGCTGTGTTTGAGTGTGGGATTCACAGCTGGGGGAGTTGGTCGGAAGGTGCACAGCAGAATGGGATCCGATGAGCTCTTCTGGAAACATCAGTGCTATTTTTTTTTTCTTAAGGTGTTTTACATACCCCTGAGGATGCTGTGTCTCCTGGATGTTACCAGTGACCTGGGGTGTTAAATTCCACCCCTGGCCAAGTCTTCGAGTCTTGCTGTCAATTTCCCTGCACCTTTGGGGAGCTCTGGGTTCTTGTCAGCCCCTCGTTCCCTCTCCAGTGCCATGAGTGCTGTGACTCCAGGGTTTGTCACAAGCTGACACTTTCATGTCCCCTGTATGTGGGAGTTACTTCCTTTGATGCTGTAGTTCAGTGCTGTTTCTGTGCCTGCAATGCTTCTGGGCAGCCATTTCCCTACAGTCCCAATGAGTTAGGCAGTGTAATGGCTGGGATCCCTGCAGGGCAATTAACTCTCCTCTTTCTGGGGTATGAGTTTTTCTTTCTGTCTGAATCCTCTGTGCTTCTAGACAATATGCCTGATCCTTCTCAGTCCTCTGCAAACACCTCTATCATCTGCACAAGGCTGTTCGTTGCCTGCCTGGTATGAAGGGGAGATCTGCTTCTAGAATGTGTTAGCTGTGTCAGGGGAGCTACTGCCTTGCACTTCTCATATGCATCTCGTTTAAAGCAGATGACAAGAGCTGACTACCCTAGGAAAAGGAAAGCTCCAGTGCCCCCCTCTGGTTCTCTGCACCTTCTCCACTGTCCAGGTGGTATCCAGAGGCCCTGAAAGTGTGTGCAAACCTAGCCAGGAGCTGCAGATATTCAAGAGGGGGAGTCTAAGCAAAGAGAAATCTCACCTTGCTTGCAGTAAGGAAGCTTCTCTCTCTGAATCTGGTTTCCCCAAGGTGCCAGAGGCTCTGTGTGCTGCCCCCTTTCCCTTTTGCAGGGAGAGGGTATGGCACTGTGCCCAGGGAGAGGAATAGAGCTGAGGTCAGTGGTTTGTGTAAAAGTTATATATGAGCTGAGTCTGTCAACCAAACGATGGTGAATTTTGGCACCGATGCCAACACTGACACTGCTGGTTGGTATTAGAGCAGGTACAGTGCCTTCAGAAAGTAATTTTATTAGTGTATTGAGGGAGCTTTTTCATCCCTGAGGTAACCCAGTGCTGTGTATCCTTTCATTCCTGTTCCAGCACCCACACTGCTGCCCTGCTCTGGGCCTTGTTGCTTCTAACTCAGGGAGGTAAAAAGTACATTGGGCTCTGAATGTGTTATTGGCGTAGGCTGAGCTTTCGTGTTTGGATTTAGCTGCTATGGGAAGAGAAAGTCCCTTGATTTCAAAGCAGAAGTGCCTGTTCAAGCTGTGAAAACCCTGCTTTCCAGGGGGTTTTGAACCTCTAGTACATCATCCTAGCAGCAGTTGTAACTAAAGGGCAGCACAACAGCAAAACAGGCTTGTTAAAAGCCCTGTGGTAAGGGAAGGAGCTGTGGTGGGAGTCCCCTAGGTATTGGAGGCATGTGCAGAAATCCCCAAGATGACCTAAAGGTAAGTCCCAGACTTTCCCTGCAGCTTTGCCTAATTGCCCCATCTTGTACGGCAGTGTCAAAGGCTTCTCTGCTGGGAAATGGGAACTTAAAGTCGTTACTGGAGCAGCTTTGCTCTGATCCTTCAGCTGATGTTGGCCCACTGGCTGTGAGAGTTTCATTCGTGTTCCTCAGCATGGCAGTTGTTGTCCTTCAAGTGTGCATCTGCAGTGCTGGGTGGGAAATCCAAATGGGGGCTTTCAGAGAATTGAGCTGGGTAAATGAATCTGTGCCTTAAACATGAAGCTCTGGTGTTGACTTTGTGTTCCTATAGAATGTTGTGGTGCTGTGAGTCACCAGGGTGCCTGCCCTAGAAGAGCAGATTCTCTCTCTTTGTGGCACAGCAGGCTGGGAGCATGAAGAACCATGCTGGAGAGGAGCTGTTCTGCTTGCTGAAGGTGAGGGAAGTGGTAATTAATGGAGTTGCCTGAGGGTGAGATTTGATGGGCTGGGAGAGAAGCTGGACCCGCAGGGCAGCCCCTGCAAGACGAATAAATGATCAGAAGGAACGACTGAGCAGGTCTGCTTTTCTCTGAAAGATTGCTCGTGGCCTTTCTTGTGCCTGAGGCTGACTCAGGCACTGACCATTCCTGGTAGGAGAGCCAGGAGCTTGTGGGATGGAAGGTACTGTGCTGCTCCCAGCCTGGAGACACGCTGCAGGCAGGGAATGCTGCGTTACTGGCGGGAATGCCACGTTACCGGCACGCAGCCAGCACCAGCTGGGTGCAGAATCACAGTGGGAATGGATGCCAGGGTTGGGATGTGCCAGCAAGGAACTCGTACCCCTCCCTCCTGTCCTTTGCACCACTTAGGCTGGCACAAGATCATTTCTTACCTACTCTGTTCTTTGCTCTTTCCCCTGTCTGGAATGATTAAAAGTTAATGTATTCAGCCTGCTGGCAGTGCTGCCTGGGGACTGTCACCCTGCCTGGTGTGCCAGCGGGCAGATGGGTACCTTTCCACTGCCTGCTCTATCAGAAAGAGGGTAGTCAGGCACCTTGGTATGCTGGATGATGTGATCCTAGACAGAGTCTGTTTTGTTCAGCGAGGAGACTAAGTGGAGATCATTTTTAATATGGAAGTGTCGAATGCAGAGGTTCTGTGCAGATCTGACTGCCTCATTAGGAAGCAGCTTGCAGAGCTTCCATTGCCATTGCTAAATGAAGCAAGAGAGGAAGCAAAAGTGGGTTTTGTCCTGTGCAGTGGACCAGCAGCTTTGTTTTATAATATGAAACCACAGACTTGATGAGAAGTGAAACCTCCTCCCTCCCTTTCTGCCTGTTCTACTGTGTCTTTCCTCCTTCGCTGGGAATTTCTGCTAAAGGCATTTCCAGAAGTATGAGCAAAACCCTTCCTCCTGTGGCCTTGCCTTCTGTTAATGAAATGTGAGAGGAAGTTCTTTAGGCTTCTCAGAAAAGGTTCAGCTGGTCTGGGATCGGAGGAAGTCACGTTTTCAGTGTTTGACTAATGACAAAGCTGTCTGAATTGAACCTCCAAGGAGCAACTGGGTCGTCTGGAGGTCCCTCGGGAGCTGGGAGCCTGGCAGGCAGGACCCCACCACACTTATGCTGCAGGTAGCTGTGTTGCTGCTCCTGTTTCCCCCCCAAGAAATTGCAGAGCAAAAGGTTCTTATGGGAGCAACAAGCACAGGAACAGGCTGGATTGAGAGCAGCCCTGCAGAGAAGAACTTGGGGTTGCTGGTGGATGAGGCACTTGCCCTGAACTGGCAATGTGCACTGGCAGCCCAAAAAGCCAAAGGTGTCCTGGGCTCCATCAAAAGATGTGTGGCCAGCAAGTTAATGGAGGTGATTCTACCTCTCTACTCTGCTCTTGTGGGACCTCATCTGGAGTACTGCATCCAGCTTTGGAGCTCCCAACACAAGAAGAACATAGACCTGTTGGAGAGGATCCAGATGAGGCCACAAAGATGATTAGAGAGCTGGAGCACCTGCCCTATAGGAACAGACTGGGAGAGTTGGGCCTCTTCAGCCTGGAGAAGAAAAGGCTCTGGAGAGACCTTAGAGGAGCCTTCCAGTAGCTCTGCAGGAGAGCTGGGAAGGGACTTTTGACAAGGGCTTGTAGTGATAAGGTGGAGAGTAGTGGTTTCAAAGTAGGGCAGAGTGGATTTAGATTGAACATTAAAGAGAAGTTCTTTACTCTCAGGGTGGTGAGAGGCTGGAACAGGTTGTCCAGAGACGTTGCAGATGCCTCATCCCTGGAAATGTTTTAAGACCAGGCTGAATGAGGCTTTGAGCAACCTGATCTAGTGGGAGGTGTCCCTGCCTGTGGCATGGAGGTTGGAACTGGATTATCTTCCAACTCAAGCCATTCTTATGGCAAGAAGTGCTGCAACTCTGACTTTTCAGAGGTGCAGCTTTCAGCTCTGCCTGTTCTGTATCAGTGCTGGCCACTGGCGTTGCTGTGCTGCAGCCCTGGGTGCTGGTGTGTGCTGTAAACCTCCCTGCAGCTGGAACTGCTGAAAGAGCTGCTGCTGGTTTCAGCAGCTATGGGATGCTCTCTCTGCCTACCAGTGGTCAACTGACAGCAGGGATGAAGGTGCTTGCCTCCTGTCTGAGCAAAGACCATGAAAACCCCTTTGTGTTTATGCCAAGTCTGATGCATTTGCGTCATAGTCCCAAACCTTTCAGAGGCAGTAATGGTCCTTTATGAGCTTTGATGCAGTTACTAGAGGCAAGAAATCCCAAGCACTCTTCCTGGCACTAAGAGAAAAAAGCCTGAAGTGCTGAGTGCTTCTGTCAATGCTGAGCTTGCCCTGTGGCCACCTTCATACCCTGTCCTGGTGGAAGCTGGCAGCAGGGAAGGGACAGTGTGTGTGGCTCTGTGCAGCTCTTGCTGCTAGATAAGCAGGGGCCTTGCTATATTTATCAAATTGCCTTCTCTTTCCTTTTATTGATTGGCTGGGGATTTCCCTTTCTAAGAGAGGACGTCATGGCCAGCACTGTTTTTAGAAACAGTTAAGCTCATGGTAGAGAGCAGACACAGGAGCAACTAAGCTGACCTGAACTTGCTGTCCTGCCCAGGCCATTTGAGGAGAGGTTATTAATGAAAGCAGGTCAGTGGGCAAGGTAGGCCCTCTACATACTTCCACTGCTGAAGTGCAAACCAGTTTAGAATGCTCTAGGTTAGGATAGCAAGAAACTGAAGACCAGAGGCTCCATTTTAACCATCTTAAACCAGAGATTTCAGGGGTTTGGAATGGGAAAGGGGGATTGTTAAAGGCCAGGCTAGATATTGCTTGGTGTGGAGAGGGATGCACCCCCAGAAAAAGCATCATGAGGGCCATGTTTGCCAGTCTGTTGGGAAGAGCAGTGGTGACAACAAGAAGCCCTGAGAGGGCTCTTCTGCAGTGGGACAGGCTGAAGGAATTGGGGTTGCTCAGTCTGCAGAAGAGTAGGCTCCAAGGGGACCTTATAGTAGCCATCTAGCACCTGAAAAGGACCTGCAAGAAAGCTGGGGAGGGACTTTTTACAGGGGCTTGTGGTCACAGGACAGGGGGGAATGGATTGAAGCTTGAAGAGGGCAGATTTAGACTGGAGATTAAGAAGAAATTATTTAGAGTGAGAGTGGTGAGACACTAGCACAGGTTGCCCAGAGAGAGGTTGTGGATGCCCTCTCCCTGGAGGTGTTCAAGGCTTTGAGCAACCTGGGCTAGTGGGAGGTGTCCTTGGCTGTGGCAGGGGGGTTGGAACTGGATGATCTTGAAGGTCCCTTGCAACCCAAACCTGGATTGTATGAATCCAGGCTGTTCTCATCATGTAGCCATCCAGAGCAGCTGCCCTCCAGCAGAGCCTTTTGCAGGGCTGAGGGCGTGAGGAGAGAGGATTCAAGCTGGATGTGTAATCGAAAGTGAGCTCTTCACTTAATAATAACAGCTCTCAAGGGCTTTCCTCTCCTCTTGTGGTCTTCTGTCTTTCTGTAGCATGATGGTAGAAACCCTGAGCAGATGTTCAGTGCTCTGTTTTAGAGAGTCCTTCCTGTGGAAGGTGGAGTTGTGTGCTTAATTTGATAATGGTGCAATTAGTCTAAGCTGTAGGGTGGAACTAGGTTTCCAGCGGGAGCCAGGAGGAGTGCTCAGCAAATGTCTTCTTAGCCACGTCAGGAGGTTGGATGTTGCTGTCAGAGTTGGAGACCCCTGTACAGGATTCTCCTCCTCTTGTTGGTGCAGCAGGTGGTGGGGAGGCTGCTGGAGAAGCTGGGCTTGGTTTGGGTGGCTTGATTTGGGTGAATCCGGAGAAGAAACCTTGGTGCTTTGCTGGCTTTGGGTCTGTTTAGCTTGAAGAAGAGGAGGCTGAGGGGGGATCTTATTAATGCTTACAAATATCTAAGCAATGAGTGTCAGGGAGATGGGGCCAGACTCTTCTCAGTGGACCTCAGTGAGATAACAAGAGGTAATGGGAATAAACCTAAGCATGGGAAGTTCCATCTAAATGGGAGGAGGAACTTTGTTACTGTGAAGTGGCAGAGCACTGGAACAGTCTGCCCAGAGAGGTGGTGGAGTCTCTATCTCTGGATGCTTTCAAGGCCCACCTGGATATATTCCTGTGTGATCTGCTTTAGGTGAGCCTGCTCTGGTGGAGAGGTTGGAGTCGATCTTCAGAGGTCCCTTCCAAACCTCACCATTCTGTGATGCTGTCCTCTCAGACCTGCTCTATTCGTGGCTTTTCCATCTAGGTGTGGGGGCAACTGAAAAAGGCTTCATTTTCTTCCCATGGAAGAAAGGTCCCCTTGGAGAAACCAGGCTCTCCTAGACATTGTGCATGCAAAGGATGGTGCCTGGGCTCTGTCTCTGGTCAGCAGAACAAACCTGGAGGGATTCAGTGCTGAGGAGGCACAGACAGAGCTGCAAGTGTGGCTGTGTTAGGGCTGTCAAACCCAGTCGTGCTGCAGCACTATTACAGGGCATGTGATCACCTGCAAAAACAGCAGCAGGTTTTTTTTTTCCTTTCAGACGCTGTTTGTTCTCCCAGTGGGGATTCAGATGCTCGCAGGCAGGTACCAGTTTAGTGTAGTACCAGTTTGGATGCCAAATGTATCCTGCCTGGCCTCCAGCTGACGATTCCCCCATCGGTCCTGTCCTCTGGCTGCAGGCAGATGCCTTGGAAACCTTCAGACTTGTAAAATAACACCAGCTGGGGATGTTTGTGCACCTGGATAAAAGAATAAGAGAAATTTTATCTCTGCTAGCGAGAAGGCTGAAGTTGTGTTGCTGCTGTTTTCTTGAAATGACTTGAAAATACTCAGCTGGGTGCTCTGGAGAGTCTTGAGCTTGGCTGGGGCAACTTGGAGTGGGGTGGAGAGGGGGAGCGGCACACTTCAGGACTTTTCCTTTTGATTCCTGAGCCTCCTGGTGCATGTGGGTCACATTTCAGGCTTTTCTTCCTCTTTTTTTTTTTTTTTTTTCCCCTCTTTCCTCTCTGCAGTCACAAAGGCTGCCTTTCAAATCAAATGCAGGGCTGTCAAAGACTGCCCGAGTTGAGGGGAGTTAAAAGGGGAGCGCTCCCGACGCAGGAGGAGGAATGAGTGTTTGCACAGAGACCAGTTTAGACAGCACTGCTCCAGCCCGGAGGCTTGGCATGTGACCTCGGTAGGGCAGACCCCGTTTCCTTGAAGCTGTTGCTGCTTCCTTCCTGAGATTGAGTTAAAAATCTGTGCACGGTGTGGTGTGAAGAGAGGTGGGAGAGGGAGCCTGGAGCCCACGAGTCTCTCCGGGGCTGCAGGCAGAGAGGAGCAGGAGCCTGGATTGCAGCTGGGATGGGTCCATCTGCACTGCTTTGGGTAGGAACCAGGCAATTGTTTGTAGTTGAATAAAGGCTTAATTGTGACTTGAGATGTCCCAAATGTTTTTTTTTTTTTTTTTTCCC
>VWZI01009395.1:96788-125279 GCA_013396835.1 Psilopogon haemacephalus
CCTCTTCAAGAAAAGCAAACAAAACTGGAGAACAACAGGCTGGAGTTACAGGGGGGCTTTGGAAATGCTTGCCAGAGCTCTGCTTCCTGTCTCCCTTAGTCTGGTGATTATGAAGTGCAGCTTGGAGCCCCGGCTTCAAATCCCTCCTCTGCCTGCTGGGGGTGAAAGGCCTGGAGGGTGGGGATGGCACAGGGGAGCAGTGGGGGATCTTCAGATCCCTGGTTCCTCCATGTGCCACCGCAGTGAATGTGGGGTCTGTCTGGCTCTTCAGATCCCTGGTTCCTCCATGTGCCACCACAATGAACGTGGGGTCTGTCTGGCTCTTCAGATCCCTGGTTCCTCCATGTGCCACCANCTTCAAGAAAAGCAAACAAAACTGGAGAACAACAGGCTGGAGTTACAGGGGGGCTTTGGAAATGCTTGCCAGAGCTCTGCTTCCTGTCTCCCTTAGTCTGGTGATTATGAAGTGCAGCTTGGAGCCCCGGCTTCAAATCCCTCCTCTGCCTGCTGGGGGTGAAAGGCCTGGAGGGTGGGGATGGCACAGGGGAGCAGTGGGGGATCTTCAGATCCCTGGTTCCTCCATGTGCCACCGCAGTGAATGTGGGGTNGTCTGGCTCTTCAGATCCCTGGTTCCTCCATGTGCCACCATAATGAATGTGGTGTCTGTCTCGCTCTTCAGATCCCTGGTTCCTCCATGTGCCACCGCAGTGAATGTGGGGTCTGTCTGGCTCTTCAGATCCATGGTTCCTCCAAGTGCCACCACAATGAATGTGGGGTCTGTCTGGCTCTCTGCTGGTGCCTCAGCTTGCTGCTGGCTGTGCTGGGAGATGAATCAGCTCAGCAATGGCAGCGTGTGGGGCATGGCACAGAGCCTCTGCCAGTCTCTGCTCTCTGCCAGTTGGTCAGGTAGATGAAGGAGGAGACAGAGGCTGCCCTGGCAGGGGAGCATCCCTGGTGCGCTGCTGCCACCTGGTGCCACCAGCTGCCCCCAGCCCCTTGGCTGCTTTTGCAGAGTGAAAGGTGTTTGCCTTAGGTAGGAGACAAGATGATCTTGAGGAGCATGGGCTAAGGGTCCTCACTCTGCAGTTTGTGGGGTTCCTCTGCAGTTCCTGCCCTCCCCTCAAAACTCATTTCANGGCAGCGTGTGGGGCATGGCACAGAGCCTCTGCCAGTCTCTGCTCTCTGCCAGTTGGTCAGGTAGATGAAGGAGGAGACAGAGGCTGCCCTGGCAGGGGAGCATCCCTGGTGTGCTGCTGCCACCTGGTGCCACCAGCTGCCCCCAGCCCCTTGGCTGCTTTTGCAGAGTGAAAGGTGTTTGCCTTAGGTAGGAGACAAGATGATCTTGAGGAGCATGGGCTAAGGGTCCTCACTCTGCAGTTTGTGGGGTTCCTCTGCAGTTCCTGCCCTCCCCTCAAAACTCATTTCAGTTCATTAATGTGCAGAGCAGAGTCAGCTGGCAGACAGGCTGCTGGAATTAATCATGCTGCAAACCATGGTAGCAATGCCCAGCAGTGCTCTTTAGGGGCCTGGCAAAGCACTGGGTTCTCTTCCCTGCCCTCCTCATCTTGCACACCTTGGTGACATCTGCTGGACTCTTCTTGATGCAGGTGTCCTCCAAGCTGGCCTGTCAGTCTGTCTGCCCACGCACATGCTGTCAACTGTTCACTGGCTCCTCTGAGTATCCATCTCTCCTGACTCCTGGCACTTGGATATGGCAGAACCAACCTTGGCAGAGGAAAGGATGGGCTGGATGGTGCTGGAGAAGTCGTCCTGCAGCTTGGATCTGCCATAAGGATCTCCCCCTTGCCTTTTTCTTCACTCTTCCACAAAACAAGTTGTCATTAGATGGCTTTGCTGTTACTGCCAGGCTAAACCATTCCCTGGGCCTGAAGCACAGAGCTGGGCAGCAGCTCTTCACTGCCTGGCATCTCAGACCCAGCCTACAGAGTTGGGCATTCTTCACATTCTGGGGGTGTTTTCCTTTCCTGAGCTCTAGCCCTCTTTGCTCATTTCCTCCTCCAGCTCTTTTCACATTCTTTCCTACATTCCCAAATCCTTCCTTTTCGTGGCTGCTGCTTCTGCTGTCTTCTCCACCCACAGCAGTCCTCGTTTCTACAACCTTTGCCAGCATGAGCCCCAAAAGTGCCTGTGCTCCAGTGCCTCTCCCTCCCTGGGGTCCTCAGCCCATCTCAGCTGGAGCAGAGGTCCCTGTTGCCACCAGTGTCTCTGCCTCAGGGTCTGTGTTGCTCTTCCCAAGCTCTGCCCTCTCCAGCCCCTCTCTCCTCTCCCGTATTTACTCCCCCCAGAGCGCTCAGGTCTCGCCTCACTTTTGGCAGCAGCTCATCGATCTTGGCACTCTGGGGCCAGGCATGCCTGTGGCATTGTAGGCTCAAGGCTCCTTTCGGGTCTGCTCTGGTCTTTGTTAAACATGAGCTTTGCCTTTTCAGCCCGGGGCTGCTCTGGGCACACCTGGCTTCTCCAATCTTTTCTTTTCTGTTCTGCAGCAGAGGATCTTATTTCAGAAGGAAAAAGGCAAACCCCTGCCTCGACATCCCCTCCTCCTCTGCATTTTGCACAGCACTCTCCTCCTCTGTGCCAGGCACAAGTTCTTCTCTGGTTTGCCCTCTCACCTCTGGTCCCATGCTGTTTATTCTAATCATAGAATGCCCTGGGTTAGAAGGGACCTGGAGAGATCTTGTGCAATCATCAGGAACATCCTCAACTAGAGCAGGTTGCTCATAGCCCTGTCAAGCCTCACTTTGAATGTCTCCAGGGATGCAGCCTCCACCACCTCCTTGGGTAGCCTCTTCAAGTGTCTCATCACTGTTACAGTAAAAAAATGCTTCCTAATGTCCAACCTCTCTACCCTTCTCTACTTTCAAACCATTCCCTTTTGTCCTATCACTACAAGCCCTTAGGAAAAGTCCCTCCCCAGCTCTCCTGCAGCCCCCTTCAAATACTGGAAAGCTGCTCCTAGGTCTCCCCAGAGCCTTCTTCAGACTGAACAACCCCAACTGTCTGAGCCTGTCCCCATAGTACAGGTGCTCCAGCCCTCTGATCATCTTTGTGACCCTCTTCTGGACCCTTTCCATCAGGTCCATGTCCTTGTGCCCCAGAGCTGGATGCAGCACTCTGGGTGGGGTCTCAGCAAAGCGGAGACTCCATGGCACCATTCCACTTCTGCCTTATTCCCAGTTTCTCTCCTGTCTGTAAACCCTTCCCCAAGCTGTGTAGTTTCTTCCTTGTTAAAAACAAAGCTGACCTCTGCTCCTGCTCACTTTCACCTCCTGTGCCTGTCTTTTATCCCACCTCAACTTCCATGGTAAGTCCTTTGTGGGTGACCCATTCGGGCTGAATTCTCATGCCTCAAACTGCCTTCCCTGCCACGCTAGAACTGCTGCTGGCAAAGCCTGCAGCTTGGCAAAATCTCTGCACTATTCTCCCTCTCTTCACCCTTTGGGAGGTTTGACTCCACAAGCAGTTGTGCTCCTGGAATCTTTTCCCTAAACTTGCTCTGCCTGTTTTCTCCCCTGGCTCTGCCGCTCCTTCAGCGCTTCCGTAGGGATTTGCTCTCCCAACCTGGCTCTGGTTTCCATCCTGCTGTTGCTCCATGCTCTGTGTAACCCTATCCCTGCACAGCTACCCTCCACTGCAGCTGGCACATGCAGCTCCTGTTTCTCCTCTCCTTGAAGTCAAGTTGTCACTCAAGCAGGGCTGGATCCTCCGTCCCAGTGTTACCCGGGTGACTCCATGACCTGCGACGGGGGTGGCCTCTGACATCTCCACTGCACAGCTCTCTGCAGCAGCTCTGAGAATGTGCAAAGCCCTAGCCAAATCTGGGCATCTTCTTGAGGACCAGGAGGTGAGTTTCTCCAGTAGGATGGTGCTGTGCAGTCAGTCTGCCTACAGCAGCTTTCTCTGGTCTCCCTGCAGCCCTGCAAAGAGCTGCTTACAGTGTCCTGAGCTGATCTCTCCAGTGATGTTCCATAGTTGAAACCTAAGATATTGCTGTTCATGTGTCCTGGGCTGTCCTCTCCAGTACAGTCCTGTGTTTGAAGCCTAGATGTTCCTGTTTCAAGTGCAGGAGGAGCCTAAGCAGTCTTCAAAGAGGTCTTGTTTTTTTTTTTAATACAAAGGCAGACACTGATCTTGAGGCATTCTGATCTTGAAGTGGCCCTTCAGATTGGCCACCCAGGAAGGATTTGCAAGCCCCTTACCTTCTCTCGCTGCCAGGGTGGCTGTGGGTAAGCTGGGATGGTTCAGCTCTTGTGCATTTTGTGGTCCAGTGCCATGGGCTGAGTGAGATGATGTCTGTGTCTTGTTCCTTGTCGGGCTGAGGCTGTCTTCCAGGACCTGGGATGGGAGATGCATGTGCAGCAGCTCTGCAGTGCCGTGGCAGGGTCCTCCCCTGTCTCCTGGGAAACCATCCCCTGCCGGCCCCAGATCCTGCAGGTGGCTTGACTTTGAATGTGAGATGCAGTCTGTCACTCGGAGACATCAATCTCCTGGGGAAGAGCAGCTGGGGGTGGGGTGTGCTGAGGGCACCGTGGGCAGCTCTGCTTACTCACCAGCCTGTGGAGATTCACTCATTCCAGCCTGGACAAAAAGAAAGGATCTGAGCTGGTACTCTAAGCAGTAAAGAGAAGAAAAAAAAAACCCCAAAACCAAACAGGATAGCTTATAAGAAAAGCCTGGTGGAATGCATCCAATTCTGAAACTTCATCTCCCAGTAATTGGATTGAGTTATGTCCTTGTTAGCAGAGCTGCCCAGAGCTGATTGGAGCTTTGCATAAATATTCACTGTATTGAAGGAATCTTCTCTTTTATTTTCCTTTTGGTTCAAGCTGCCTGTTTTTTGCTCTGGGTCATTAGATTAGCTTGTTTTGGGTTGGTTTTCTTACTTGCTGTCTGAACTCTGGCCACCTGGAGGCAGTTGCACCGTGGCAGAGCTGGGGATGGCCGTGCCAACCTTTCACCCCCTCCATCCTCTGCCATTTACTGCTCTTCACAAAGCACTGCAGGAGCCTTTTTATCTGCATCTTGTCCAGCACCTCACATGGAGGTGACTGAGGTCCTTTAAGGTGGATGACCTGGGGTTTGCCAGCAGCCCTTTCATCTTGGGGGTGGCTTTGGATCTCTGGATGCAGACCTTGCCTCTGGTTACCAGCCCTAATGCAATTCAATTATGCTCACTTAGTGCTGCAGAGCAATCTGAATGCTTTGGCAACTTGTCATCATCATCATCATCTGGTGTGACTGTGACATTCCTAAGCTCTGCTAGGCCTGGCTCTCCTTGTTAATAGTTAGCCATCAGTAAAAGTGCTTTTTTTCGTGTGTGTTGGTGAAGAGCAGCTGGTAGCAGCCTTCATTAGAGCCCTCGGACCTGTAATTTCGCTTAAAATAACAAAAGGCCTCTGGGTGCAGCCTGCTTGGTGTGTAGCTACGTGGTCTGACAATTAGATTTTTTTCAGCCTCTCATTAGTTGAGAGGCTTGAGAGGGCTTCCTCTGCTTCATTTGGGATCAAAATAAGGCTAATGGTGGGGGTGGGGGGGTCGGTCCTGGTTGTGCCTTCCAACGTGGCCCTAGGTTTAATCTGGGAACTTGCTTGTCCCCCGCAAAGTTCTCCGGGATCAGCTCCTCCGTTTTAGCTGAAATTCAAACACAATCTGTGCCTGGGGCAGGAGCTGAGTGCAGCGAGCTCTGCCCAGGCTCTAAACAATTGGCCAAGTTTTACAAGCAATTAAAACCCAGTCTGGGAGCGGGGAGCTGCCAGAGGGGCCACCCACCTCGCCCTGGGTGTGCACCCAGAGCTGCAGCCTGGCAGCACTGATGAGGCTGGGAGCTGCTAGCAGTGAGCCCTGCTGCATCTCCCAGCTTCCCAAGGCCTCTGAAGTGCTCCTGGTGAAGCTGGGAGCTGCTACCAGTGCTCCTTGCTGCATCTGCCAGCTTCCCAAGGCTCTCCCTGTGCCTCTGAAGTGCCCTTGGTGAGGCTGGGAGCTGCTAGCTGTGGGTCCTGCTACATCACCCAGCTCCCCAAGGCTCCCTGTGCCTCTGAAGTGCCCCTGTGCACCCCCTTCCCCAGCAGGCAGCCTTCCTTCCTCACAGCAGGGAGCAGAGCTCTCTGGGAGCATCTCCCACCTCCCCAAGGCTCCCTGTGTGCCTCTGAAATGCCCACCAACAGGCATCCTTTCTCCCTCCCAGACAGCTCTGTTCCCTGCTGCATCTCCCACCTGCCCAAGGCTCTCTGAAATGCCCACCAACAGGGCAGACTGCCAGACAGCTCTGTTCCCTGCTGCATCTCCCACCTTCCCAAGGCTCTGCCTGTTTGCCTCTGAAATGCCTGTATGCCCCCCAGCAGGTAACCTTCCTTCCCTCTCTTCCAGAGAGCTCTGCTTCTTGCTGCATCTCCCACCTTGTCAAGGCTTTGCTTGTGCTTCTGCTGAAATGCCTGTGTGCCCCCAGCATGCAGCCTTTCTTCCTTCTCTCCCAGACAGCTCTGCTCCCTGCTGCATCTCCCACCTCCCCAAGGCTCCCTGTGTGTCTCTGAAATGCCTGTGTGCCCCCAGCATGCAGCCTTCCTTCCTTCTCTCCCGGAGCACTCTGCTCCTTGCTGCATCTCCCACCTCCCCAAGGCTCCCTGTGTGTCTCTGAAATGCCTGTGTACCCCCCAGCATGCAGCCTTTCTTCCTTCCTTCTCTCCCAGACAGCTCTGCTCCCTGCTGCATCCCCCACCTTCCCAAGGCTCCCTGTGTTCCTCTGAAGTACCCCCTGGCAGGCTCCTGCCCTTCCCGGGGAGCTGTGTTCCCTGCAGCGTGCCAGCAGCAGGTGATGGACACAGGGAGTGGCTGTGCCACTCCTGGTATTGAGTGTTTGTTCCACCTGGCTGGCTGAGGTTGAGCAGGCAGGGCCATCAGGCTGTGCACAAGCCTCTGTGTGAGGGTGCTATGTGGATACCTGGTGAGGCACTGATGTGCTGTTCATGGTTCCTCCACACAGAGGCAAAGAGAGAGTGAATGTTCCTGCTGGATTTTGACAGCCTGGTTGTTTGCTTCCCATCTCATGTACAGCTGATCACAGAGTCCCAGCATGGTAGGGCTTGGCAAGGACCTCTGGAGATTGAGTCCAAAGCAGAGTCACTCACAGAAGGGTGAGCAGGGTCACTCACAGAAGGGTGCCCAGGGTCACTCTCTCCAGGTGGCTCTGGAATCTCTCCAGAAAAGCAGACTCCACAACCTCTCTGTGCAGCCTGCTCCAGGGCTCCAGCACTCTCTCACCAAAGAAGTTTCTCCTCCTGTTGAGGTGGAACTTCCTGTGTTCTAGTTTGTGCCCCTTTCCCCCTCTGCCATTACTGGGTGCCAGTGGGCAGAGACTGTCCCCTTCTTGGCACCCATCCTGATGGTATTTGTAAACATTGGTCAGATTCCCTCTCAGGCTGCTCTTCCCCAGGCTTAACAGCCCCCAGGGCTCTCAGCCTTTCCTCCTCACAGAGCTGCTCCAGCCCCCTCAGCATCTTTGTAGCCACTGCTGGACTCTCTCCAGTAGTTCCCCGTCCTCCTTTGAACAGAGGAGTCCAATTCAAGAGGGATACTTTGGCTTGGGCTTGTGGTTGAGAGGCAAACTGCAGCTCACAAAGTGGAGAACAGGCAGTGGTGGTGCAGTGTCTGGCTCGGGTAGTGGTTGAGCATCCTGGAGCAGGAAGGGTCCAGCTCGGCTGGCAGATCTTAGTCCTTCCCACCAAGCCCTTTTCTTTCAGGCTCTGCGTCTCTCCTGGCATCTGCAGCAGACTAGGGCAGAGGTTTCATGCTGGCTGCTGCCCTGCTCTGGCTTGCAGTGGGAGAGGAGAGGCAACTCCCCGGGGGAACGAGGTGGTTGCGTAAGGAGGTCCCACAGCCTGTGCCTGACACGGGCCACAGCGCCCTGGGGACAGCAAAGGGAGGGTTTTATGAGTCTTCTGGGCTCCCACACCACTTTGTTATCAGAGGGATTGGCTCTGATAGAATAGTTCCAGGGCAGGATACAGGCTATAAAACCTCTCAAGCAAAGGGAGCTCTTTTTCTCTGCTTCCCCCAGCCCCAGGTGTGTTGGGCAGGTTCACCCCAGCAGCCTCATCAGCAGGGCTGGCAGTGTGCTGCCCTCCCTCCAGCTGAGTGATGGAGAGGGCAGTGAGCTGCCAGCTTTGCCAGCCCCCAGCTGTGGGCATGAAGCCTGCACTCTGCCCACGATTACACAGCAGCAGACCAGCATGAGGCTCGGGGTTGTGGTTTCCATCTGTGCAAAAGGGCATCGTGGCCTTTTATCTTCCCTCCAGTTTCATCCTTTTTGCCTTGTCTTTCTCTGTCTCTGGTCCCCTCTTCATTCAATTTGGCAGTGTTCAGCCTTAGCTAAGCATAGCAGGTGGTCAGCTGCAGCTCAGGCTCTGTGACCAAGATTTTTAGGGGAGCTTCTGACCTGGATTTTGGGGTAAACAGCTCCTTGAGGAGCTGAAAAACCATGCACATGACTTCCACAGGGGAGCTGATAGGTGTCAGGCAGTGGTGTTGGGCAGCTGCCATCTTCCCTCCTGAAGGCTGGAGACTGCTTGGCTGGAAGCCACAGCAGCAGAGAGCCAGCAGACAGTTGAACAGGCAGCTTTTGAAAGGAGGAGGACCAGAGCCAGCCCTGAAAGGAGGAGATGCACTTGGGATGCCAGGGGAGGAGCACATGGAGCTGCACAAGCACAGGAGCAAAGCTGCCTGCAGATGGGTGGACAGGGCCAGCTGTGATCTGGGTGGTGCTGGAGGCCCAAGGCTTTCTTTGGTGCTACAAGCACCACTTGAGGTTTTGTGCTGAATCCTTACTTCCTTGGCCCCCTAAACACTCAGCAGCCCCTTGAGCTTTATCCTTGCCCTGGACAGGAGGGAGAAGGCCAGAATGAGGAAGCCCTGGGAGCAGAGGAGCAGCAGCAGCATTCCTGCAGGCTGAGCTAATCCTGAGTCCTGGCTGTTGTGACCTGCCTTCTCTTGGGCAACTGGCTTTCTAGAATGGCTTGGGGGATGGGAGCGAGGAGGAAGGTCCTCAAGCATGACACAGCAGAGGAGAGTTGCAGTTTCTAGCGATTGCAGCCTTCTCCTAGAGGGAAGGAAGTGAGAAACTGAAGTAGCCATTAGCAACGATTAAGTAAGTTGGTAGGAAGGGTGCTGCAGGAAGGGTGCTCGTGTCTCACTGGGGGTTATCAGTGTTCAGATGTCTCCAGACCAGTGCACAAGGCATGCTTAACTTTTTACTGCCCTTGCTCATTGTGCTTTTCACCTAATTTGTGACTCACCAGCTGGCAGAGACTCTTCCTGGTGACATGGGCTGCAACTAGAGGCTTTTTTTTCTTTCTCTAAATGAAGTCTGATAGACAAGACTTTTTTCCTAAAGAGGGTGGAAGGACTTCTCTAGCTGGAGAGAAAAAGGCTGGGTCTGGGTTTGAAGGGACATCCTGGTAGCACACAGGCTGGGTCTGGGTTTGAAGGCACATCCTGGTAGCAGACAGGCTGGGTCTGGGTTTGTTGGGACATCCTGGTAGAGAGGCTGGGGGTTTGGGTTTGAAGGCACATCCTGGTAGACAGGCTGGGGGTTTGGGTTTGAAGGGACATCCTGCAGTATTTGGCTTTTTCTGTTTTCCCTATGGGGAAAAAAAAAAAAAAAAAGATGATTCCCATTGTGTAGTTTTGGTTTTGTTTAATATGTTTTCCTGAAATTTGGTGATCTGCTTTTAGATGTAAGGTAATGTAGTGCCCAAGTTTGGAATGCTTTTTGAGCTCCCATTCTTTCTTCTTTCTCGTGGAGGGCATGGCAGGAGATGAGAAGTTTACTGCAAGGCAAAGAGAAATGATTCCTACCTGCCAGCAGCACTGGAGCTTGGTTGGGAGCTCCCTCCTGTGCCACACAGCACTTCCAGCCCCCATGCCAAGGGCAGGGACACCTTCCACTGGCCCAGGTTGCTCAATGCTTCATCCAGCCTGGCTTTGAACACCTCCAGGGAGGGGGCGTCCACAGCTTCCCTGGGAAACCTGTTCCAGTGTCTCCCCACCCTCACTGTAAAGAATTTCTTCCTAATCTCCAGTCTCCATCTCCCCTCTTCTAGCTCAAAGCCATTCCCTTTCATCCTATCACTCCAAGCCCTTGTAAAAAGTCCCTTCATGGCTTTCTTGTGGCCCCTTTTAGGCCCTGGAAGGCTGCTCTAAGGTCTCCCTGAAGCCTTCTTTCCTTCAGGCTGCACAAATCCCTCAGCCTCCCCCCACAGGGACATCCCTGAGTGGAAGGAAACCTTTGAGTTGGATATTCAGATCCTCTTTCATTCCTCAGTGGTAAAAGGAGGAGTCATTTCCAGACAGGAAGCAGCCAAGGTGGGAAAACCCAGCCAGGGTGTGATGTGTGAGATGTTCAGACAGTCTCCAGTTCCACATTCATTGACATTTCCCTCCTTAGGTGAAATACAAAAGGTTAAAATTAATGGTGGAAAATTTTCCTAAGTACTTCAGGCATTCCTGGAGCTTTGGTGTGCTGGAGGCCGCTGGTGACTGACAGAAATCAGGTTAGATTGATGAGCTCTAAGGCATCTTCAGGCTGCACTTGAATACTGAACATCTCCACTTCAGGCATTGTTAGCTTTAGGAGCAGATGGGGACCCACGTGTGCAGCTTTCTGTGTGGCTTGTGCAGAGAGTGGAGGGGCTGCAGGGCCAGGTGGAGCACCACTGGGAGCAGGAGGGCACAGAGCAGCTACAGGCTGTCAGCCTGTGATGGTGGCAGTGTCTGGGTGTGTGTCATTGAGACCCCTCTGTAGGGCTTGAAGGGCAGATCAAAGGGCAGAATCTGGGCAGAGGAGAGAGATATTGGTTATCAGGTGATCCCACATTGGAGAGATCTGAAAACCTCAAGGAAGGGCTCCTCTTCTGGAAATCCCAAAATCCACCTTTAGGACCACCCAGTGCTGTGGGAAAGGATCTTCTCAGAGCAGGACCTTTGCTCAGGTCTTGCTTCTGGGCTCTGCCCCTCCTGTGACCAGTCTTGTTAATGGGAGACAAGCTGGCAGAAGGGGCTGCTGGTTTTTGGCATGACAGTTTGAGCTCTTGCATCCTGCCCTACCTCCTGGGCAGGGCAAGGTTTGATTGTAGAAGTGATCTCCTCCCAAGACCACAGCAATCTTCTCCAAGCACTCAGGTCTCATATGGAGAAGGATTCTTTCAAGGTTTCTGAATCACAGTAACCAAGTTGTAGTTCTTCAGCTCCCTCCTCTGCTCCTCTGATGAGCATTTTTGATTTTTTGCTTTTAGTACCCCTGAGGTCCTGGCTGGTGTGTGCTGATGGGGAACAAATCCTTGGTGCTGTGTGTAGTGGCTGACCAAAAGGATTTGGTGCCTCCCGATAATGCTGAATCTGAGATCCAGCAGGTCCTGAAAAGGGCACTAAGCAGAGGTTTGCAGTGATAGGGACAGGATGCTGGCCTCTTGGGTTCTTGATTTATTGTTCTTCTGTGTTCATACTGCAGTATCACCACTGCTGATCTAAACTTCTGCTCTGGGTTGTCATTGGTGCAGGTGAGAGCAGTGGAAGAATCAAGAGGAGACTGAGCTGTGCCTGAACTGGGAGATCTTGGACGGTGCCTGAGGATGGTGAGTTTATATTGCAGTCTGCCTCTGTCCTGTCTGGGTGGCTTTGTTCTTTCTCTGAGTGTCTACATCTTAAAGAATAAATACAACAGAATCACAGAACGATAGGGGTTAGAAGGAACCTCCAGAGATTGAATCCAAGCCCCCTGCAAAGCAGAACCACCTAGGGTAGGTCACACAGAGGAACTCATGAAGGAACCTCCAGAGATTGAATCCAAGCCCCCTGCAAAGCAGAACCACCTAGGGTAGGTCACACAGAGGAACTCATCCAGGTGGGTTTGAGGGATCTCCAGAGTAGGAGGCTCCACAAATTCTTTGGGCAGCCTGTTCTAGGGTTCTGCCACCCTCACAGCAAAAAAGTTCATTCTCCTGTTGAGTGGAATTTCTTGTGATTGAGTTGGTGTCCATTGCCTCTTGTCTTGTCAGTGGGTGTCACTGGAAAGAGCTTGGCTCCGTCCTCCTGACAGCCACCCTTCAGATGTTTGTAGACATTGAGAAGGTCCCCTTTGAACCCTCCCTTCTCCAGACTAAACAGCCCCAAATCTCCTTGCAAGAGAGATGCTCCAGTCCCTTCATCATCCTCATTGCACTCCACTGAACACTCTCCAGTAGTTTCCCTGTCCCTCTTGAACTGGGGAGCCCAGAACTGGACACAACATTCCAAATGTGGTCTCACCAGGGCTAAGTAGGGGAGGAGGAGAACAACCTCCCTCAACCTGCTGGTCCCACTCTTCTTGGTGCCACCTGAGTATGCTAGTGGCCTTCTTGGCCACCAGGGCACATTGTTGTCCCATGGATAACTTCTTATCAACCACAACTCCAAGGTCCTTCCCTGCATTGCTACTCTCCAGCAGGTAAATGGGAAAGAAGAGGGCTTAGAGTGTTGTGTATTACATATAATCATTTAACACTTTTACTGTGGCCAAGATGCTGTTGCCAGGGTAAGTTTACACCTAAAGTTGTCATTGGAATCTGGAATTGGAATATAGAAATTTACCACTGAAATATACTGGGGGGGAAAAAAATGAAGACTGGAATCTCTTTCTGCTTCCTTGGACTACAGACACTGCCAGCTCTTGAGGCTTACTGATTTATTTTTACTTTCAAACTTAAAGCTGGGGTTTCTCCTTCTGTCCCTCTGTCACATCTCTGGAAGGATTTGCCACCACGTTAATAACTTGCTGTGGTGCCACTAAAGTAACAGAAATATTTCATGGTAATCAGTCACAGAAGAAATAAAGCCTAAAAGAATCCGAAAGAGCTGAAACACAGCCAACAGCAGCCAGATTGCTGATAAACTGGGGTAGGGCCGCCAGCAAGAAAGAACCCAAAATAGGTGTGGTTTGATTAGGGGAAGAAAGATGGAGGCCAGGAATGTTGAAAGATAGGCTGAAAGTGTCCTTTAGGGTGGTGGTTTTGAACAGGGCTTTGAAGGCCTCCTGGTGATCTGCATGTTGGGCTGTGGGTGGGCAGGGAGCTGGAGCTTTGCTGCAGGATCCATGGAATGGCTAAGTTGGAAGGGACCTCAGAGATCATAGAATCTGTCTGAGTTGAAAGGGACCACAAGGATCATCTAGTTCCAACCCACCCTGCCATGGGGAGGGATCCCTCTCAGTTAGTTCAGTTTGCTCAAAGCCTCATCCAGCCTGGCCTTGAACACCTCCAGGGAGGGGATATCCACAACCACTTTGGGCAGCCTGTGGCAGTTTCCCCACCCTTGTACTGGGACGTGGGATTCTCATCAGCGTTATGCTGGCCGCTGCCAGAACCACATCTTGGTGCTGGAGCACAGAGGAGAAAGGCAGAAACAGTCCAAGTGCTGGGAGCTCCAGCTGAGGACATGAACATTTAGGTTAGACACCTTCAGAAAAGTAGGAGGCAGGCTGCTGAAGGTAGTGATGCCTCCTGTGGGATCATCCTCTGTGTGCTATGACAACTGGAATGGAAGGGGAAACCTGCTCCTGCAGTGATGCAACTGTCAGCTCTGCTACTCCTGCATGCAGCATTTCCTGCCTGCTCCCTGCTTTTCACAGGAGCACAGAGCTGGAAGGGGAAACTTGCTCCTGCAGTGATGCAACTGTCAGCTCTGCTACTCCTGCACACAGCATTTCCTGCCTGCTCCCTGCTTTTCACAAGAGCACAGAGTTGGAAGGGCCCCCAGGGATCATCTCTGGGTAACAGCAGAGTTGAAATGAGCTGCCCCAGCACCCTGTCAAGCTGAGTTTTAGAAGTGTCCAGTGTGGGGGAATCCACTTAGGAGATGATTCCAAGGTTCAGCTGTTCTCATGGGGGGAAATTTTCTTCTGGAGTCCAACGAGAATCTCCCCAGGAGCCACTTGTACTCATCACCCTTTGTCTTTTCCATGGGACTCCTTTTTAAAAGGGAGTCTGTGTCCTCTTGGTGGCCACCCTTTGTGTGGTGGAACATGGTAACTCCTTGTCTGAAGGTTGAACCAAGCCAGCTCCTTCAGCCTTTCCTCCTATGGCAGGCTTTGCCTCAAGATCTCCTGTGCTTTCTGTTGTCATCAGAAGTCCCTCTAGGTGACATGGAAGAGGCCAGGCTTGGCCCATCAAGGCTCTGGCTGCTCAAATAGTTGCTGAGGAGCCACCAGTGAGTGCTGCAGGTCAGCCTGGGTGGAGCATCACTCTGCTGTCTCATGCAGACCTGTCAGGATCTGCAGCTCAGGGACTTGGTAATCCAGAAAGAGTCTGTTGATGCTTTCTGAGCCCTTGGTAGCTTTTTCTTCATGGCTGTGTCTAGCTGCTTCTCAAAAGCAAGTAAAGGTTTGCAGTGGCAGCAGAGCTGTGCTGCTGAGTTGTGCAGTGTAGCCCCTCCTGCTTTGAGCCTAACCTGTGCCATTTCAGGTGATGGTCCCCAGTTCCTGTACTGGTAGTAGTGGTAAACTGTGGTGCTGCCTGAGAGCATCCCCAGGCCTTTTGAGATTTTGTAGGTCTCGGTTCTGTTCCTATTATACACACAAAGAGCTCTGATCTTTCAAATTCTTATCTGCAGAGAAGTCACCTTTAATCCTTGTCACCCCTCTCTGGACCTGTGTTCTTTTTGGGGTGTGCAGACTGGACCTTTGGCCTTGGTAAAATGTGGAAGCTTTTGCTTTTCACTCTGTTCCTTTCTTGGGTCTTTACAGATACTTGCCCTGGCTCACCTTTATTTGTTACCATGTATAGTTGGTTTCTTCTAAACAGGAGGGTCTTCTGCTCCTTGTGAATACCTGAAGATGACTTCACAGTTTCAAAGAACCTTCAGNCCCACCCAAACTCAACCAACAAAAACCCCACACCCACTGTTTGGGGAAGAGAGTGTCAGCTTTTTGTTTCCCACAGCCAGAGAAAGAAAGCAACTTCTAACTGGGAGCCTCCACCTCCTTACCTGAGTAGCTGGCAGCAGCTGCAGGTAGAGTTGAGGCAAAATTTTGTCGACCTGTTGTCAGTTCTCTGAGTTGTGGCTTCTGAATTAAACACAAGTCTGCAGGGAGGGATGGAGGTCAGGTGCTGGCTAAAGGCTGGCTCTACAGGATTGTCTGCTAACTCTGCATCCCTTCAGGGCTTGACTTCTCCAGCCCAGCTGCTGGGAGGGCTGCCTGTAAAGCCTGTTCCTTGCAGGCACGCTGAGCACTTGGTTAATGACCATGATCAGTGCAGTCAGAGGGCACAGCACCAGAGCCCTCTGCTTAACAAGGGCATGCCCAAAAGCTTCTGCCTTACTCAGCAGCTCCCCAAATGTGAACCACCAGCTGCTCTTCCCCTCTCTGCTGCTGCAGACACTTGGGCTCAGGTTGGTTAAGACCTTTTATTTGCTTTGCTTGTGTGAGACTGTTCATTTCTTCCCCAAAGTCTAGCTGCTGCTGAAAACGACCTTGAAGACAGCACTAGTGGTGGTTTAATCCTTAACTCTGGCTAATAGAAGCTCTGACAAGCACCCAGTAACTTAATACATAACCTAAAACTAACCTGGCAGGTGAGCTCGTGCAGGCTGTTGGGCCAGCAGCTCCCATAGCAGCATTCCCCCTTCCTCCTGGCTGTGGGAATGTTGAGGCTGTAGACACCTGGGTCATACTCTTTGGAAGGGACCTTGCATGCTGGCCCAGGTAGGGTTTTGCAGTTTAGCCATTCCTCCTTCCCACTTCCTCTGGTGTATAGCCCTTGACTTGGGTCCTTTTACCTCTCAAAGGCTTCTTGCTTCATCCTTCTGTTCTGTGGCCACCTCTGGGCAGCTTTCTGAAGAAACACTAAATGTGGTATTGCAGATCTCTGAGCTCTTCTGTCACCCTGGAAGGATGAAAAGATGACACTCACCATCCCAGTCCCCATTTGCAGGGTATAAAATAGTAACTTCTGTTCACACAGGTTTAGGGGTTTATTTCTGGGAGGCTCAGCAGCCTTTTAGTACGCCCAAGGACCTCCTTAGACTTTGAGGAAATGAACTATTTTTGCAGAGGCTCCTGAAACAAAGATGCCCTTCGTGCAACAGAAGTGGAGGAGGCAGAACAAGAAGTCCCTTTTGGCCACAGCCAGTCAGCTCTCTGCAGCAGCTTATTGTAGATGCCCTGCCCAGGCAGTGGAGGGAAGCAGAAATCCAGCTGGGTGCAGTTCATCTTGCCTGCTGCTGGTAGCTGTGCAACACAAAGAGGATAAATTCTAACTTCTAGGATGAGATAAATGATTAAAGGTCTCTTCCCTTCTCCTTGCCTGGGAAAAGTTCAAGATGACCAGTTCCTCCCTTGATCTTCACTGGAAGTACTCCTCAGACCTGGGCAGATAAAGTGCCTGCTAACTCCTCTGTTGCTGAGAGCATCTCAGCCTGCAGCAGCTGGCAAGGCTGGGTGACTGCTGGGGCTCCAGGCTGCTGGGCAGAGCTGCTCCAGCTCTCCTCACTGTGCATCTGATGTCCTGGATCAACCTTTCCAGGACAATCACCACCTCCTGCCAATTGTTCTGTCATTTTTCTCTGTCTGGAGGCAGCTGAGGACAGTCTGTGCAACCAATCTGCTACCAGAGCTGGGGCTGCAGATTGAGCTCTCTGCCATCAAGGCTGCAGCCCCTTGCTTGCCCTCCTCTCCATCTGCAGGGTGATGGCACCATGCTGTGGTGATGAAAAGCCCACCCTTCATGTGTAGAAGGGGCTGAAGTGCCTCACAGAGGAGCATTTACAGCAATTTTATTTGTGGTGCCATAAAGAAATAGAGGGTAGAGACAACCCTCCACAAATAAAATTGCTGTAAATGCTCCAGTGGTGGTGGTGGTGCCACCTCCCCGAGGTGGACAGGACAGGTTTTCCTTTTCTCACTTTAGCTGCTTGTGAGTGCCAAGTGAGAGCCAGCACTTGTATTTCCCAAAGGGTTTGGGCTCCTCCAGTGCATCTGTGTCATTCAAGCCCTTTGCTTGACCTCCAAGGTCTTTGCTGTGAGTGCATTGTCATTTTTGAAGGGGAGAGATGGAGCTGCAGACCCACGAAGGGGAACTGGAGGTGACTCAGCAGGGTGAATGTTAACTGCTCTTTCAACCACCCTCTTGTGCCCTATCTTGCAGAAAGCTGATCTGAGCTGTTGACAGCAAGATGCAGGTCAGGGTGTTGGCTGGCTTCAGGCCAGGAGAGATTCCAGCATCTCAGTGGCTGTCCTGTACTCCCAGTACAGGTTCCCTGGGCGTGTGGGGCCAGCTGGCACCTCAGCCCTGTGGAGCCCTGAGCTGCAGGCTGGGCTCCTGGTGCATGCAGGTGTGTCTTTGCAGGGAATATCATCTCCTTTGGAGGCTGCAGGATGGTCTCCTGTGTGCCAATCCTACCTTTGACAGGCACTGTGCTACCTTAGAGCCTCCAATTCCTTCTGGGACCTTAAAGAGAGGTTCCAAGCTGTGTGCCTGCAGTCTGCAAGCAGAGACACATACCAAGGGGAGTGAGAAGAGCAGTACAGGAAAGATCCACTCACAGCATGAGCATCATGCAGTGCTAGTGGGAGCAAAACAAAGGATTAATTGGCTGCCAACTGGCTTGAAATAAAGGCTGCCCTGTTGTATCCAGCTTCTCCCTGCTTCAGAGTCCCTGGAACCTTTAGGATTGTTGTGGCTGGGAGAAAATGAGGGAGGTTTCTCTCTCCCCTTTTATGAATGGAGGTCATACAGAGCTCAGTTTGTGACAATAACCTTGCTGGGTCTGCTGGGGGGGTTTGAGTGGTGGCAAAGGGAGTGCTGGAGGGGGTGAGTGGTGGCAGGGGGTGTGCTGGTGGGNCAGAGGGTGTGCTGGGGGGTGTTAGTGGTGGCAGAGGGTGTGCTGGGGGGACTGAGTGGTGGCAGAGGGTGTGCTGGAGGGGTTGATTGGTGGCAGAGGGTGTGCTGGGGGGGGTTGTGTGGTGGCAGAGCAAATACCAGCTGTTCAGCCAGGCAGGCATCTGAGGTGGCATTTAGGAAATCCCTCTAGCTAAGCTAGCTAAATGAGGGCTGCAAGTGCCCAGCATTCCTGGGGCTGGCCACCCAGGCTGCCTGGCACCAGAAGGGTCTCATTGCCACCACTTCTGCCCTCGTGAGATTGATTGGATGGAAATGAGAGCAGGTATTTTGGGAGCTGTTGGAGAAAGAGGCGAAAGCGATGGAGTTTCAATCTGGTTCCTCCCAAATGTGAGCCTCTGAGATGCTGCTGAACTTCAAGGTAAGGTCTGCTTCAGTTCTGCACCAAGCTTGGCTCTTGGGCAGAAGTTTCTAAGCCGTGTGTGAGCTTTTTTTTTTTTTTTTTGATGCCAGAAGTGCAAAAAAGAAGTCAGTGAGAGCAGGAGATCTATTTGTGGATGTTCAGGTCAGCTTAGGTTGGAAATTCAAACTAATGATCTGCTGAGCAACCTTTTAACTGTGCGCAGCTGCAGCTTAGGGTTACAAAGGTCTTTCTGCAACTCGAGCTGGAAAGGGTCCTTGTGCCAGGTCCTGTGCTCAGTGCTGGTCCTAAAAACAAATCTCCTTGTGGGCTAGAGCAGAACTTCCTAGCTTCTTGGGCATGTTCTTGTGTGTTCTAAAGGCATGCACTCAGTGTGTTAAATAGCAATGTGTGTGCTCTCTCTGCCTCAGAGTCTTCTGTGCTTCAGCTGTTAGCTCCAGACATGCTGTGCTGCTGTTCTCCTGCTGCATGGGGTGGGGGGAATCAAAAGTGGGTTTGCAGTTTGTACATCTGCAGCAGAAAAGATTCCTTCCACCTTTCACTGCTCTGGTTTCTCAGCAGACCTCTGGCGTTCTTCCAGAGGAGAACCTGCAGGAAGCAGAGCTCCTCTGCTGCCACTCACATTTGGCCAAGACACATCCACAGCCTCATCCCTATCTCTCTGTCTCCTGCTGGCTCTGCCTGTAGTGGAAGTGCCTCTTGGTTTGTGGGTGTCAGCTGGAGCTGGGTGCCTCCAGGGCTGGGCAACACCTCTTGTTCACCCACCCGTGTACCCTGGGGCAAGATGGGCCTGAGATGGTAATGGCATTTCGTGGCTTATCTCCAGGTGTGGTTTTGTTTTCTTCTGGGGCTGTTATCCTGAGCAGTGACTGTGACCTGCGGGGTGGCTGTGGTGCTGTTTGCTTTCTCAGCAGGCAAGTTCACAGACCTGCTTTTTCCTCTGCTTGCTGCTGCCCTGTGGTGACAAGGGGCAGTAGCTCAGTGTGATGCAAAGCTGTCTCTTGGTCAGAGAAGCTCACAACGGTCTCACTCTTAACGATTTTATGGGGGAATGTCCAAATCTTGTCTCTGACTTGAGGAAAATTCTGTTGAAGCTGCTGTGGGTATTTTTTAGTTAGAGATACCTGTGGTGTCTTTATAGTCACAGAGTTGTTTCAGCTGGAAAAGACCTCCAAGATCATTGAGGCCAATCCACACCTAAAGGGAGCTTAATAGCTCTAGGCTGTGTGCTGTGTTGGTGGTCCAGGAGTGAAAAAAAAGCTGGTTTGATTTGAGCAAAATAGTCTGGCCTTGGCCTTGGAGCATCAATGAAGAGCCAGGCTGTAATTCTGCATTTTAAGACAGAGCTTCTCACTCTGGCTCTGGGGATTGGAGGGCAGGAGATGGCATTGCCCAGGAGGCTGCTAGCCCATGGCTTCTGGGACAGGCTGTGACTTGAGCAGCTTGATGTTTGCTCCCAGACTTGAGAAACAGCAGGTAGTAAAGGTCAGTTCCTGGGGAGCTGAGTGCTCAGCCTACAGAGTCCCCTGCACATGAGGCTTTTGCCCAAGGTCTGACATCATTGCTAAACTGGAGTTGGAGAAACGTCCCTCAGGAACTAACGTGCAAGCAGTCAGTGAGGGGAACTGATGAGGACAAGACGAAATGATCTAAGGTTGTGCTGGGGGAGGTTCAGGTTGGATAGAGGAACAATTTCTTCCCTTGAAAGAGTTGTCAAGCCCTGGATCAGGCAGCCCAGGGCAGTGGTGCAGCCTCCGTCCCTGGAGGGGGTTTAAAGCCTGGATGCTGAGGGACATGGTTTAGCAACTGTGCTAGGTTAATGGTTGGACTCAATGACCTTAAAGATCGCTTCCAACAGAAACAACTCTTTGAGCCCCAGCGAGCGAGCTGTGGCATACTGGTGCTACTGGGAGCCGGAGACATCCAGCTCGTCCCTGCACACACAGGCAGCCCTGGGGAGGAGGACTTGGAGGCTTGGGAGCGTTGAGCAGCGAGGAAGCGGCAGGGCAGCGCCTTTGTCGGTGGGAGCATGGCAGGGGAGGGCTCGCAGGCAGAGGCTGGCGGCTGAGCGCCGCCAAGCACGGCCCGGGGCGGAGGGCTCGGAGCCCGCTGGCCGCTATTGTTCCCAGCGCTCCCAACACGAGGCAGGTACTGGTGGAGCATGGAGGCCCCGGAGTCCCCGGGCCGGACTGCAGGTCCCGGCAGGCCGCTCAGCCGCGCCGCTGGCCGGGGATGGGGATGGGGACGCGGCGGGGGGAGNGGCTGAGCCCTGCCTGGCTGCCTCTCCATTTTCTGTCAGGGAGACACTCAGATGGCAGAGCTGCTCTCGGCGGCCTTCGGAGGTAGGTGGAGTCTGGCCGTCCTCCGCCCTCCCTGCCTCCATTGTCAGCGGCACCGAGCGGCGGCGGCGGCGGGCACCTGCTGCGGTCCCCGGCGGCAGGGATGCTCCTGCCCTTGGCGGCGGAGCGCGGAGGCTGCGGCAAGCCGGGCCGGGCGCTTTGGGAGCCGGCGGCCGAGGGACGGGGGAAGGAGATGCTGCTTGCCCGCTCCCGGCCCTGCTGCCGCCTCGGGAATTGAACATGAGTCTGCCAGGCCGCGTCTCCTGCTCCATGCTCAACTGCTTTGTAAGTGCTGCTTTTCTTCCTCCTCCTCTTCCTCCTCTCCTCTATGCGAGCGGGGCTGGAAGCCAGCTCCTCTCTCCATCTCTTCTCTCCAGCTCCCACGCTGAGCTGGCTGCCCCAGCTCAGGCCTGTCCTTGAGGCTGGGCTGCCTGCGGATCCTGCTGCCCCGGATCTGCCCGGCCCGGTGTGACACCCCCTGCAAAGGGGGATCCCCTTCTCTCCTCCCTGCCACATCATCCTGCCTCCCGGCGCTGCTGTGCCGCTGCCCTGCCCAGGCCCAAGGGCGCAGTGGTGCCCAGCACGGCAGGGTGAGTCGGCTGGAAAGCTCCGGTGCACGGTGCCCTGCCACGCAGGCTCCGGCCAGTCCTTGCCTGGAGCTGGAAAATTACCTTGGGAGAGCAGCCGGGGCCAGGGAAGCTCCCACCGTGGCTGGGGTGTGCGAGACTCCCTTCCAGTGCTGATGCTGCCCGGATGGTGGTGTAGTGGGAGGAGGTCCTGAGCTCTGCGTCTTTTTATACCTTCGGGCAAAGGAGTTTGCTCGCTGGGATGCCACTTCCTGCAGAAAGCCCCCCCACCCTGAAGGACTGCTGACCAAATGGGCTAGGAGGGCTTCAGGAGATGGCTGGCTGGTGAGGAGCATGGGGTCCTGAGCTTCCTGCCCTGCTGGAGCCCCAGGATGGGGCTGTGGTGGGAGGAGATGCTCAGCCTCCTGCCTGTCCTGTGCTGCAGGAGAGGTGGGATTCAAGGACACTCAGGCTGGTGGTGAGCTTGGGCTGCCCTGTTCCAGTTCCTGCTGCTCACTGGGATTTCTTTGCAAGCTGCCAAGCGGTGAGGAGAGAGGATCTGTGCTCCTGGGCTGGCTCAGAGGCACACACCTTTCCTTTGTGCTCTCCTGGGCTGGTGCCTCAGCATCAGAGCCAGCTGCTGGTGGGAGAGGCCCCCAAGCCTCCCTGGTCTCTGCTAACTGGTGGCTGCTGGAGCAGCTGCTGTGCCCTGTGTCTCTCACAGCTTCGTGCAGGGACCTGGTGAGTGGGTGGGGGAGGGCAGGGCCCCAGCTGGGGTTGATGCTGAATTTTGTGTTAGCTGCAGGCACTTCTGGACCTGGGGAGGAGGTTTAGGCTCTGTGGGGTCCAGCTGCTCCAGTCTGAGATCTGGGGAGCTTCTTCAGGCTGGGCTGCACCTGAGGGTACTGGGGCTTGAGTGGGGATTGAGCTTTGTTTTAGACATTACCAAGCCAAGTAAGTTAGGTTCTTCTTTCTTCAGACTAAGATTTAGGCTTCTGACTTGAATGACTTAACCAAAAAAGATTATTCATTTAAAAATAGTGTTTAATGCCTACAGAGCAGAGCATTTCCTACTAACTGCTGAGCCTTGAGGAGGTAAAGAGCAAGAGGCATGCTGAAGAGAACAGTCCCACACTAAGTACATGAGGAGTTAATCCCAGGTTCCCAGCAGTGAGCATCCTCAGCTGAGTGTCTGGATGCTGCTTTTTTGGGGGGGTGGTGTGAGAGTCTGCAGTGAGCGTTGGTGAAGACTGGGACTGAGATTCAATGAGGGACTGAAGATTCACAGGTCCAAAACTGAGACACTTTGCCCACTTTTCCAAGAGTAGCATATCCAGGCTCCCTGTGTCCTTTCAAACCACTTCTCTGAGGCCTCCCTGGGCTGTCCAGAGTGTCCATCTGGGCAGATCAGACATGTTCAGCTGCTCTGAGGATGAGGGAAGTCCCCGCTTGGATGCTGTCACCAGTCAATAACCCAATGCTGTGAACTGAGTGCTGGATGCTGTTGTTAAATGGTTACCTTGCACACCTCTGTCTTCCCTCAAAAAGCTTCAGCCTCTTTCCAGCTTGCTTTGAACTGAAAGAACAAATGAAAACTGCTAGAGGAAAGAGTCCTTATGAGCATAAGAGGAGGGAGAGTAGGTGGAAGCTGGACCTGTGTTTTGGTGTTTCTGGTGGGGTGTCATAGTGAAGGCAGTGGGGTAAGGCTTGCCATGGCTAAGTGCTGTCAAATCATCCCAATAGCCTGTGCATGGTCAGGGTATATCTGCTTGGCTTTCCCAATACACCACACCTTAGGATGAGATGGGACTTGGAGACCTCCTGCAGTCTTTCCCTGTGCTGTGGGTGTTCTGCAGCAGCCAGAGGAACTGCTGGGGTCCTGGGTCTGGAGGCAGAAGAGGTCTTTCCATGCACAGATTCAGAGGATCCTCAAGGCCTTTGGGTGCCAGAGGCATCCAGCAGCTTTGGTTTTTGGCTGTATGTGCCATGTGTTGGTTGGGGCCTGTCTCAGTGTGTGTTTTGTTTGCAATGCAGGGCGAGGAAGGCCCTCCCAGTTTGGAGTACATCCAGGCCAAGGACTTGTTCCCCCCGAAAGAGCTTGTGAAGGAGGAAGAGTCACTGCAGGTAAGGAAGGAAGAAAACCAAGACAGCTTTGGGCTGCAGCAGGCTCGACTCTGGCTGCACAAAAGCTGGGAGCAGTTCTCCTACAGGCCATGCTCTGGGGGCTGCGCCTGGCTGCTGCTGCAGGTCATATTCAGCTCCCTGTGTGGGGAGGCTGCTGACAGCAGGTCTGTGTCCCAGCCCTGCCAAGCCTCTGCCATTCATGCAGCACAGCATCTGCTGCTTGGAAACACGGCTGGAGCATGATGCAACACAGAGCTGCTGGCCTGGGCATTCCCTGTCCTCTGCCTGTGCTGGCGTGGTGCAGCCACAGCACTGCCTGCCTGGCACTGCCTGTCCTGGTGCCATGCAGCCGCAGCACTGCCTGCCTGGCACTGCCTGCCCTGGTGCCATGCAGCCACAGCACTGCCTGCCCTGGCACTGTGCAGCCACAGCACTGCCTGCCTGGCACTGCCTGCCCTAGTGCCGTGCAGCTGCAGCACTGCCTGCCTGGCACTGCCTGCCCTGGCACTGCCTGCCTGGCACTGTCGCAGGTTCATGCTCCTGGGACAGGCCAGGTGTCAGGGCCAGGCTGTGCTCTGTGCAGCCCTACTGAGCCATTGTAGTGGCTGATCTGGCCCCAGCACACACTGCTCCTGACGTTTTCCTGCTGCAGAGCTGTTGGAAAGCAATCTCCATATGGTGCCAGCCTCCTGCTGCAGAAGGCCTTTGGAAGAGCCCTGGGTGCTGTTGCTGCTGTATTCTGAGCAGTGAGAGCGAAGCCTTCAGCTATTTGTTGCTCCTGTAAGATAGTCCATTGCCATCTTGTCCCAGTGCTCATCCTCTTCCTCCTCTGGCTGGAGCCAGGCTCACCTTATGTGTTGCTCTGATGGCTGGAGAAGGCCTTTGCATCCTTCCAGTTCTCACCTGCCTTCCCCAAGGGACCTTCAGCTTTCCACGCAGGTTATCGCAGCCCTGCTGCCAAGGACCTTCATGGTGAGCAGCCTGCAGGGAATTGCATCCCTTTCCATTCCTAAAAATAGTCAAATAAATCTGCAGGACTGAATCCAGAGGTAAGGGCATCTTGTTGGCATTCTGCTGAGCACAGCAATCACTGTCTCTCAGAACCATGCAGTGCTGGCTGGACTCTGATCTTTGAGGCCTTCTCCAACCTTAATTCTTCCATGATTCAATTCTGTGACAGCATCTGGTGCCGATTAAAGCGAGGACTCAAATGTAGCCACAAGAGGATTGACTCAGAGGCAAAAATGTGGGCTGAGGAATTGTACAGGGTCGAGGCTGCAGCTCTGCAGCCTGCAGGAGGTGAAGCCACTGAGACAACTCTGAGCTAAGGCTTACCTGGAGGAAAGCAGAAGCTGCTTTAGCCTTGCCCGTGGAGGCTGGTGAAGCTCACCCCTCCCAAAGGGTAACTTTAGTTCAGCCAATTGTTATTCCCTTTAAAGTCTGAAAGGACACCACCAGCCTGATAAGAAGCTGGATCCAGGCACCTGTCAGTTCATTCCAGGATTCCCTCCTGTCAGCTCCTGCAGTTTTACCCTCCCATTTCTAATCCCCTCTCCCTTCTGTTGCTGTGTGAAAGAGCCACACAAGCAGAAGGCACCACATGCCAACTATAAACAGCTCTGGCAAGCCCTGCATGGATATCCTCTGCATTTCTGCAGTCTATCTTCTCTTAGTGTCAAACAATGAACATTGCTTCAAGACTTCCTCAGACAGATGCCAGTCTAAGGTAGTTCTTTTTGCCCAGCTGACTTCAGAAGGCAGAAGTTTGTGTCATTGCCACTTGCACAGGGAGTCTGCAAGCCAGGAAGTTCAATTTGGTTTTGGTTTGTTATTTTTTTTTAGGCAGCATATACCCCAGCCATGGAAACAGCTCAGAAAGGAGGCCTGTTTTGTTTTTTTTGTTTTTTTTTGTTTTTTTGTGCTAATTAGTATGTCATGAATTGTTTCATCAGCTGCCCTGCCTGGCAATAAAGGCTCTGGCTGAAGTGGCAAATCTTGGTGACACTGTTTTGCGTAAGTGGTTGCCAACATTACCTGGTGTAGGTGGCCCTCAGGGAGGAGCAAAGGAAAAAAAGGCCTTGGGGAATTTTAGGCCAAGTCAGGCTTGGCCATCTGCCAGGATCCCCTGTTTTAAAAAGAGCTGTGACATGCCTGAGCTGATAGGGATAAAAGAGAAAGGAACTTGATTGTCTTAATTGCTATTTTATTTAAAAAAATATCTAATGCAGGTAACTTTAAACACAGAATCATAGAATAGGTTGTGTTGGAAAGGACCTTAAAGATCATCCAGTCCTACCCTCCTGCCATGGGCAGAGACATCTCTCACTAGACCAGGTTGCTCAAGGCCCTCTTCAGCCTGACTTTGAACATTTAGAGGAATGGAGCATCCACAGCCTCTCTGGCAGCCTGGTCCAGTGTCTCACCACCTTCAAAGTGAAGAAATTTCTTCTATATAGACAGTCTAAATCTCCTTCTTTTAGTTCCAACCATCACCCCTTGGCCTCTAACAACAGGCCCTGCTCAAAACTACTGTCCCCAGCTTTTTGATTGTCTCCTTTAAGCCCTGAAAGGCCACCAGAAGGCCTCTTGGAGCGTTCTCTTCTCCAGGATGAACACCCCCAACTCTCTCAGCATGACCTCACAGCAGAGCCCTTCCAGCCCTGCCAGCATTGCTGTGGCCCTTCTCTGGTCTTGCTCTAACAAGACCCTGTCTGTGCTGTGCTGAGCACTCCAGAGCTGGTCCCAGCACTGCAGGGGGAGTCTCAGCAGAGCACATCAGAGGGGCAGAATCCCCTCCCTGCCCCTGCTGTCCACACTGCTGGGGATCAGCCTAGGGACAGGCTGGCAGCACTTGGTACAAACTCATCCCCAGTTTTGCACCCCCCAAGTCCTTTTCCACAGGGCTGCTCTCCATCCATTCTCTACCCAGCCTCTATTTGTACTTTTAGATTGCCCTGGCTTGTGTGCAGGACCTTGCCCTTGGCCTTGTTACACTTGAATGAGGGTTCTTCAGTCACACAAATAACTACAGACAGCTTCCCTCAGAGCTTTGCTGGCAGACTGTGGGCAACACTTTGATCCTGGACTGGTCCCAATGCTGCTAAGAGCCCCCTTCTCATAACTGACACAGCAGGTGTGTGTGTATGTGACTGTCTTGGGGCACAGGACTGCAGCTGCATTGGGCTCTGCCTGGAGCTGTGCAGAGCACTCCCCAGCTCGTGTCTCAAGTTGTGCCCTTTGTTGTACTGCTTGTACCAGGGCTGTCTCTGCCCTTTCCAAAAAGCAAGGACTGTAAATCCCTCTGCCCCCATGGAACACCCTCCCTGCCAGATGCCTACACCTAGCTGACGTAGCATTTCTAGTCACAAATGTCTTCAGCAAGTAATTCTGCAACAGGAGGTGCTTGGTGGCTCCTGAAGCATCCCTGGGAGAAGCTCCATCTCCTGGGAGTGGGCAGCGAGCGGCAGTGCTCTTGGAGCACATTGCTGTCAGTGATTTCCCTCAGGAGATGCACTGCAGAGGCAGGCAGAAGAGTGGCTCTTGGCATTTGTGGTGTGCAAAGTCCTCTGCATGTCTCTTGAATTAGTGATGTCTCCCTTCCAGGTCCCATTCACTGTGTTGCAGGGCGAGGGGGTGGAGTACCTTGGCCACGCGAACGATGCTGTGATCGCCATCTCCAACTACCGCCTTCATATCAAGTTCAAGGATTCGGTCATCAACGTAAGTCTGGCTCTGCCTGCTGCTGCTGTCTCAGCTTTCACCCCTCACAGTGTTCTAGGGGGCACATCAGCCACGTCTGTGGTGTGGGAGCTGTGCCTCTTGGTTGCCAAGCCTGCTGCTGTTGCTCGTTACTGCTGGTCAGGCAGTCGCTGTTTTGCTGTGGCCTCCTGGTGCATGGATGGACACTTCCTTTGGACAATAATTAGAGCTTCCCTTTGATGTGTTCAAGCACCCAATTTGGCTGCTCTGAGACTTGCTGCGTTCTCTTGCAGGCCACTTTTAATAAGACCTCTACCTGGAGAAGGAGGGAAACAAAGCTGGTGAAGGGTTTGGAGAACGAGGCTGAGGGAGCTGAGGTTGTTTAGCCTGAAAAAGAAGAGGCTGAGAGAAGACCTCATTACTCTTGCAGCTACATGAAAGAGGTTGGAGTGAGGCTGGTGTTGGCCTCCTCTCGCAAGTGACTAATGACAGGGCAAGGGGGAATGGCCTCAAGCTGCTCCAAGGGAGGTTTAGGTTGGACATTAGGAAAAATTTCTTCACTGCAAGAGTGCTCAGGCATTGAGACAGACTGCCCAGGGAGGTGGTGGAGTCACCATCCCTGGAGAGGCGTTCAGAAAACACGTAGGCATGGCACTTCAGGACATGCTTCAGTGGTCACGGTGGTGTTTGCTGGGTAGAAGGTTGAGCTTGATAATTTCAGAGGCCTTTTCCAACCTTACTGTTTCTATGGAGATCAGCAGCTGAGAGTCAGACAGTGAGAGCCTGAGGCTCTCTCCCACTGTCTCTCCTGACTCGCCATCTTCTTCTGCAGCTCTTGTTTGTCTCAGCTACCTGTGCTTGTCTGCCTGTGAGCTAGTCAGGAGCTGGCCCCAGGTGGGAGACTACCCAGGGACAGAATAGAAATAGAAAGCAGAATAGCAATGGTGGCTCTGTGCTGAGTCATGAAGCTTCGTAAAGCTCTGAGTGGGTTTTGAACGAGCAGCTGATGACTGCTGCTGGAGCCGTGGCTGCGTGACAGGCCTGTGGGCAAGGCTGCTCTGTCTGCTGCGTGATCTGCTGCCTCTTCTCATGCCCTACATCTGTCCCTCACAGGTGCCTTTGAGGATGATGGAGAGTGTGGAGTGTCGGGATATGTTCCAGCTTCACATTGTCTGCAAGGACTCCAAAGTGATCAGGTACCTGGTTTATTGCTCTGGTCTGTAGGTGCCACTGCAGCCCTGAGAGCTGTGGTCTGTAGGTGCCCCTGTGGCTCTGGGGAGCTGTGGTCTGTAGGTGCCTCTGTGGCTCTGGGGAGCTGTGGTCTGTAGGTGCCCCTGTGGCTCTGGGGAGTTGTGGTCTGTAGGTGCCACTGAGACCCTGAGAGCTGTGGTCTGTAGGTGCCCCTGTGGCTCTGGGGAGCTGTGGTCTGTAGGTGCCTCTGTGGCTCTGGGGAGCTGTGGTCT
>VWZI01009395.1:125386-183322 GCA_013396835.1 Psilopogon haemacephalus
TCTTAGGTGCCCCTGTGGCTCTGGGGAGCTGTGGTCTGTAGGTGCCCCTGTGGCTCTGGGGAGCTGTGGTCTCTCGCTCTGTGCTGCTGTGTTGCTGCCCATGGCCAAGACCACTAAGCCTTGGTGGTTCCTTCTTTTTCCTGGTGAAGTGGAGCAGTGCTCCCTGTCTGGACAGCTGCCTGAGGATGATTTGCTTTGGGGTTTGCAGGTGCCATTTTTCCACCTTCAAGCAGTGCCAGGAGTGGCTGAAGAGGCTAAACCGAGCCATCGCCCGCCCTGCCAAGCCTGAGGACCTCTTTGCTTTTGCCTACCACGCCTGGTGCTTAGGAGTCTGTGTTGATGAGGAGGATCAACATGCACACCTCTGCCGTCCAGGTAAGCTGCCAGCCCTGTCTCCTTCCTGCTCTTCTGTCCAGGAGCACTGCAATGCAGCTTGAAGTGTTGTTCATGTCCTGCTGTTTGGCTGTGTCCTAAGCTCTGCTTAGTCATAGCCCAAATTCATCTTGCTGAGGAGCATCCTGTACCTGCTTAGAGATCCAGCTGGTGGCCAGAGGCAGCTGGATAGCAAGCAGACTGAAAGGAATAACAGTAGCAAGCACAATGAGGACATGGCCAGCAGGACAAAGGTGGTTCTTCCCCTCTGCTCTGCTCCACTCCTGTGAGACCCCAGCTGGAGTACTGCATCCAGCTCTGGAGCCCACAACACAAGGACGTGGATCTGTTAGAGAGGGTCCAGAGGAGGCCACAAAGATGATTAGAGAGCTGAAGCACTTCCCCAGTGGGAACAGACTAAGGAAGTTGGGGCTGTTGAGCTTGGATAAGAGAAGGCTCTAAGGAGAACTTAGTACCTCAAGAGAGTCACAGGAGAGCTGGGGAGGGACTTTGACAAGCTGACAGGCTGAGGACAATTTTTTGAGACCAGAGTAAGATGTAGGTTTACTATGAGGGTAGTGAGACACTGGAACAGGCAGCCCAGAGCAGTTGTGGACACCTTATCCCTGGAAGTGTTTAAGAACAGGTTGGATGAGGCCTTGAGCAACCTGGCCTAGTGGAAGGTGTCCCTGCCCATGGCAGGGGAGCTGGAACTGGATGATCTTTAAGGTCCCTTCCAACTCAAGCCATTCCATGATAAGCTCCTTGTGAGCGAGGAGAACATCCCATCCTTTTACTATCCAGTGATAAGACTGCTTCAGCTCTATCACCCTGATAGGAAGGCTAAACATCATCAGCTTTGAGCATAACTGATAAAGAGTTCATCTGCATCTCTTCCCTGACACTCAGAAATGCTGTGGCATTCCTGTGATCAGGTCTGTGGAGCTGTGCCTGGCTCCTCCTTGCACTGGCGCTCATCCAATCGCTGAATCCACAGAGCAAAGCAAAGTTCTGCTGCTGCCCTCGTGTGGGCTCAGGAGTTCCCATCTGGCGACACAAAATTTGGCTTGCAGTTGCTTTGTCTTCAGGCAGCTTCATGATGAATAAAAGGGGGATTAAAATGAGTGACAAACCTGGCTTTAGAGGCCTAAAACTCTGCTGATACTAGAAGAGAGAAGCAGTAGCCTGAATGGAACTTCCAACATGGGCTGGGATTCGTAGATTCAGAGAATGGTTTGGATTGGAAGGGATTCTGAAGTCCCAACCTCCCTGCCATAGGCAGGGATAAATTCCACTAGACCAGGTTGCTCAAGGCCTCATCCAGCCTGGATGGGGGATGGTGTTGGTTAGTGCAGCTGAAAGAGATGGGAGAGAGAAGCTGATAGAGGAAAGGTAAACCTGATGTTCTCACTGTGCCCCAGGCACCAGGAACTGGGAGAGATTTGGTGTCTTTCCTGCAGAGAAAGTGTTGTTCTCTAGTATAAATAAACTTAGGTATGGAAAGGGTTGCTGCAGGATATGGAGGAGGTGGAGAGCTTTGCAGTATTTATTTGTTAACAAGCTTTGACACTTGACGAACAAAGGCACCCAGGATTTATAAGGTGAGGCTAAAACATAAGAGACAAACTCTGGGTTCAGCCTCTGAAAGCAGACTGGATGAAGGAGCTGTTTGGGCTTGTGTGCTCAGTACTCCTCTGCCACAGGGTCCACTTTGGAAGGCAGCTCTGTCAGAATGACAAAAGTGGTTTAAATTAACTCCCCCCCCACACACACACACTGATGTGGGAAGGTTTTTCCCCTGCTGCTCTCAAGGCTGAGAAGTGACTTGACAAAAGAAGCTGAGGGACCCCCATGTGGGGACAAGGTGTTTTTGGCTTCTGAAGCAAGTTCCCTGCCATCCTGTTGTGCTGTAGTTTCTCTCCAGCCTCTGCTAGTTGCTGTGGAGCTGCCACTCACATGTTGAGGTGTCATCAGTTCTGCTTAGCCATCAGTAATGTTCTCTGCTCTGCTCCTCCAGGAGACCACGTGAAGTACCGATTTGAGATGGAGCTGGTGAGGATGGGCTTTGACCTGCAGAACGTCTGGCGTGTCTCTGACATCAACAACAATTACAAGTGAGTCTTTCACCACCAGGCTCTCCCTCTTCTCCTCTTTCTTTGCCTTCCTTCCCTCACAGTTCCCTGTGCAGAGAGCAGTGAGTGACTCAGTCTCCAGTTAATCCTCCTTCCTGGCCTTGCTGCTCCTCAGGCAGATCAGCATCTCTTGTTCTCTGGAGAAGGAGCACAGCCCAAACAGCAGAGCTAGCAGCAGCTCTAAATGCTGGTTCTGGTAGTTTGTAAGGTGGTGACTATCATTTGTGCTTGATGACATTTGGGAGCCTTGGAGGAGCCATTCGTTGTGGAGTTGCTTTTCTGGTCAGTCCTCCTCTAAAATGCTTTGTCCTGTTTGAAATGAAACCTCAAGTTTTCAGAGTTGTTCAGCTCTGAGGAAGTGGGGGTGAGCCATTGGAGGGCTGTCAGGATGCTCAGGAGTCTAAAGAATGATCTGGTGCAGAGGAGGAACTGTTGGAGAGAGTCCAGAGAAGGACCACCAAGATGTTCAGAGGGCTGCAGCAGCTCTGCTATGAGGACAGGCTACAAGGTTTAGGGCTCTGCAGCCTGGAGAAGAGAAGGCTTCAAAGAGACCTCATAATAGCCTTCCAGTATCTAAAAGGGACCTACAGGAAGGCTGGGGAGGGACTATTGACAAGGTCTTGTAATGACAGGACAAGGAGGAATGGGTTTAAACTGGCAGAGGGGAGATTGAAACTGGATATTAGGAAGAAGTTCTTAACAGTGAGGGTGGTGAGACGCTGACATAAGTTGCCCAGGGAGGTTGTGGCTGCTCCCTTCCTGGAGGTGTTCAAGGCCAGGTTGGATGAGGCCTTGAGCGACCTGTTCTAGTGGGAGGTGTCCCTGCCTATGGCACAAGGGGGTTGGAACTGGCTGAGCTTTGAGCTCCCTTCCAATCTAAACCATTCTATGATTCTAAGGGGTGGTGCTCTGCAGCATACAGCTGCTGAAAGGGCATTTAGGAAGGTGATGGAGTGAAACTCTGCCAACTGTGTCCACAGCTCCCCAGTTCAAGGACAGAGAACTGCTTGAGAAGGCACAGCGAAGGGCTGTGAAGATGATTAAGGGACCAGAACATCTCTTATGAAGGAAGGCTGAGGGACTGGGGGCTTTTTAGCCTGGAGAAGAGCAGACTGAAGGGGATCTTACTAATGATGATCAAGGGTGGGTGTCAGGAGGATGGGGCCAGGGTTTTATTAATGGCTTCCAGTGACAGGACAAGAGGTAACAGACACAAGCTTGAACATAGGAAGCTCCATCATGAGAAGGATCTTCTTTACTCTGAGGGTGGTGGATCTCTGGAATAGGCTGCCCAGGGAGGTGATGGAGTCTCCATCTCTGGAGATATTCAAAACCCACCTGGACCTGCATGGGAGTTGGAGTGGATGATCTCCAGAGGTCATTTCAAATCCTTAACCATTCTGTGACTGAAGAAGAGGCCACAGGGTGCAGCTTGGGATGTTCACACTGGACATGGGAGAGAAGAGAAATCCTTTCCCATGTAGATTGCCAGAGAAGTGGGAGTTCTCCAGAATTAACAGCATTTCAGGTGTTGGAGGGAGTCCCCAGACTGGGGTGGAGATCTCTAGAGGGTCTTTCCCACCAGCATGTCAATGATTCCAGCACAGGAGCTGTTGGAGAAGAGCTGCTGCATTGGTTGCAGCAGATGGCTTTAAGCCAACAGGATTTGATTAAGCTTTGACAGAGGTTTTAATTTCTGCATTCTCTGTAATCCTTCTCTCCAAGCAACTGGTATCCATCAGTGTTTGTGTCTCAGCCAGCAGAGGCATCCCCATCACATACAGACTGGACAGTTCCAGGCCACCAGCTCCTTGTGGAGCCCACGAGAAGCCCTGGGCTTGCTGGCCTGGGCAAATGCCAGTGGAGTTTGGCACTTTGCTGCCTGTTCTCTTCTCTCCCTCTCAGGATTCCAAGCAGCAAGCACTGCATTTGGGGGTTGAATTACAGTTTCTGCTTGGCCACACTGACCACATCGTTGCTCTTGGGCTTTTGGAGCATGACTTTGGTGGCATTTACAGCTTCTCCAGGGATGTCAAATAGAAACTTGTTTTCCTGAACTGCTGACCTTAACAGCGTGCAGCCTGCAGGTCCCTGCCCTAGGTAGAGCCTTTTACATATCTTGGAGAGCAGTTGGGCTAGGTTTTAGGATGTGGTTCCAGGTCACCAGTTCCTTGTGGAGCCATGAGAAGCCCTGGGCTTGCTGGCCTGGGGAAATGTCATCTGAGTCTGGCACTTTGCTGCCTGTTCTCTGCTCTCTCCTTCAAAATTCCAAGCAGCAAGCACTACATTTGGGTCCCTGCCCTAGGTAGAGCCTTTTACATATCTTGAAGAGCAGCTGGACTAGGTTTTAGGATGTGGTTGCCTCTGACTATTTCAGAAAGCTTGACTTAGCCTGACCATCTGTGGTTGGCTTCCCAGCCAGCAGCGCACAGCAAACTCCTCTCAAGGCAGATGTTTGCATTTCCAACCCAACCAGGGAAGGAAGAACTGGAAGCAAACCTCAGCGAACTGCCTGCAGGCCTTGTTCAGCTTTCCTCCAACTGCTGAGTTTCTTACCTGGGCATCCTGGCACAGGTCACAGCTTCCTGCAGACTCTCAGGTCTCAAAAGGTGGTGTAATTTGACTTGTGCAACTCAGGAACCTGTTCTCCCTCGCTGCTCTGGGGAGTGTGGCTTTAAATCCTGCCTTGCCTTTTGATCATTCCCACCTGCCTCTGTTCGCAGGAATCAGGTTACTCTTTAACTGTTTATAGGTCCTTTTATCTTCTATTTCCCAGCACTGGCAAAACTGTGTTGTTAGAGACAGGATACTCCAAGGTAATGGCTTTGTTCAGTGTCTTTCAAGTCTGGTCTGAGATGTCCTTATCTGGGAACTGATTATCTTCTTCCTGGTGACAGCATCATAAAATTAGGGCAATGCAAGCCGTATCATAACCACTCCTTGGGCCTCACAGAAGTCTGCTCTTCCAGCACACACTTGATTGGAAAAATTAGTCCATGATCTCTGCAGGGCTCCCCTCTCTACACCCAGAGGGATGCACACATCCTGCACTCCCTCTCTGGTGCACCCAAGCTGGCTGGAGCTGTTCCCTGTCAGCCTGCAGAAGCACTCAGCTCTGCTTCAGTCTCCATGCTCACTTTCATAGACTCAAACAATGCATCAGGTTGGAAGGGACTCTGGAAGGTCATCTTGTCCAGCCCCCCTACAGTGAGCAGGGACATCTCCAACGACATCAAGCCTGACCTTGAATGTCTCCAGGGATGAGGCCTCCACTCCACCTCTGGGCAGCCTCTTAAGTATTTCACTACCCTCATTATAAAGAACTTTCTCCTAATGTCCAACCTAAATTTCCTCTACTCCTGTTTCAAACCATTGCACTTTGTCCTATCACCACAAGCCCTGCTGAAAAGTCCCCCTCCAGCTCTCCTTTAGCCTCTTTCAGGTACTGGGAGGCTGCTCTAAGGTCTCCCTGGAACCTTTACTTCTCCAGGCTGAACAGCCCCAACTCTCCCAGCCTCTCCTCATAGGAGAGGTTCTCCAGCCCTCTGATCACCTTTGTGGCCTCCTCTGAACCCTCTCCAGCATCTCCATGTCCTTTCCAGCTTTGACATTTTTCCAGTGAGGGATTTGTTTCTGACTTGGTGAGGAGTTGTGTGTTCCTGCTGATGTTTCCTGCTCCTTTCTGGGGGAGCTCTTAATTCCCACTTTGCCTTAGTTTGTTACCATCCTCTACAGCTTCCACAGCCATCCTTCTTTTGGAGTGGGGAAGTCATAAAGAAGTGTTCTTGCCTGGATTTGGCATGTGGATGTGTGGTCAGTAAGTCTGCAGAGACCCCTAGCTGTAAGCCAGGATCTCTCTAGGGACTCCTTGCTACCTTCATGGCAAGAAGATGCTTCACTGGTCCTTGTCCGTATGTGTAGTCCTTTTCCCAGACTGTTTTCTGGGATCCAGCCTCACAGCTTCAAAACCAGCTCATCCTCCAGGTCTGTGTGGTCCTGAGGGTGCTTCAGGCCACCCCTCCATGACCCACATCCCTCTTCATCACTTTCCCATGTGACACAAAACCAAGTTGCACAGCACAGGGACAAGCACAGATCCCTTAGGGCTCCCTTTGCTGTGGAAAAAGCGATCACTGACGTCCTTTTCTTCTTGGCCTTCCCCTTGGCCCCCTTCTTCCTCTGACCCGCCCCAAACCAGCCAAAACCCCATTAAACATCCCTCCCCCACTGCAAACCAAAACCAAACCACCATTGCACAACTGAAGAAGAAAAACCCTTTCTAAAAATCCCTTCCCAGCCAACCCCCTGAGCTGTGCCTCCTCCTCCTGTGGTGTTTCCAGCATGCTCCAGGTGGGTGATGCTCCACCACCTCCTTCTACAAAGCCATGTTGACTCTTCCCAAGTGCCCCATGTTTACCCTCACACCACCACAGCTCGTTGCTTTGTGCAGCAGTCAGGCCCCAGAGCCTTCCTTTACAAACCTGACACCCTGTTTGCCACCTCTCATTCCTCTGTTGCCCAGCCAAGGTAAGCAATAGCTTACACATCTCCGTTAATCATCCACCTAGGGTGTGGTGGGGGTTGCTGGAGAAGTGTGGAGCATTTATCTAGTCCTGCTGCTTGGTTGCTTCTCCTTCCTGAGCAGTTTGCTCTAAAACTTGCCCTGCAGAAGTCTCCACCTGATCTCTTCTTGTGCATTGTGGAGTTCAGCCTGGAAGCTTTTGTGGGTTCTTCTACTAAACATCAGCGCACAAATAGTTCTGACTCTTCTGATGTGCTCTTCAGTAGGGTGGGGGTTGGAAGGGACCTCTGGAGATCATCCAGTCCAACCCTCCCTGTTATAGCAGGGTCACCTATAGCATCTTGCCCAGGTGGCTTTGGAAGCTGTCCAGAGAAGGAGACTCTACAGGCTCTCTGAGCAGCCTCCTCCCATTGCTCTGGCACCCTCACACCAAAGTCATTTCCCCTCCTGCTCAGGTGAAATTTTCTGGGTTCTGGTTTGCACTCATTGCCCCTGGTCCTGCCCCTAGGCACCACTGACAAGAATCTGGCCCCAGCCTCTTGCCCCCCACCCTTTAGCTCTTGCTGAGCATTGATCAGATCTGCTCTCAGCCTTCTCTTCAGGCTCAACAGTCCCAGGTCTTTTCTCTCCCTTTCCACCTCACAGATACTCCAGGCCCCTCTGCATCTTCATAGCCTCCACTGTACTCTCTCCTGTTCCCTGTCTCTTGAACTTGAGAGCCCACAACTGGACCCAGAACTCCAGCTGTGGCCTCACTGCTGCAGAGCCAAGGGAGAGAACATCCTTTGGCCTGCTGGCCACACTCTTCTGAATGTCTCTGTTCTCATGATCAGTAGCAGATGTTTGAAAAGGGACTTCAGAGTTTAAAACTTCTCACAGGACTTGTCTCAGAAGCTGCCCCAAGGGCCTCTTCCCTCCTAAGCTTGGACTGTGAAATGTACAGTGCCAGTAATAATAGAACCACAGAACACTTTGGGTTGGAAAGGACCCTGAAGATCGTCCAGTTGCAGCCCTCAGCCATGGGCAGGATCACTTTCCACTAGACCAGGTTATTCAGGGCCATGTCCACCCCAGCTTTGACCACCTTCAGAGAAGGGACATGCACAGCTTACCAGGGCAACCTGTTCCAGTGTCTCACCACCCTTGCTGTAAAGAATTTCCTCCTAATAATCTTCTTGGTACCAAGTTTGCTGTGGCTGTTAAGCTATCATACCAAGCTGTGTGTCCTGACTTTCCTCTTCTTCCCATTTTTTGGGGGAATTACAGCCTAGAAGCACAGGGGAGATAGCCCTAGGACAAGGGGCAGTGCTTCAAAACTGGAGCAGGTTAGGTTTAGGTTGCACATTACAAAGAAGTTCTTTACTATGAAGGTGGTGGGACACTGGAACAGGTTGCTCAGAGAGGTGGTGGAGGCTCCATCACTGGAGGCAATCACAGTCAGGCTCGATGGAGCTCTGAGCAACCTGATCTAGTTGGGCATGCAGAGGGGACTGGATGACCTCTGGATGTCCCTTCCAACCCAGTGCATTCTATGATTCTTGACCTCCTTGCCTGTTTTGTGTGCCCTGCTTAAATTTGGCTTCACTTCTTCAGGCTATCCTGTGTGATCCCTGAAACTGATTGAATTCCATCTTCTTGTTTTCCCAAGGGCCCAGAGTTTTAGTGATTGAATTCCTAGAAGATATGTTCCTGAACCTATCCTATCCTGGCTCTCACTAATTCCTATTGTGGGACATCCCCTGTAGTGTTCCATTTGAAGTGTCAGGGAGCTGATACTTCCATTTCCATTTCAATGAAGCTCATTCTTCTCTGGACTCCAAAAGTTCCTCCAGGTCCTAACCCTCTCCCGCATACCTTTATGCTCAGTCACACTTCAGTGCTTCTCTAATTTCCTGACTGACTTTACACATGGAATCTGAGGCATTTCAGAGATGTCCAAGCTTAGACATCCTACCACAGACATCCTGGTTTTCAGCCTCTTAACCTGACAGCTTTAATTTTGCTTCTTAGATTCCTCACCTCGTTGTTTTTATCCCACACACACCAGCCTTGCTTTCTGCCTGGGGCTCTCTGTGAAGCTGTCTAGACACCGTGTGAAGTGCCTTCTCCTGAGGTGGCAGTTCCTCACCAGCTTCACAAACTAAATGACATGAAGTGCTCTGCCATGCCTCTTGCCACCAGGTGGGATACCCTGGACTTGGGGGAAACGTCAGACCACTCTTTTTGGAGCTCACTGCTGAATAGTTTCATCCCTCTCAGTTTGCTTTTCATTTACCCTGAAACATTCCTTCGAGATGATGTGGGTTGTAGCCTAAAGCAAGAGCTGCTCTTTGATGTTCCTTGCCCTGTCCAGCTTTGAACTCCAGCAGACAGCAGGTTCAGTGTCCAGGCAGTGCTCACCAAACAAGGTGTTCCTTCAGATCTCCCTCGTGTCATTTTATTACAGTGGACCAAAGCACTGCTGCTGTCTTCCTGGGCAGAGCTGAGTCTTCCTTGCAGAGAAATGTAACATCAGCCTGGGAGCTGCCCTGCGTGCAGCCAGAGGGGCAGTAACAGAGGCTGCAGCAAACAGCAAGCCCCTGTGCTCCTGCATCCTCACCTGGGCTTCATTTCACTCCTGCTGCTCCCTCCTCTTCTCCCCAGCACACTGCTTGGCTTGGCCTGGCCCCTCTTGCCCTTGGCCCCTCTCTTGGCCTGCTGCTCACGTACTAGGGGTTGGGATTTAGTATTTTTCTTGGGACTGAATGGCTCAGCTTGGAAGGGACCTCAGAGATCATCTGCTCCAACATCCCTGCCATGGGTAGGGACACCTCTCAACTAGATTTGCTTGTCCAAGGCCTAATCCAACCTGGCCTTGAACAGCTCCAGGGAAGGGGAATCCACAGCCTCTATGGACGTCCTATTCCAGAGTCTCACCACCCTTGTTCTAAACCTACTCTCCCTCATCTTGAAAACATTTTCTCTTGGGCCAACACCAGACACCCTCACAAAAAAAATCCCTCTGCAGCCTTCCTGTAGGATCCCTTCAGGTACTGGAAAGCAGCTCTAAGGTCCCCTTGGAGTCTTCTCTAGGCTGAGCAACCCCAGCTCCCTCAGCCTATCCTCACAGCAGAGCTGCTGCAGTCCTTGGATCATCCTTGTGGCACTCTGGAGCTATTCCAACAGTTCCATGTTCCTCTTATGGGGACACCAGAACTGGACACAGAGCCAAGGGGCAGAATTCCTTCTCTTGCCCTGCTGCCCACACTCCTCTGGCTGCAGCCCAGCACATAGCTGCCTTCTGGGCTGCATGAGAGCACTGCTGGCTCCTGGGGAGCTTCTCAGCAACCAACTCCCCCAAATCTTTCCCTCTCTCCTCTTCCCATCTCCCCCATTCCCTCTCCACCAACTGAGTTTCTGCTGCAGCTAAACTGCTTTGCCTTTGAGGTGCACTCAGCTGTGAGGCTCCTCTGGTGCTGCAGCTCTGCTGGCTGCAGAGTTGGGTCCCCCTCACTGTTAGCTGGGCACACTGAGTTTCTTCCCCAGAGGAGAGGCTTGGTAGGGACTTGCCCATCACATTCCTGTCATTGCTGGCACATGTTCAGAGGTGCATTAGGAAATCTGAATTTCTGGCACCTCACCAAACCAAGGTATTCCTTCAGATCTACCTCCTGTCATTTTATTCCAGCATGCACCAAAGCACCACTGCCATCTCCCTGGGCAGAGCTGAGTCTTCCTTGCAGAGAGCTGTAGCATCACAGACTGGTTTGGGTTGGAAGGCACCTTTTAAAGCTCATCTAATCCAACCCTCTTACACTCACCAGGGATATCCCAAACTAGAGCAGGTTGCTCAGAGTCGCAAAAAACCTGACCTGGAATGGTCTCAGGGATGGATGGGGCAGCTCCCCCTTCTCTAGACAACCTGGGCCAGGGTCTCACCACCCTCAGTGCATAAAATTTCTCCTTTTCCTAGTCTAAATCTCCCCTCATGTAAAGCTGGTCCCTGGTGACCTGTTTTCTGCAGGACAGAAGGTGGCAGATCCACATTTACCAGAAGCTGTTTCTGGGCTTGCTTGCGCTGCAAAAAATAACCCCACAAAACCCCATAGGAATTAATGAATTCTTCAACCCAGAGGATGATCTGAAGGCATCTTTGGGAGGTACTGGGGTACTTAGTATGGGCCTGGAGGTCAGGCCTGAGCTGAATGGAGGTTGTCTTCTCAAGTAATTTTTGGAGTCCCTATTCCCACACTGACTCTATGCTGAGACAGATCTGAGGAGGAAGAGCCATGGGGAAATGTGAGCTGCTTCTGCCTTCCCTCTGATGCAGATTTCTGATGGCCAAGTCCTCACCTTGCCTTCATGCTTTCTGTTTTCCAGGCTTTGTTCCAGTTATCCTCAGAAGCTGCTGGTCCCTGTCTGGATCACCGATAAGGAGCTAGAGAATGTGGCTTCATTTAGGTCGTGGAAGAGGATCCCTGTGGTGGTCTACAGGTAAATGCAGAACCAAAGCAGTGCTTTGCAGGTGAGGCTCACTCACCCCTGGAGCTCCTCTGGTACTGCAGCTCTGCTCACTGAAGAGTTGAGTCCTCCCCACTGTTAGCTGGGCACAGTGAGCTTCCCCCAGACCCACCACAGCCACCCCTGTCCTCTAGTCTTGTGCAGGCTGTTGTGAGCCAGGTTAGCAGAGTGTGGTGAACAGGGCTTGGCAGCAGTACCTGCCTTCTGGTCCTCACACTGGACAATCCTTCTGCCTCTGACTTGAAGATGTGCTGCTCTCAGGGCCCCTGCTCTTCCAGCACACCACTCCAGCAGGGGTGGTTCCACCTACTCTTGGAGGTCTCTTCCAACCTGGCTTCTTCTACCCCACTCTCTTCTACCCCACTCTCTTCTACCCCACTCTCTTCTACCCCACTCTCTTCTACCCCACTCTCTTCTACCCCACTCTCTTCTACCCCACTCTCGTCTACCCCACTCTCTTCTACCCCACTCTCTTCTACCCCCCTCCACTCTGTCCTCACAAGAACAGGCAGCTCTGGGAAGGACAGAAGCCAGGGAACAAAAGCAATGAGTTTCCACCTACCCTTGGAGGTATCTTCCAACCTGGCTGATTCTATCCTATCCTCACAAGGAAGGACAGAAGGCAGGGAACAAAAGCAGTGAGTTTCTGCCTGCCTCAGCCCAGCTCCTCCGTGTGACGCTGCTTGCTGTTTGGTGGCAGAGGATGCTGCGTTAGGTCTAGCACAGCTCTGCTCCCCAGCAGAGCAGCCAGGAGTGCTGCTTATCTCAGGCAGCCTTTCCCACTTTGCAGCCAAGTCAGCTAAGAAGTTAATTGTTTCCCTGATTGCTTTTGCTAAAAATGGCCTGGTGCTGGAGCCCGGCCCAGCGGGGCTCCCCACCCCGGGCCAGAGCCAGCTCTTTCTGCTCCTCACACAATTATTTTGTTCCTCGCTCTGTGTTATGACTCTAATGGTACCTGGTAATTTGCAGGCTGAGCTTGCAACCCTTTGCAGCCCGGGATCAGATTAGGAGGTGCTGACAAGCCGTGGTGCAAGATGGGACAAGTGCTGGCCCAGATGTCTCTCTCGTTTTCCTGAGCTCTTTTTAGCTTTTGCCCTCAAGATGGGAGTCTCTTAAAAGGCCTGGAGGGGCTGTGAGGGCCACGGTCTCCTCTGGAAGGGGAAGGAAGGAAAAGCTTCACTCTTGGGCCTCCTTCCTCACTCCTAGCTCAGGAGAGATTTGGCTGGGGTGTAGGCATCTCACATGCCTTATGAGGAGACTGTGAGTGACCTGGGGCTTTTCAGTCTGCAGAAGAGAAGGCTGAGAGGGGATTTAATCAATATTCATAAATATCTGAGGGCTGGGGGTCAGGAGTGGGGGACAGGCTCTGCTCACTTGTTCCCTGGGATAGGACAAGGAGCAATAGATGAAAGCTGCAGCACAGGAGGCTGCAGCTCAACACAAGGGGCAACTTCTTGCCTGGAAGGGTTCCACAGCACTGGCACAGGCTGGCCAGAGGGGTTGTGGATTCTCCTTCTCTGGAGCCTTTGCAGGCCTGTCTGGATGTGTTGCTGTGTGACCTGAGCTAGATTGTCTGGTCCTGCTCTGGCAGTGGGATTGGACTCAGTGACCTCTTTGTGTCCCTTCCAACCCCTAACATCCTGTGAACCCCAGAGGCATTTGGTAGACTTGAGAGCTTTTGAAGGAACAAGGCTGAACTCCCTGGGTCACAGTTGGGTCTGTAAGAGATGACACCAGAGGTGCCACACAATTATCTTGCTCTTAAAGAAGCTGACCTTAGCTGTTGAGCAGAAGCTCAGGTCTCCATCTCAGAGTCCTTGGTGGAGAGGTGCAGGAGCCTCCAGGCACGTCCACTTCTAAAACAAGGCAGAGGATGCAGTCATTTAGCTGACTGCAGAGGCAGACAGGCACTGGGAGCCAGCAGCTCCTTGTCAGCTCTGTCTGCACAGCCACCTTCAGGAGACCTTGGGACCACATTAGCAGGATTGCTCCTCACAGATGCTTGGCATCACCTTGGCCTGTGTTCGTGCTGCAGTCACTGCCAGGGAGGCAGCAGGCAGTGACTGAGTGCTTGGGCTCAGGCTGTCAGATCATGCCAGAGTGAGCCAGGAGCTTAACCTAGAAGCTCAGGAAGTGAAAGCACTTTGCAAACCTGCATCACATTGGGATGACAGCTCTGCTAACCCTTCCTCAGCTCTTTCTTGTGTTTTAAGGTGAGCTGCTTGACTTTGCAGTGTGGATCAGTGTTCTTAGTCCAGAAAATGACGGAGAGGGCACTTGAGAGATGTTCCTTGGTGCTCTCTGGATTAGATGGCAGGTCCTGGCAGTGTCTGATGTGCTCTGGCTTTCTGCTCTGAATGAGGCTGGGTGGAAAAGCTCAACTTAAACCCCAGAGACACCTCATGCTTTGGTTCCTGAAAGGATTTGCAGGCACTCAGACTAAACAGAGGAGCCCCAAGAAAGAATTTTGTCTGCACTGTGGCCCCTTTTGCTGTTCCAGTGACAAGGAAGAAGCTGTTATTTCCTGTAGGGAAAAATCTCCACTCAACCCCCTGGTAAAACCAGCCCTGAAATACTTCATGTGCTCATGCTTGGGGCCTTTTGCAGGAGAACACAGGGTCAAGCTATGGGCACTCCCCTGACCTGGGAAGCTTACTGCAAGCTCATCTGTGGCTTTGGTCTGTCCTCAGGCAGCTGCTGGCTGATGACTTCATGCTCTCCCATGCTGGCCTTATTTCCTTGTGTTTATTGACATCCCATGGCACCTCCTGAAACAGGCTACCTCAGAGCCAGCCTCTGCCCAGGGTTTGCTGCAGTGCTGAGGAGTTAGTGCTGCCAAGATCTGTGAGTTCAGCATGACTCTTTGGCAGTGGCTGCAGTGTTGCATTGGGCAGGCTCCCTCTGACTTAGAGGGGACCTTGGCACTCTCTGCAGCTACCTAAAAGGAAGTTGTAGCCAGGTGGGGGTCAGGCTCTTCTCCCTGGCAACCTGTGACAGGACAAGAGGGCAGCTGCACATGGGGAGGTTTAGGCTGGATGTAGGGAAGCACTTCCTCGTGGAAAGGCTGTTATGAAGAGAGGCTACAAGAGTTGGGGCTCTTCAGCCTGGAGAAGAGAAGGCTTTGAGGAGACCTTGGAGTGGTCTTCCAGTATCTGAAAGGGGCCTACAGGAGGGCTGGGGAGGGACTACTGACAAGGTCTGGTAATGACAGGATGAGGAGGAATGGGTTTAAAGTGGCAGAGGGGAGATTGAAAGTGGATGTTAGGAAGAAGTTGTTTGCAGTGAGGGTGGTGAGACACTGGCACAGGTTGTCTAGGGAGGTTGTGGAGCACAGAAGCACAGAATGTGATCAAAGACCACATTCTGTGCTTCTGTGCTTCACAACCTCTCTGGAGGTGTTCAGGACCAGGCTGGATGAGGCCTTGAGCAACCTCTTCTAGTGGGAGGTGTCCCTGCCTATTGTACAGGGGGGTTTGAACTGGCTGAGCTTTGAGGTCCTTTCCAACCTAAACCATTCCATGGAAAGGTGATTGGGCACTGAGATGGACTGGCCAGAGAGATGGTGGAGTCACCATCCCTGGAGGTCTCTAAGCAGAAGTCGGATGTGGCACTTGGTGGCATGAGTTAGCTGATGTCCTGGTGTTAAGGTCATAGGCTGGACTTGGTGATCTCAGAGGTCTTTTCCAGCCTCAGTGATTCTGTGATTTCAAGTAGCCTATAAACCTGAGCTGCTTTTCTACCCTCTGCACGCCAAAGCAGTTCCACCTCATCCCAACAGCCTGCTGGGAGCAGTCCCTGGCACAGGCACCTGCATCTCCCCAAAACGTGCTCAGGCACTGTCTGGGAAGGTGCTGGCTGGCACAGGCCAGAGTCTGTGGGTGTGCTAACAAACAAGCTTGGATGATCACAGGCTGCTGCTTAAGTCCACACCTTGGCTCTGTTTCATTTACTAGTATAAACAAAGCCTGTGCTGCTGTCTTTAGCTGCCATCCTTGAGTGATCCTGCAGACAGGAATAGGTCTCCTGGGAGTGACTGCTCTGTGTCACCTTGCAAAACAAAGTGGCAGCAGAGGAGGGCACTGAAAGGAAGAGGACCTTAAGGTGTTTTGGCTTTGCTTGAATATGTGGAGGTCTTCAGCTTAAAGTCTCCATCAGTATTGTCATGAGGACGTCCCTGACAATAATACATTTTATGTGCTGGTTGATGAGTTGACTCAGGAGAACAAGGGGACCTTGTCTTGGAGGAACAAAACCATTCCTGCAGCCCCCCAGCAGATGTTGGGAAGGCATCTTGTGAGGAGGAAGCTCTTCACTGTGAGAGTGGTGAGAACCTGGAATGGGTTGGCCAGGGAGATGTCTGGGGCCACAGCCCTGGAGGTGTTTGCAGCCAGGCTGGCAGAGGCTGTGGGCAGCCTGATCTAGGGTAGGGTGTCCCTGGGCATGGCATGGGGGGTTGGGACTGGCTGATCCTTGTGGTCCCTTCCAACCCTGACTGATTCTATGATTCTGTGATCTGCAGTACTGTTAAAGGGAGGCCAAATGCTTGCTGTGTCTCCTTGGTGTGCTGCCTTATGGCAGGTTACCTGAGCAGGCACTGGGGCATAGCAGAGCTCCTTGGAGAGTGGCAGCACAAGAGGGACCTTAAGGAGGCCTTCTGGTAGCCATCACTGGCAGCTGAACAGCCCTTGGACTGGACGAGCTTGGAGGTCTCTTCCAACCTGGCTCTATTCCATCCTATTCCATGCTATATTCTGCTATCCCCCGTGGTGGTTTGAAATGCCCTGCCCTGCTTCACAGTGTGGATGTGAGAGTGAGTGCAGCAGTTGAAGCAGTGAGGATTGCTGCCCAGTGGCTGCCTGCAGGGAGGTCTGTTGGGCTGCCCTGTCCTTTGCTGGGGCTCTGACCAGGCTCTCTGTTCCCCTGCAGACACGTTCGGAACGGGGCGGTGATCGCACGCTGCAGCCAGCCCGAGATCAGCTGGTGGGGCTGGAGGAACGCTGACGACGAGTACCTGGTGACATCCATTGCCAAAGCCTGTGCCTTGAACCCCGGGGTGAAGGTGCCTGGTGGAGTCCCACACACCGGGAGCAGCGACGGCAGCGAGGCCTGCGAGGCTGACTTTGGTGAGACCACTTGGACCTTCTGCTGTCCTGCCCTAGGGACTGCTCAGTGCTCCCTGCTCGGCCCTTCTGCTGTCCTCCAGTGGGGACTGCTCAGTGCTCCCTGCTCAGCCCTTCTGCTGTCCTGCCCTGGGGACTGCTCAGTGCTCCCTGCTCAGCCCTTCTGCTGTCCTGCCCTGGGGACTGCTCAGTGCTCCCTGCTCAGCCCTTCTGCTGTCCTGCCCTGGGGACTGCTCAGTGCTCCCTGCTCAGCCCTTCTGCTGTCCTCCACTGCGGACTGCTCAGTGCTCCCTGCTTGGACCTTCTGCTGTCCTGCCCTGGGGACTGCTCAGTGCTCCCTGCCCCTGAGACCTGCTGGCAGGGCTGCCATAGGGCAAGGGCCAACCCACAGTAGCCAAACAGGTACCCTTGGGCTCTGGTCCACCTTGGCTGTGGTGTCTGGGACTGTGACTGAAGGAGCTGGCATTTGAATGTTCAGCCTGGAGAAAGGAGGCTGAGTGGGGAGACCTTCTCACTCTCTACAACCTCCTAGAAGAAGGTTGGAGTCAGATGGGGTTTGGTCTCTTTTTCCCTACTAACAAGTGATAGGATGAGAGGAAACAGCCTCAAATTGCACCAGGGGAGGTTTAGATTGGACAATAGGAAGAATTTCTTCACCAAAAGGGTCATCAGACACTGAAACAGGCTGCCCAAGAAAGTGGTGGAGTCACCATCCTTGGAGGTGTTCAGAGACTGTTTGGATGAGGAGCTAAGTGACATGGTCTAACATTGTCTTCAGGGAGGTATTAGGTTATGCTTAGACTTGATCTTAAGGTGTTTTCTATCCAGGCACTTTTATGGGTCTCTAGGCTTGCTGGGTGGCACTGGAGGCCTGTCATAGGAGGAAGGGAGGGAGGGCAGGAGGTGCTGGTTGCTCAGTCCATGCTCTCTCTGCAGATTCATCCCTGACTGCCTGTTCAGGTGTGGAGAACACAGGAACACCTCAGAAGCTGCTGATCCTTGATGCCAGGTCCTATACTGCAGCTGTGGCCAACAGAGCAAAGGGAGGAGGCTGTGAGTGCGAAGGTACAAGGGGCTGAGCCCATCCCAGAACATCCTCCTCTTGGACCTGCTTTGTTGAGTGCACCTTTTTAGGGTGCACCTTGTAGAGCAGGCTTATGGGTGGGACTTGGTGAGCCTGAGGGGGCTTTTCCAACCTGAATGTTTCTGTGATTCTGTGAGTGGGTCCTAAGCTGCAGCTGGGGGTTGGGTCAGCATTTTGGTACCCATTTTCTGGGAGCACATTGCCACTGTCACTAGTGCAGAGTCCATTGCTCCAGGTACTTATTCTACCTGGTTGCCTTATATATATATGTTCTTATAAGTAGAATTTCTCTCTAATTGCTGGCCCATGAGGCCTTTGCAGAAAAACTGCTGGAGACCAGGAATGGTGCTGTGAGGGGACAGCTACACTCAGCACGAGGCAGCTGCAGCAGTGGCCACAGCTCTTTCTGATTGTTTCTCTCTCCTGTGTTCAGAGTATTACCCAAACTGTGAGGTTGTCTTCATGGGCATGGCCAACATCCACTCCATCAGGAACAGCTTCCAGTACCTGCGTGCTGTCTGCAGCCAGGTGCCAGACCCCAGCAAGTAAGTGGTTGTTCTCTGCCTGAATTTGATGCTACATCTCTTCATGTCCCAAGGTTTTTTTTTTCCCTTCACTTCTCCCTTCTCCTATCCCAAGTTTCTACATCACAAAGTGGAGGGATAGGGAAGTGCTCACAAAGGTGCTTGAATGCTGCTTGTTTTGACCCCTGGTGATCCAGAAGGGCTTGCAGCACTGCTTCAGTGTCACCTGGCTGTGTGTCTCCTCTGAGGGCCCCTAAAATGTTGCTGCACCTGGGAAAAAAGTGGAATGGGAGGGTTGGATTCTTTGTGCTCATTCCCAGGCTGGCTGCTCTTGAGCGCTCTTTAGAAAAGATTGAATTTTTTCACTGAGAACTCCAAAAAGGCTTAGCTGAAGATACATCTTGGTTGGTTAGTTCTTTTCCCACTGAAGAACTAAAGAACCTCCATGGAAGCTGTGTAGTCTCCATCTCTAAGAGACTTTCAAGGACCACCTGGATGTATTTCTGGGTGGCCTGCCCTAGGTAATCCTGCTTTGACAGGAGGGTTGGATTGGATGAATTTTAGGGGCCAAGGGGGGGTTGGATTAGATGATTTCCTGAGGAAGGTTCCACTTCAATCCTTACCATTCTATGATTTTCTTGCCTTTTGTACTCCTTCTAGCTGGCTTTCAGCCCTGGAGAGCACCAAGTGGCTGCAGCACCTCTCTGTCATGCTGAAGGCAGCAGTGTTGGTCTCCAGTGCAGTTGACCGAGAAGGGCGTCCAGTGCTGGTTCATTGCTCGGACGGCTGGGACAGGACTCCACAGATTGTAGCCCTGGCAAAGATTCTGCTGGACCCTTACTACAGGACCATGGAGGTACACTTTGTGCTGTGCTGCTAGTTCTTAGCTGTTAGGAGGCAACTTTTGTCTCTGGAGAAAGGAGCAGGCAGTGAGTTCAGTGACATGGGAGAGCTGCTGCGGGGGTTGGGTTTTTCTGTCTCGTGTTGTCAGGGAGCTGTACCTCACTCCCCTGCCCAGCTTGGTGAAGTGCTCTGGTAAATGTCCTTTTGTGTTCAAGGTTCAGCTGCTTCCCTGCTCTTTAATTGTGCATATTCCCTTGTGCTGCCTGCTTTCTGCAAAGAAATAACAGCTGTTGGTCTGTGTTTGGAAACCTCTGAAGCTCAGGTGGCTTTGAAACCCAACCAGATCACCAGCACAGCCTCCTCTGCAGCCCTTTAGGGGTCATGAGTCTGCCCTGCCGATGGATGGAGCTTGCCTTGTCCTGCCTCCAGCAAAACGTCTGCAGTTACTTTTCGTCTTTTCCTGGCAGGGCTTCCAGGTGCTGGTGGAGTCAGACTGGCTGGATTTTGGTCACAAGTTTGGGGATCGCTGTGGTCACCAGGAGAAGGTGGAAGATCAGAATGAGCAGTGCCCAGTTTTTCTCCAGTGGCTGGACGCTGTTCATCAGCTTCTGAAGCAATTTCCCTGCCTCTTTGAATTCAACGAAGCCTTTTTGGTAAGAAAGAGGGATGCAAACATCTCTTTGCCCTTGCCAGCTGTGAGCAGAGGCAGAGGGAAGGCCCTGTGGTGTTGTACAGTGCTCTAGTTGAGAGAAAACAAAAGCTGAATTCTTCAAAAATGAGAAAGTGTCTGAGTAGTGTTTGGGCTCTCTGCTGGCATTCCTGCCATACCTTCACCCTCTGGGTCCAGCCCTGCCCTGCACTTGTGGTATTTTGACCTGGTTCTGTACCCATGATGCTTCTGCTGGCCTCTGGTAGCTGCCTGCAGTTTCCAGCTCCTCCCCGTGGGCACTGCAGGCTCGGAGTGCTCAGCAGGTTACTCAGTGATGGGGGGGGTTGATATTCTCTGGTTTCCTGAGCCTCATCTTCTCCAGGACCCTTTCTAGCCCAGTGTGCTCAGACACCAGCAGCACTGCTTCAACTAAAAGCCTGATTTAGCTGTTTTGGAGCAATTGGAGTCTGAAATGAATTCATTCCTGCCTTATCAAATAACACAAGTTAGGGCTGTAGAGGTTTGGTATCACTCCACAGGGATATCACTATAGGTATATATACTATACACTATATTGCTATAGTGCTATCACTCTAGGTTTGGTATCACTCCACAGTGATATCACTATAGGTATATATACTATACACTATATCACTATAGTGATATCACTCTAGGTTTGGTATCACTCCACAGTGATATCACTATAGGTATATATACTATACACTATATCACTATAGTGCTATCACTCTAGGTTTGGTATCACTTCACAGTGATATCACTATAGGTATATATACTATACACTATATCACTATAGTGCTATCACTCTAGGTTTGGTATCACTCCACAGGGATATCACTATAGGTATATATACTATACACTATATCACTATAGTGCTATCACTCTAGGTTTGGTATCACTCAACAGTGGCTTTTGCTTTCTCCTAAGTGATTTCTATTGCTGTCCTCCCTCTGCCCTGCTCTGTGTGCCCACGAGGACAGCGCTAAGGTCACAGGCTGGCCACAGGAGCCATCCCAAGAAGGGGAAGACATTTCTGCTGTAGACAGGAGGCACCATTTCCCCATGGCCCTGACAGTTGTTCCCCTTCTCCTGCTGCAGGTGAAGCTGGTGCAGCACACCTACTCCTGCCTCTATGGGACCTTCCTTGGGAACAGCCCCTGCGAGCGGGAGATGCACAACATCTCCAAGCGGACCTGCTCCGTCTGGTCCCTGCTACGGGCTGGCAACAAGAACTTCCACAACCTCCTCTATATGCCAGGCTCTGAGCAGGTCAGTAGAGTTCCTGGACCAGCTTTCTGGATTTTTTTCAGCTGCCAAGCAGCAGAGATTGTGCGGGGAGAGGTCAGAGGGGTTTCCTCTTGTGTGCCTCTCTGATGTCAGGTGGTCATTGCAGGTGCTGCATCCTGTGTGCCACGTACGAGCGCTGCACCTCTGGACAGCAGTGTACCTGCCAGCCTCCTCACCACACCCTCTGGGACAGGAGGACATGGACATTTACCCACCCCCTGCATCTCAGAGCCAGGAGTTCAGTGGCAGGTGTTTGGACAGGTAAGAGCCTAGAGCTCCAGGCCCAGGTTGCTGCCTACCCACAGGCCTTCTTTCCTTCCTTGCTCATGGTACTTGCTCCTTGCTCATGATAGTTGCTCTGTTTGAGCTGTTGCTCTCATCTTTTCTGTGGAGGGAAAGAGCTCTGCAGCATTGTGACAAGTGGCAGGGTGAGAGAAAAGCATCTCAGAGCCAGGAGTTCAGTGTTTGGATAGATAAGAGCCTAGAGCTCCAGGCCCAGGTTGCTGCTTACCCACAGGCCTTTTTTCCTTCCTTGCTTATGGTAAGCTGCTCCTTGCTCATGGTAATTGCTCCGTTTGAGCTGTTGCTCTCACCCTTCCTGTGTAGGACAAGAGCTCTGCAGTATTGTGGCAAGTGGCAGGATGAAAGAATACAGACCCAAGTTGCACCAGGGAAGGTTGAGGTTGGACGTTAGGAAAACTTCAGTTGAAGAGTGGTTAAGCCTTGGAAGAAGCTGCCCAGGGAAGTGGTGGAATCGCCATCCCTGGAGGGGTGCTCACCAGACAGGTGGACATGGCACTTGGGGACATGGTTTAGCGGTGGACTTGGCAGCGTTGGGTTAACTTGATAGATTTAGAAGTCTTCTCCAACATTTGTGATTCTCTGATAGTCCCAGTTTCTAGGAGAAAGAGATGTAAAGCACCCTGCTGCACCTAAAGACACTGTGGAGGCCAAGCTGTGGTGTAGCTGATGTCATGCTGCTGCACTGCCCCTCCCCACCCACCCCATCATCAGTGATTAGAGACATTTCCCTTCCCTTATGCTGGCCTCGACTGAAAAGAGGGAAGTTTGTGAGCTGTGTTCTGAGGTTTGCTTTGCTTTTGGGTTCCAGATTACCAAAGACAAGATCTATGGATGACCTGCTCTCTGCCTGCGACTCCAGCAGCCCCCTGACCCGCACCTCCAGCGACCCCAACCTCAACAACCACTGTCAGGAGGTGCGGGTGGGCCTGGATGCTCGACATGCCCCCACCGAGGGAGCTGAGCTGCACCTGGGAGAAGGCAGCACTGCAGGAGAGGCACAGCAGGTGGAGGAGCATGAGGAGAAGGCTGCCCTGCAAGCTAATGATGCCAGTGGCAGCCCTGCTGAGCACAGAGAGCAGCTGAGCAGCCAGGAGGCTGTGCCAGCCAATAGAGTCTCTCTGGAGGCAGAAAAGGGAACTGGAGCATGCCCAGAGGAACTGGATGGCTCTGGCACGTGTCCAGCTCCAAACCCTTCTGGACAGCAAAACACTGAGAAAGTTCCCACCAGTTCTGCAAAGCAGTCAGAAACCTGTCCCCAGGAGCCTCTGAAGGTGCCTGGTGTGGGGTCAGACGGAGGAGGCTGCCCCAAGAGAAATGTTCCCTGCCAAGACATTCCCAGCCAGGAGCCCCTGGCACCAAGCGCCCCTTGTCCGGACGTGGCAGGCACTGCCACGGGCATTCCTTCCCCTGCCACAGACAAGGGCAGGGGTGAGGCTGGCAGGAGTGTGCCCTGCGAGGAGCCCTCCCGGCCGGGCAGAGTCCCGCTGGAGCAGTGGCGCAAGCCCATCTCCCAGAGCCAGAGCAGCGAGTTCTCCTTCCTGGGCTACAACTGGGACAGCTTCCAAGGAATGGTGACGTCCCTCCCCAATGGGGAGCCTGTCCCCAGGCACCTCCTCTCCTATGGCTGCTGCAGCAAGAGGCTGGGCAGCAAGCCTCTGCGGGCCCCTGGCCTGTGCCTCAGCGGCCAGTGGCCTGCCAGGGAGGGTGGCAAGCCCTGGCCCTGCTCCAGCCACGCCAGCAGCCATTTCGCAGGCCCCCTGGGGAAGCCAAGCCGTTCCTGGCTGCCCTGTCACCTGAAACAGGCCTCTGGGCCCAAGCACATGCCGCCAAAATGCCCCTCTCCTGTGCCTCCTCTCTACCTGGACGACGACGGGCTGCCCTTCCCCACCGACGTGATCCAGCATCGGCTGCGGCAGATCGAGGCCAGCTACAAGCAGGAGGTGGAGCAGCTGCGCAGGCAGGTGCGGGAGCTGCAGCTGCGCCTGGACATCCGCCACTTCTGTGCCCCACCAGCTGAGCCTCCCATGGACTACGAGGATGACTTTGTAAGTGACTGCCTCCAGCACCCCAGCCTGGGCCCTGCACCTGCCTCATACTGTCCTCTCCATCTCTCACTTTTGGAGCAGGGGGTTAGGATTGCTCCTGTGTTTTCTCAGCCCTGTTCCCACCCTGTCCTCCTGCCACCCAGAGGTATCTCCGCTTCTGGAGGACCAATGGCTCCTACATGGTCATAGCAGGCTTTGAGAGTTGGGGCTGTTTAGCCTGGAGAGGGCTCCAGGGAGAGCTTAGAGCAGCCTTCCAGTCTCTGAAGGGGCTGCAGGATGGTTGGGGAGGACTTTTGGCAAGGGCTTGTAATGACAGGACAGGGGCCGATGGCTTTGAGCTGGGAGAGGGGAGATTGAAACTGGAGATTAGGAAGAAATTCTTCAGAGTGAGGGTGGTGAGACACTGGAACAGGCTGCCCAGGGAGGTTGTGGATGCTCTCTCCCTGGAGGTGTTCAAAGCCAGACTGGAAGGGGTCTTGAGCAACTTGGGCTAGTGGGAGGTGTCCCTGCCCATGGCAAAGGGGTTCAAACTATAAGGGCCATTCCAAGCCAAACCACTCTGTGATTCTATGAGTGCTTTATCCTCTTGTATGGGGAGCTGTGGAGCCACCCATGTACCCCTCACAAGCACTGAGCATAGCTGGGTTGGGAATGTCTTGGACCCTGCAGTGGAGGCAGCTGAAGGGACCTGTGACTTGCCTCTGTTCACAGACATGCTTGAAGGAGTCAGATGGCAGCGACACTGAGGATTTCTGCTCTGATCACAGTGAAGAATGTTTGTCAGAAGCAAGCTGGGAGCCTGTGGATAAGAAGGAGACTGAGGTATGTGTCCTGTTCTGACAGCTGTAATGCAGCAGCAGAGGAGGTTTTTTAGCAGCTAACTTTGGTGACTGCCAGCAGAGAGTGGTCTGAAGCAAGGCAGGGCCAGCCGCCCTTGTCCCTTAACTCATCCTCTGCTGCTGCTCTGGCCGAGAGAAGGGGATCTGTGGGGTAGGCTCACTCTGACCTGGCCTGCTGTGGTCCAGCATCACACCTCAGCCTGCTCTGGGGTCCTGAGACCTGCTGGTTGTGATGTTAGGAAGTGAAAGCTGATGAGGACTGTTGCCTGCCCTAGGTGACGCGGTGGGTTCCAGACCACATGGCCTCGCACTGTTTCAACTGCGATTGTGAGTTCTGGCTGGCCAAGCGGAGGCATCACTGCAGGTAAGCAACAGCACCAACTGCCTTCAGCTTTGGGCTCCCCAGCTGAAGAGGGACAGGGATCTGCTGGAGAGCATCCAGTAGAGGGCTACAAAGATGATTAGGGGAACTGGAAGGCATGCCTCATGAGGAGAGGCTGAGGGACCTGAGGCTGCTTAGTCTGGAGAAGACTGAGAGGGGATCTAATAAATGTTTCTAAATATCTGAGGGCTGAGGCGGGGACAGGCTCTGCTCACTGCTCCCTGGGATAGGACAAGGAGCAATGGATGGAAGCTACAGCACAGGAGGTTCCAGCTTAACACAAAGGGCAACTTTTTTGACTGGAAGGGTCTCAGAGCACTGGTACAGGCTCCCCAGAGAGGAGCTCCTTCTCTGGAGCCTTTCAAGGCCTGTCTGGATGTGTTCCTCTGTGGTCTGTGCTAGACTGTCTTGTCCTGCTCTGGCAGGAGGGTTAGACTCAATTATCTCTTTGTGTTCCTTCCAACTCCTAACATCCTGTGAGCCTGTAATCCTGTGAGCACTCTGGTTCCACCCTGCTTGTGCTTTAGAGCATTAGGAAGTTTTGCGCTGAGGGTGGTGGAAGGCTGGAATAGGTTGTTCAGGGAGATGCTGGAGGCCCCATCCCTGGAGACCTTCAAAGTCAGTCTTGATGGGGTCTGAGCATCTAGTTGGGGATGTCCCTGCTGACTGCAGGTAGGTTGGACTAAGATGACCTCTATGATTTTTCTCAGCCTACCAGAATGCCTACCAGTGATGTTCTTTCTCTTCTTCTCCCAGGAGAAAGTTTTAAGTCTTGCCTTTACTTGCCAGGCCTCTATAAATTTCCTGCAGATTTCCATTCTGCCTTGTTCTTGTTTCTGGATTTTTTTTTTTTTTTCCCCCAAAGCCTTTGATCCTTCTCCTGGGTAGTAGTGACCATGAGCCTCTTTTCAGTGCCAGCCAGTACAGAGGCCATGGTACATACTTTGACATGCACATGTTGACAAGTCACAAGTAAGGCTGGCACTTTGCCCTCCCCCCCCAACCCCCAGCTGGATCCTTTGTGCTGGCAGGAGTTGTGCTGTGGCGTTCCCCAGCTCACCCTTCACCGCTCTTCTTGCTCCTCCGACAGGAACTGTGGGAACGTGTTTTGTGCTAACTGCTGCCACCTGAAGCTGCCCATCCCTGACCAGCAGTTGTACAACCCTGTCCTCGTTTGTAACTCCTGTTATGACCACATCCAAGTGTCTCGTGCCAGGGAGCTGATGAGCCAGCAGCTGAAGAAGCCCATCGCCACAGCTTCCAGCTGAGCGCCACGCCAGGGACCTGTCGAAGCCCAGCCTTTTCTCTCGTGGGTTTGAAAGGTGACTCTGCCTCCACTGGGATTGTGAAGGCCTTTGGTGCAAGGCTTGAGCACCGAGCTTGGAATGCACTGTCTTCAGCCTGGAGCAGAGCAGCTCAGATGGGAGGGCACGGCTGGTGTGTGTGTGTCTCCCCACTGCTGCTGGCGGGGCCCATGCACTTGAGTCTGACAGCCTGGGGATGAAGAGGGGATTGCAACCTCTGGTGTGGGCTGGAAAGCAACGTTTTCACGGATATTGCCTGTGCAAAGTACCCCCCAAAGCAATAGAAAGGCATGTTTAGAACCGACCTTCCCCCCCTCCCAAGGCAGGCTGCTCTGTGAGGAGGAGGAGGGTGAACTCCAGGTGGTACTGTGCGCTTTGGAGAAGGAGCCTCAGCCTGGAGCAGTTCTGTAGATTCTCTTCCCACGAGCGTGATGCGTGATCGGCTTGGTGAACGAGACTCGTCAGCCCTCACCGAGCGATTTGTCTCTTGTGCGTCAAAGAGGAACGGAACTCTGCTGGCTGAGAAGGGGCGGAGCAGAGCCTGCCCGTTTCCACGCCCCGCTAGGACCGGTGATTGCACTTGACTCAGCCCCTGCCCCCCGGCTCCGGGGGGGGAGATGGGAGCTTGGCTTTCTCACTCCTGCTCTGCCCGTCTGCTTCGTCCGCGGCCGTGTCACAGCCTGGTGCTAGCACAGCAGTGGCACCTGACCCTCTCCTGGCATGGAAACGGAACTCCTGATCCTGCGTGGCTCCTCCTGCCCTTTTCTGCCCTCAGCTCTCCACTTCCTACTGCTCTTGATCCTGAAAACTTGATACCTTGAGGGTATAGGCCATAACGTGTTGTTTTACCTCCTGGAATGTGCTGTCTGGTGTCTGTGAGGGTTTCAGTCCAAATGCTGCTATATATTTCTGTGCACTTAATGTAACCCGAAGAAGGGAGAATTGAAGCATCGATACCAAAACGGGGGTGGGGAAGGACCCTGGCTGAGGTAGACACTACAGGCTGTGCTGTTCCCTTCAGGGATGTACAGCCAAGCTGCAGTGACAAACGTGACGTGTGGCATCTCTTCAGTGATGGAAACAATCTCTCGTGACTTGCCCCAGTTGCTACCTAAATTGCCTCTTAAATTTTACTTCTTTTTTTTTTTTTTTTTTTTTTGTCTCCTGTACAGTGGTCAAAGTTCAGAGTTGCCAACTTTGTAATGGCCTCTCTACTCCTCCTTTTAAAGTAGAGAGCAGGAATCCCAACTCCTCCTTTAGGGAAAGGAACAGGGTTTGGGAAGGTAGAAAGGTTTAGGAAGAAAAGTGGGGGTTTGGGTGGGCTTTTTGTTTAATCCCTTGTTAGATCCCTCTGGGAAGTATCCATCCTGCCTCCTTTCTAAGGGTGTTCTGAGGAAGAAGCCTTTGACAGTGGGGGCATTTCCTGGCAGAAATGCAGGATTTCTTTCCAGCTAGAGGAAATTGTCCAGGGTGGTCTGCATCTCGTGAGCTGAGACTTCCTTTGTGGTGGTGAGGACTTGTGAGGGCCTTTTGTCTAGTTACAGGGCAGAGTACTTGGCACTGTTGTGACCTTCCAATGCCTTTGGCTAATGGTTTGTCATCTGAGAGGGGATGGAATCGTGACCCTTTCCTGCACTTGGACATGTCAGCCCCTGGTAGTGCAAGCAAAGCTTAGCATCACCTGAAGACCCTGTACTTACTTGGACTCTGCTTCTTTTCCATCCTGGGAACAACCAATGTGGCTTTGGGAAGAGAAGGCAGCTTGCTTCAGATTCTCCCCTGCCTTGTACCTTGCAGTCGTTGCCAGACATGGAAGAGTGACCCTTGGGCTGGCAGAAGAGCCTGGACTTGCTCCTGGTCTGCACTTGTCGGAGTGACTGCAAGCAATGAGGAAGCCAGAAACTAGGTACTCCTGGCCCTGCCGTTCAGGCCCTTAGTCCAAACTGCTTTTAGCTCTTGTGAGTTTCAGCGTCACAATGTGCTGGCCAAAAACTCTAAACTCAGTTCGATAGCCTTGTGACAAACAAAATGTGCTGTACAACTCCATACAGGCGGAATAAAATCTCTATATTAGTGCTGCTGTGTCTGGACCTCTTCTTTCCTTCCTGGGGACGACTTCTTCTCACGCCCTTGTTTCCCAGGCTGCTCTTCTCTGCTCCCTTTTCCCATGATTTTAATGTAGTAGAAGAATTTTGTGTCCTTTCTCACAAAGAGGAAGCAAGGGTAGGACATAGAGTGCTCTGTGCTGCAGGGAAGAGCAGCCTGAGAGGGCATCTTCTCAATGCTCAGCAGTACCTACAGAGTGGGGGGTAAGAAGATGGGGTCAGACTCTCCTCAGTGGTGTCCAGTGACAGGATGAGAGGCAATGAGTACAAACTGGAACACAGGAGGTTCCACCTGAACAGGAGGAGAAACTTATTTGGTGTGAGGGTGCTGGAGGCCAGGAGCAGGCTGCCCAGAGAGGTTGTGGAGTCTCTTTGTCTGGGGAGATTCCAAAATCACCTGGGCAAGCTGCTGTGGGTGCCCTGCTTTAGCAGGGGCATTAGATCAGATGATCTCCAGAGGTCCTTTCCAGCCCCCACCATGCTGGGACTCTGTGGTGGTCTACTCTGAGTCTGCTTTCCTCCAAACAAAGCTGCTGCTGGCCAGGACACCAGCCCCTTCCAGCCTCTGGCATGATAGCTCAATGAAGAATTTTCTTTCCCCAGGAGGAGCTGTCAGGCTCACCACTCATTGCCTGCTAGGCTGCAGAGTTGTTCCTCTCTGCAGGGTGATGGTTGGAGACTGCTGTGCTCACCCCATGTGCCAAGGGTGATGGTTGGAGACTGCTGTGCTCACCCCACGTGCCAAGGGTGATGCAGGTAAATCACAATTCGTAGTGGAGCTGGAAAGCATCTTTTAGCAAACTGTCCTCAATTTAAAGCATCCAAGGATTTTGGAATGGAGCAGATCATGGTGAACTACTCCCACACTTCAGGTCAGTGTGCACTATCTCAACCCTTTGTCATTTTAGAACTGTTAGGAAAAAGATGGTTTGTCACATCTAAAAATTCATCATTGCTCCTGAAGAGCCCCTGGACAGCAGGAGGAAGCTCTTTACTAAGAGGGCAGGGAAATACTGGAACAGGCTGCCCAGAGAGGTGGTGGAGGCTCCATCTTTGGAGGTGCTTGAGGCCAAACTTGAGTGGGGCCTGAGCAACCTGCTCTAGTTGATGTTCCTGCTCACTGCAGGGAGCTTTTTCAAGATGACCTTTGAGATTCCCTTCCAACCAGCTGCATTCCATGATTCTGTCACCCCTGAGCCATGATTCTGTCACCTCTGTAGGCAATGTTGCTATATCAGGAAAGATGATGTGCCAGGATAGAACAGTCTGCTGATTCACTTCAGCCTTTGGCCTTAAGAGCTCCAGCGTGCCCCGGCAAGCAGTGGAAGGCTGCTTGCTGTTGTAGGAGCTTCTCCTCACTCCGGGACACTGCTGCCGCAGGGTTTCCCCCTGCCTGGCAGCATTTTGCCGAGACGTTGGTGACCCTTTGTGTCATTCTGGCCAGGCCACTGAAGGACACTTTCTGCTGGCCATCACTGAGCACAGAACCAAAGCATTTTGACTCCAAGAACGGCCACAACGTGCCAGCAGCTTCAGCCTGAGGTCATCTCTGGTGTGTGCTGAAATGTGTCTAACCCGGGTGCAGGGAGGGAGATCAAAGCCTTCCCCTATCAGCGCTCCCAACTGCCCTGAATTCTTGGCGAATTAACAGCCGGAACTGCTTATGATGGCCCATAATATCTCAACAGCCCCCCGAACAAAACAAACAGGAGTTAGGTGTTGTGGGAAGCCAGGTCGAGCTTGCCAGTGCTTGGTGGTGTTCAGCTGCTAAGCCATTAGCAGATAATGCCCAAACTGCAGGGAATGGGAGGAGACAAAGTTAAGCCTTGGTTGTGAAAGGAGAAGAGAGGAACGTGGAAGGGGGTGGGGGGGATGTGAGTGGCCGTGGTATGAACCCTGAGTGCTGAGCAGGAAAGGGTTGGGAGCGTGAGACAGGGACAAAAAAGGGGATGCAGGCTCCCTGAGGGTGTGCTTGGCGTGTTTCTGTCCCGTCTGCTTTCGGTGCAGAAGTTAATCACAGAATGGTTTAGGTTGGAAGGGACCTCAAAGCTCAGCCAGTTCCAGCCCCCCTGTGCAACAGGCAGGGACACCTCCCACTGGAACAGGTTGCTCAAGGCCTCATCCAGGCTGGCCTTCAACACCTCCAGGGAGGTTGTGGAGCACAGAAGCACAGAAGGTGATCACATTCAATCACATTCTGTGCTCCACAGCCTCCCTGGGCAACCTGTGCCAGTGTCTTACCACCCTCACTGCAAACAACTTCCTCCTCACATCCAGTTTCAGTCTCCCCTCTGCCACTTTAAGCCCATTCCTCCTCATCCTGGCATTACCAGACCTTGTCAATAGTCCCTCCCCACTCTTCTTGTAGGCCCCCTTCAGATCCTGGAAGGCCACTCCAAGTTCTCCTCCTTTACATTTCTCTCCCAAAATGTTTGGCTTTGTGTCAAATCGGCACTGCCATTTATTTAGAGTGTCTCGGCTATCCCTGTCTCTCCTAAGTTCCGTCCTCATGGATTGAGGGAGAAGGGCCTCAAATTGCACCAGAGGAGGTTTACTTAGAAGAAACTTCTTCACTGAAAGGATTCCCAAGCACTGGAGCAGGCTGCCCAGGGAGGTGGTTGAATGCCCATCCCTGCAGGTGGTTAAAAGCTGGGTAGGTGTGGTGCTGAGGGCCATGAGTTGGAGGCAGATGTGGTGGAGTTAGAGAATGGTTGGACTGGAGGAACATAAAGGTCCTCACCAACCAGAATGATTCTGTGAGTCTAAGTTAGATTCAACATGTGCCAAACTGTCCTTAGATCAAAGATGCCACAGGCAGTCTCCTGGATGTTTGAAATCACAGGATGTTAGGGGTTGGAAGGGACCTCTGGAGATCTTTGAGTCCACCCTCCCTGCCAGAGCAGGACCACAGAATCCATTGCAGGTGGCACAGGAATGGATCCAGCAGCATGAATTCATTAGAAGTTAGGCCATGAATGCCTGGGGCCAAGCAACATCCTTCCACAGGCTCTGCTGGGTGATGCCCAACGACAGCACAAGGGGCAAGGGTGGAAGCTGAGGCTTAGGAAGTTCCATGGGACCATGAGGAAAAAGGTTTTCACAGTGAGGGTGACAGAAGGCTGGAACAGGCTGCCCAGGGAGGTTGCAGAGTCTTCCTCTCTGGAGATAGTCAAAGCCTGCCTGGATGTGTTCCTGGGTGACCCTGCCCTGGGTTGCACTGGATGAGCTTTGGAGGTCACTTCCAGCCCCTGACTTGCTGTGATTCTGTGAAATTGAGGGGAAGTGCTGCTGCTGGAGGAGCTTTAGGTGATGAGTGAAGCTGTAGAGGACAGGTGAAAGTACAGGGGATGCCAGGAGAGGTCTGAGAGAATGTGGTGGGGCTGAGAGAACCGAGGCAGGGTGGAGAGAATAGAGGGTCTCAGGCGCTGGAGTTTCTGCAGGGGATGCCAGGAGAGAACTGGAGGGGGAGTGAGAGAAGCAAAGGGGCTGAGGGCACTTGGGGGCACTGATGAGGGGAGATAGAGGATCTGATGTGAGGGAAGCCAAAGAGGCAGAGCCTGACAGGGGCAGTTAGAGGCTGTGCTGTAGGAGTGAGGCTGTGAGGGAAGGCAGAGGCAGGGCCTGACAGGGGCAGTTAGAGGGTGTGCTGTAGGGGTGAGGCTGTGAGGGAAAGGCAGAGGCAGAGTCTGACAGGGGCAGTTAGAGGGTGTGCTGTAGGGGTGAGGCTGTGAGGGAAAGGCAGAGGCAGAGTCTGACAGGGGCAGTTAGAGGGTGTGCTGTAGGGGTGAGGCTGTGAGGGAAAGGCAGAGGCAGAGTCTGACAGGGGCAGTTAGAGGGTGTGCTGTAGGGGTGAGGCTGTGAGGGAAAGGCAGAGGCAGAGTCTGACAGGGGCAGTTAGAGGGTGTGCTGTAGGGGTGAGGCTGTGAGGGAAAGGCAGAGGCAGAGTCTGACAGGGGCAGTTAGAGGGTGTGCTGTAGGGGTGAGGCTGTGAGGGAAAGGCAGAGGCAGAGTCTGACAGGGGCAGTTAGAGGGTGTGCTGTAGGGGTGAGGCTGTGAGGGAAAGGCAGAGGCAGAGTCTGACAGGGGCAGTTAGAGGGTGTGCTGTAGGGGTGAGGCTGTGAGGGAAAGGCAGAGGCAGAGTCTGACAGGGGCAGTTAGAGGGTGTGCTGTAGGGGTGAGGCTGTGAGGGAAAGGCAGAGGCAGAGTCTGACAGGGGCAGTTAGAGGGTGTGCTGTAGGGGTGAGGCTGTGAGGGAAAGGCAGAGGCAGAGTCTGACAGGGGCAGTTAGAGGGTGTGCTGTAGGGGTGAGGCTGTGAGGGAAAGGCAGAGGCAGAGTCTGACAGGGGCAGTTAGAGGGTGTGCTGTAGGGGTGAGGCTGTGAGGGAAAGGCAGAGGCAGAGTCTGACAGGGGCAGTTAGAGGCTGTGCTGTAGGGGTGAGGCTGTGAGGCCGAACAGGAGGGGCCTGAGGGCAGAGCAGGTGGGGGCAGGGTCTCGTGCGGAGGGCACTGCCTGAGGGGGCTGCAGGGTCTCAGGGAAGGGTTGAGGCTGCTGTGCTGGAGGCCACTCTGGGGCTGGGGACACAGGAGGGGCAGATGGGACCCGAGGGACATCTAAGAGAGATTATAGAATCAGTCAGGGTTGGAAGGGACCACAAGGATCAGGCAGTTCCAACTCCTCTGCCGTGCCCAGGGACACCCTACCCTAGAGCAGGCTGCCCACAGCCTCTGCCAGCCTGGCCAAAAACACCTTCAGGGATCTGGCCCCAAACCCCCTCCCTGCGGGGGCAACCCATTCCAGCCTCTCACCACTCTCATGCTCAACAACTTCCTCCTTGCATCCAATCTGAATCTCCCCACCTCCAGCTTTGCTGCTGTCACTACCAGAGAGCCTAAAACCTCTCTCCCCGGCTTTTCTGTAGCCCCCTTCAGATGCTGGAAGGCCACCAGAAGGTCCCCTGGGAGCCTTCTCTTCTCCAGCCTGCACAGCCCCAACTCTCCCAGGAGAGGTGTCCCAGCCCTCAGCTCACCCCCGTGCCCCTTCTCTGGACACGATCAGAGGATGGTTTAGGTCGGGAGGGCCCTCAAGGGTCGCCTGTCTCCCAGTGGCGGTGCTGCGGGGCCCGGCGGGGCCGCGGGCGGCGCACGGTGAGGGGCAGGAGCGGCGCGGACCGGCCCGGGCCCGTTGCCGGGGTCACGGCGGCCGTTGCTTGTTGCCGGGGCCGTTGCGGGAGAAGCAGCCGCGATGGAGGAGCAGCAGGAGCAGGAGGAGGAGGAGCAGCAGCAGCAGCCGCTGCCCGTCTCCCTGAACCCCGAGGCCTTCCCGGCCAAGCTGTGGCGGCTGGTGAACAGCCCTCGGGTCCGCTCGGTGCGCTGGGACGCCCGCGGGCAGGGGCTGCTCATCGACGAGCAGCTCTTCGTGGCCGAGGTGCTGGAAGCGGCGGCGGGAAGCGGCAGCCTCTTCAAGACCAAGAGCTTCACCAGCTTCATCCGGCAGCTCAACCTTTACGGCTTCCAGAAGGTGTCCAAGGGGCTGGTGGTGGCTCCCCGGCCGCTCTCCGAGGGCGGCAGGGCCGCGGGTTTCCTGCACCACTTCCACAGCCCCCACTTCTGCCGCCACCGCCCCGACCTCCTGGTGCGCCTCAAGCGCCTGACCAACACCAACAAGGTGAAGCTGGCAGCTGGGCTGGCGCTGCCCACCCGCCCTGCCGACCCCCTGCAGCAGCTGCCCGGCAAGGCGCCGCACGGGGACTCGCTGCTTCTGCTGCTGCCCTCTGCCTCGCTGGCTGCCAAGGCCAACAGTCACGGTGAGATGGGCTGGGGTGGGCTTCAGAGGTGCCACGGGCTCTTTTTTTTTCCCTTAATATCCAACTCAAACTCTCCCTAACCCCCACGAGGCATCAGCCTGCTCTAAAAGCCACCCACCAGTCTTCTCCTCAGAGCCTGGTGCTGAACCAGCCTCCCTGCTGTGCCAGCTGCCAGGAAGGTGACCATCAGCACACGGCCACAAAGCCATGCAATTGGTTTGCTTGGAAGAGACCTCTAAGATCATCCAGTCCAGCCAGCAACCCAACACCATCACAGTCATTAAGCTACGTCCCCAAGTGCCATGGCCACAGGTTTCCTGAACACCTCCAGGGATGGGCACTCCACCACTTCCCTGGGCACAGGCTTGTAGGAGGTCTGGGGTTGGAAGGGACACAAAGAGGTCATTGAGTCCAACCCCAATGCCAAAGCAGGACCACACAATGTAGTTCAGGTCACACAGGAACACATCCAGACAGGCCCTGGAAGGCTCCAGAGAAGGAGACTCCACAATCTCTCTGGGCAGCCTGTGCCAGTGCTCTGGGACCTTTCCAGGCAAGAAGTCGCCCCTTGTGTTGAGCTGCAGCCTCCTGTGCTGCAGCTTCCATCCATTGCTCTTTGGCCTATCCCAGGGAGCAAGTGAGCAGAGCCTGTCCCCCTCTTCCTGACCCCCAGCCCTCAGATATTGATAAACATTTGTTAAATTTCCTCTCAGTCTTGTCTTCTCCCCAGGTCCCTCAGCCTCTCCTCTTTAGGTAGTGCTCCAGTCCCCTCAGCATCCTTGTACCCCTTCACTGGATGCTCTGCAGCAGATCCCTGTCCCTCTTCAACTGGAGAGGTCTCTTCCAAGCAAAACCAATTCTATGGCTTTGTGGCTGTGTGCTGATGGTCACCTTCCTGGCAGCTGGCACAGCAGGGAGGTTGGTTCATCACCAGGCTCTGAGGAGAAGACTGGTGGGTGGCTTTCAGAGCAGGATGATGCACCACATGAGTTAGGGCAGAAGTGACAGAAGCAGCTGGTGGTGCTGCTTTAGAAGAGAACAGGCTATGGTAGTTCTTGCTCTTGCTTTCAGAATGGGAACTGCTACCTAGTGTGTGTGGTGGTGCCTCTGGGGTGTGTGGAACTCCCTCTGGAATGCCCAGAGAAGGGAAGGGACTGCTTTGAGTGCCAAGGCTTGGCAGCATTTCAGTTAAAGATTTGGTGTTAACGTTGTTAAGGCCAAGGTGTGTCACCAGAGACTCCAGTGAAATCTGGCCTGGCTGATGTCATGCAGACCCCTGGAAGAGTAATGCTAAGCAGGATGAAGCCTCTCAGTGTTTTCAGTGGGTGCAGCTTCAGGGAGCTTCTGCTCTAGGAGCCTGTTTCTAGAAAGAAAGGAGGAGGAAATGGTTGGGGTTTATAAACAGTCGAGTTCTGACAGGCTGGCAATGTACTGTGTGCTCTGCACTGACTCTTCAGTGCATGTCCTTGCTGTAAATGTGAGGTAATTTGATAGATAAAAGATATTTCTGTTTGCAGAGCTGTTGGCCTGTTCCAAAAGCCTTGCAACATGGAATTCTCTGTTCAACATCCAGGAACAATTCCTGTAAAGCAATTGATGCCTCATCACTTGGACTCCTCCGGTGTCTTGTTGATGTGTAAACTGGAGACAATCTTTAATTTCCCTTTCCAGAGGTGGAATAGAAACAAAGGCATTGCCATGCTTCAGTTCCACTGCTGTTTACCTGTGGGGCCAGCACTGAGCAGGACACAAGCAGCCCTCTCCATTCAGTCTTAATAACATCAGGGCCAGGTGCTGCTCATTAATGATTTCATCTGAACGAGGAGAATAGGTTGGGAGAGGCTCTAAATGATCATCTAGCTCCGTTCCCCCTGCCATAGGCAGGGACACCACCCTGGGCTAGTGGAAGGTGTCTATGCCCTCAACAGGGGAGGCTGGAACTAGGTGGTCTTTAAGGTCCCTTCCAACCCAACCCATGGCTAATGGTTGTGTGGAAGAGGTCAATGTGAGAGGCACATCTTATTTTAAAAGTCCTTCTGAGTGAGAATTGAGAAGCTACAGGGCTGAGAAAACCTGGCTGCTGTCTGCACCCCACAGATTTCAGCTGTCCTGAGATTAGAAATGGTGTGCACAGAACCACAGAAAGTTAAGGGCTGCAAGGGACCTCAAAAGGTCACCCAGCCCAAGCCTCCTGCCAGAGCCAGGTCACCCAGGAACACATCCGGGTGGGTTTTGAATATCTCCACAGAAGGAGACTCCACAGCCTCTCTGGGCAGCCTGCTCCAGGGCTTTGGCACCAATTTTTTCCTTCTTATCCTGTGGCACCTCCTCTACTCCAGCTGGCACCCACTGCTCTGTGTCCTGCCCTTGGCCATCCCTCAGCAGACCCTGGCTGCATCCTGCCCACACTGCCCTGCACATCTTTAGCACAGCACTGAGGGCAGCCCTTAGGTCCTCTGTTCCAAGCTCCCAGCCCCACCTCCCTCAGCCTGGCCCCACAGGAGATGTTCCACTGCCTGCAGCAGCTTTGGGCTGAACCCTCTCAGGCAGTTCCCTGAGCTCCTTCTTGAGCTGAAAGGCCCAGAACTGGACACAATATTCCAGATGTGGCCTCAGCAGGGCGGAGTAGAGGGAGAAGAGAACCTCTCTTGTCTTACCCACACTTCTTCTAACCACTCTGGGATGCCATTGGCCTTCTTGGCCAGAAGGGCACATTGCTGGCCCATGGGCATCCTGTGCACCAGGAACCCCCAGATCCCTTTCCCCTATACTGGTCAGTCCCTAACCTGTCCTGGTCTATGGGGTTGTTGTTCCCCAGAAAGTTGTTGCTTCATGAAATACTGACTAAAAGAAGACACTAAAAGAAGAATAAAAAAGAATGTACAGGAAATTAACCAAATGGCCTCATTTAGGGCATTTTAGCCCAAACTGGCTGAGCTGCCTGGGCAAAAGTTGCCTTTGAACTTCCTTTCCTTGGCAAGTTAATGCCGTGTCAGGAAGCAGTTGCAGAGCCACTTGGGGGATTTTGGCATTGCCCTTTCTTTGGCACTGAAGCTCAGCTGAGTCTTGATTTATGATTCCCCTTTTGGTTTTGGTTTGGTTTTTTTTTGTTGCTGTTCTGTCTGATCTAACAGAAGGTACTTTCTAAATCCCTTGGGTTCAGTAAGTTTCTCCACACCTTGATCCTCAGAGCACTTCCCAGTGCTGATATCTTGTTGGTGCAGGTTTGAGGTGATTGAGTGCTGCATTGGCACTGCACTGACCTGTGTGTTCAGGTGGAAGAATGCAGCCTGCTCCTGCAGTAAGTGCACTGGAGCAGAGTTAGTCTTCCCCAGCACAAGCAGGACATGGAACTCTTGGAGCCAGTCCAGAGGAGGCCACAGATATGCTCAGAGGGCTGCAGCAGCTCTGCTATGAGGACAGACTGAAAGAGCTGAGGCTTTGCAGCCTGGAGAAGAGAAGGCTTCCAGGAGACCTTGGAGTGGCCTTCCAGGATCTGAAGTGGGCTACAGGAGGGCTGGGGAGGGACTACTGACAACGTCTGGTAATGCCAGGATGAGGAGGAATGGGTTTGAACTGGCAGAAGGGAGATTGAAACTGAATGTGAGGAGGAAGTTGTTTGCAGTGAGGGTGGTGAGACAGTGTCACAGGTTGCCCAAACCTGTGATCAAAGATCACATTCTGTGCTTCTGTGCTCCACAACCTCCCTGGAGGTGTTGAAGGTCAGGTTGGATGAGGCCTTGAGTGACCTGTTCTAGTGGGAGGTGTCCCTGCCTATGGCACAGGGGGGTTGGAACTGGCTGAGCTTTGAGGTCCCTTCCAACCTACACCATTCTACGATTCTGTAGTGTTGTAGAGCCTTGGCTCACAGAATCAGAGTATTAGGGGTTGGAAGGCACCTCCAGAGCAGCATCAGGCAGGGCAGGTCACACAGGAGCCCATCCAGACAGGCCTTGAAATTCTCCAGAGAAGTAAAATCCAAAACCTCTCAGGACAGCCTGCTCCAGGGCTCTGTTGGCCCTGCTGTAGAGAAGTTTCTCCTCATATTGCCTTTCATTGCTTGTCAAAGTTCCTCTCCTCAAGGCTCGTTTCACTCAACTGTGTCCCCCCTGCAGGCCTGCTGACCGTGGCAGAGTCTCCTCAGCCTTACCTCCAGAGTTTCTTCGCCTACCCCTACACAGCCACCTCGCCCCCCACCCACGGTGCTTCACCCAGCCAGAGCTTTGAGCAGCCTCCAGCCCCTTCCCTGGTGTGGCAGAATGCCCTGGAGCTGCTCCCCAGGCTCGGGGCTCCCCCAGCTTCTCCAGATAAAGGAGCTGCCTTCCCTACGCTCCGCAACTCGCCAACAGAGGTGACCTACTCGGTCCAAACCGTCTGCTCCACGCTGCCAGTTCACCAATGGGCTCAAAACATCACCACTGCCTTTGGGAAATACAGCAGCTCCTCCCCTTCACTGCAGTACTCACAGGCCTGCTACCCAACAGGTATGGCAAACATTCCTGCCTTGGCTCTTCAAAAGGAGACCTTGGAGTAGCCTTCCAGCATCTGAAGGGGGTTACAGGAGGGTTGGGGAGGGACTATTGACAAGGGCTTGTCATGATAGGATGAGGGGTAATGGGTTTAAAGTGGCAGAGGGGAGATTGAAACTGGATGTTAGGAGGAAGTTGTTTGCAGTGAGGGTGGTGAGACACTGGCACAGGTTGCCCAGGGAGGTGGTGGAGCACAGAAGCACAGAATGTGATCAACACCTCCCTGGAGGTGTTCAAGGTGAGGTTGGATGAGGCCTTGAGTGACCTGTTCTAGTGGGAGGTGTCCCTGCCTATGGCACAGGGGGGTTGGAACTGGCTGAGCTTTGAGGTCCTTTCCAACCTAAACTATTCTATGATTCTATGATTCTGTGCTGAGAGACTTCTTTACTGAATTGTCTTGATTGAAAGAGTGGTCAGGGGTTGGCACAGGCTGCCCAGGGAGGTGGTGGAGTCCCTGTCCCTGGAGGTGTTCAAGAAACCTGTGGGTATGGCATTTCAGGACATGGTTTAGTGGCCCTGGTGGTGTTAGGTTGATGGTTGGGCTTGATGGATCTTGGAGGTCTTCTCCAACCAGAAACTATTCTATGTGTGATTCTCTTGGGTGAGATCATTCATGTTCTGTAAGTGCCTTTTCTGCAGGACTGATGGTAGAGGAGTTGAGGGAGAGTAGGACAGACTTAGCCATGAACTTGCAGATCTCCAACTGCATGCTGCTCCTTTGTCTCACTGGAGTTAAGTGAGGGTAACAAATACAGTGGTTGTGTGGTACAGGTAAAATCTTCCTAGCAGGAGCTGGGAGGTGAAAGCACACTGAAACCACCCCAAATTTGGCAGGGCACAAAAACTTAAGGTGTGATTCAACCTGAAATAGAAGCTTTTGAAAATCCCACTCAATTCCTTCACACTCCTGAGAAAACAAATGGAGTTTTCACAAGAGAGAAGTAAAAAAGTTGTCATTGTCACTCAGGACTGTCTCAGTGGCTTTGCTTCTGCCCCTGTGCATATCTCAATTTCTCCTCTCCTCTCCTCTCCCCTCCCCTTCCCTCCCTTCCCCTCCCTTATGTGTGTATGGGCAAGAGGGGGATTCTTAAAAGCAGGCAGCAGCTGAGAGCCTCTCTTCTAACAGAGAGTGAGTAGCTCCACGTTCCCTTGAGAAAAGCAGGCTGGATGCATTAGTAATGCACTTGTAAAACTAGTTGTAGGATTCATCTTGCCAAAAGTTCATCTGAATGTGTAATAGTTGGTTGGATGTGCCTGGGCTTGCCATCCACATTACAAATATAGCCTGTAGTGAGAAACAGGAACCTCCCCAAGGCTGACTCATTCCTGCTTTCTTAGACATATCCCTTTGCAAGGCAGCTCACTGCTTTCAGCAGCCTGCTTCTTCCTGGGCTGGGCAGAGCTCACAACTGGGCAGTAAGGCAATTGATGCCACCTCAGTGTCCTAGTTCAGGCAGCATTCTCTCCCTGTTTGCTTTGTCACAAAGGCCTTGGGTATCATCTTCATCTGGCCACAGCAACCTCAAGCAAGGCTACAGGCTTGAGGCAGTGTGGCTGGAGAGCTGCTGGCAGAAAGGGATCTGGAGGTTGTAATATGAGCCAGCAGAGTGCCCAGGTGGCCAAGAAAGCCAAAGGCATTCTGGCTGGGTGTCCAGCAGGAGCAGGGTGGGGATTATCCCCTTGTACTCTGCTCTGGTGAGGCCACACCTTGAGTATTGTGTTCAGTTTAGGGGCATTTCATTACAAAAGAGAAGTGGAGGTGCTGGAGGCAGTGCAGAGGAGGGCAAGGAAGCTGGGAAGTGCCTGGAGAGTAAATCTGATGGAGAGTGACTGAAGGAGCTGGGGATGGTTAGTGTGGAACAGAGGAGGCTGAGGGGAGACCTCATCACTGTCTACAGCTACCTGAAAGGAGGTTGTGGAGAGGCTGCTGCTAGGTTCTTCTCACAGCTAAATAGTGATAGAACAAGAGGGAATGGCCTCAAGCTGCCACTGGATAGGTTTACAGTGGATATTAGGAAATTTTTTTCCCAGCAAGAGTGGTCAGGGACTGGAATAAGCTGCCCAGGGAGGTGGTGGAGTCACCGAGCCTGGGCGTCTAAAGGTCGTTTGGATGTGTTGCTTGGGGATATGGTTTAGGGTGCAGCTTGTGGAGTAGGGATATGGGTTGGACTTGGTGGTCCTGAGAGGCTTTTCCAACCTTCATGTTTCTGTGATTCATTTTCATCTGTCTTTTGGTTGGTAAAGGGTTTCACAGCTGCACTGCCTTTTGTGCCAAGAGCTACCTTTTCTTTCTCCACTGTGTACCCAGTAAACTCCCATTTGGTGTCTGGGTGGCTGTGTCTCTGTCCCCATCCCTCTCATGGTACCATTCCTCATTTTAAATCTTAGTTCTTCCAGTTGCTTTTTCATTGTGATGCAGACTCCTGCCCCATGGAGCTGTCCCTCCAGGACAGTGCCCTGTGCTGCCTCCCTCTAACCTATCCTGCTCTTTTCTTGTTGAGGTACTTGAAAAAATACAGAATCACAGAATTGTTAGGTTGGAAAAGACTTAATATCGTGGAGTGCAATCATTCTCTAGGCTCTACTATGTGGTGCATGTCTCTCAGCACCACATCCCTTTGTCTATACAGTGTCCAAGGTATGGCTGATCCTTGGATTTGTCCACTGCAGTAATAATGTTCCTGTTTCACTCTCTGTTGCCTTTTTGTGTTCATGGAACACAAGGGGTTGGAGGAGACCTCCAGAAGTCATTGGGTCCCTACAGAGATAGAGGTCAGGATCACCTATGGCAGGACACATAGGAACACATCCAGGTTGGCTTTGAAAGTCTCCAAACAAGGAAGCTCCACAACGTCTCTGGCAGCCTGTTCCAAAGTTACTTCTAGCAAACTGATTGCCACTTATCTGAAGTGGTCTATAAAAAAGGTGGGGAGGGACTTTTTAGGCTATCAGGTAGTGACAGGACTTGGGGGAATGGAGCAAAGCTGGAGGTGGGGAGATTCAGATTGGATGTGAGGAGGAAGTTGTTGAGCATGAGAGTGGTGAGAGGCTGGAATGGGTTGCCCAGGGAGGTGATTGGGGCCAGATCTCTGGAGGTGTTTTTGGCCAGGCTGGCAGAGGCTGTGGGCAGCCTGCTCTAGGGTAGGGTGTCCCTGGGCATGGCAGGGGGGTTGGAACTGGCTGATCCTTGTGGTCTCTTCCAACCCTCACTGAATCTATGATTCTATGACTGCAGTAACAGGATGAGAGGCAATGGTTTCAAACTAGAGCAGAGCAGATTTAAACTCGATGTTAGGAACAGGTTCTGCACCATCAGGCTGCCGGAACACTGCAACAGGTTGCCCAGGGAGGTGGTTAAGGCCCCATAGAATCATAGAATCAGTCAGGGCTGGAAGGGACCACAAGGATCATCTAGTTCCAACCCTCCTGCCATGAGCAGGGACACCTTACCCTAGAAAGGCTGCCCACAGCCTCAGCCAGCTTGCCCTTAAACACCTCCAGGGATGCGGCCCCAACCACCTCCCTGGGCAACATGTTCCAGGCTCTCACCACTTTCCCATGCCTGGAGATATTCAAGCTGAGGCTGGACAGGGCTCTGGGCAACCTGATCTAGTTGATGATGTCCTTGCTGACTGCAGAGGGGCTTGGAGTGGATGATCTTTGGAGGTCCTTTCCAACCCAAACCATTCTATGACTCTGTGATTCTGAAAGGTCTCCTAGTCCAATCTCCCTGCCACAAGGGACACTTTCCCAGAGATCAGGCTGCTCATAATCCCTGATTATTGATTGAAAACCAAGAACCCATCCTCTTCTGTGCGAGAAAAAGTTTATTTTTCCCAAGTGCAGAGCTTTTATCTGGTGGATGGGGGCTTTAGGAAGCTCACCAGGTCAGGGTCTTTCCACATCTTCATAGCTGACTGCTCTTTTCTGACAGGACTAACCTGCTGTTACCAGCAAGCATCACCTCACTGCTCTCTCACTCTGTTTTTGAAGTGCTTTATTAAGTTGAGCAGCATGAGTTGCCATGCAGGTCCCTGGGGACCTGCCACAATTGTCCTCCCCTGTGAAGAGAGATGAATTATTCCCATCTTCTGTCTTGGCTCTCCAAAGCAGATTGACCAATTGATTCTGTGCTGCTGTTGCTTGGTTTATGAGAGCTGCTGATGCTGACTTCTTCAAAGCTTTGTGGAACCTCTAAACATCCTCCCAGAGAGATTAGAGCTACCCACGTTTGCTTACCTACTGGAGGTCTTTCAGAAGGGAAATGAAGGGTGGCTTCTCCTCAACAAAAAGAAGTCTGCTTGACTCCACCCTCTTATATCTCATCCAACTCATTCTCCATTCAACTCTATTTCCTCCTCATTTTTTTCTTATGCAACTCTCAGGTTTATAACTTGGGTTTCCTTACAGGTTTTTTGTTAACACATTTCCTGTGAAGGGTGAGGCCTGGGCTGGCCTCTAGGTGAGTGACAGAAGGTCTCCATGAAGCCCTCTGCCTTCACTGAGCAGAGAAGTCAAATCACAGAATGAGTTCTGGTCTAGCTCCAGCCAGGACAGCTCTAAATAACTTCGTTTTAAAAATAGTGATTCATAGAATTGTTCAAGTTGGAAGGGACCTTGGAGATCATCTCCTCCAACCTCTCCATCATGGGCAGGGACACCTCTCAACTAGATTTGGTTGCTCAAAGCCTCATCCAGCCTGGTCTTGAACACCTTCAGGGAAGAGGCATCCACAGCCTCTTGGGGAAGCCTGTTCCAGAGTTTCACTACCTTTGTACTGAATCACTTCTTAGAACCATAAAATGGCTTAGGTCAGAAGGGACCCTAAAGCTCATCCAACTTGGCCTTGACTACCTCCAGGGAGGATGTGGAGCACAGAAGCACAGAATGTGATCTTTGAATGTGATCACATTCTGTGCTTCTGTGCTCCACAACCTCCCTGGGCAAACCTGTGCCAGTGTCTCACCACCCTTACTGTAAAGAACTTCTTCCTAACATCCAGTTTCAATCTCCCCTCTGCCAGTTTAAACCCATTACTGCTCATCCTGTATAGAATCATTCTTTCTGAGATTGTCTGACCCTGCTCTCCCTCAGCTTCAAACCATTCCCTCTTGGCCTGCCTCTAGACACCCTTGTGAAAAGTCTCTCTGTAGCCTTCCTGTAGGAACCCTTCAGGCACTGGCAGGCAGCTCTAAGATCCCCCTAGAGTCTTCTCCAGGCTGCCCAACCCCAGCTGCCTCAGCCTATCCTCATAGCAGAGCTGCTCCAGCCCTTGGGTCACTTCTGACTTCTCTTCCTGGTTTCTTTTTTAACCTCTCTGAATATCCAAAGGTATCTTCAGCATGTTTGGTAGACTCTCCTCTGAGTTGTCTTTGTGATGCAGAGCAGCCAGCCCTGTCCTTGTCCCGTGACTGTGCTCCTTGGTGATCTCTGCCTCTTCTCAGGGCTCTGTGCTGAGTTGATTACAGCTTCATAAATCAGGGTTCACAATCCCCAAGTTGTGTCCTAAAGGAGATGTGGAACTTTCCACCCAGAGCTTGTGCAGGCAGCAGTCCCTCTCTTATGGCAGAATCGATTGGGAGGTGGATCCATCCTGTGTGCTGGAAGGGGACTGTATCTTCTCCTCAATTAATTCAGTTGATATTAATTGATTCCATCTGATGCCATTCATCTCTGTCTCCTCAGTATGCAAACAAGATCTGTGTTCACTGTCAATGATTTCCTAACAGCTGGTGACAGGATGTGCTCTAGCTGCTGATTTCTGCTGCCTCTGACTGGATTAACTGCATCTTAGACAACAGAACTCAGAAATTTCTTCTCTCCAGTCAAGAGGGCAGAACAAAAAAAAAAAATACAATGAAGCAGATGGGTTTGCTGCAGCTTGATTCAGTTGGAAGAGTTGAAGCACTGGAAATGAATCAACACCTTGGGTACCACTGCCTGGCAGTAAATGCTTCCTGCAGTGCTATTTAGCAAGGTGTTTGGGTAGATGGAGGCTCTCCTTCTGTGGCATGGGTGAGGATTGGTGCTTAGCTAGACCTGGTTTCCATCTCATGGTGGATTTGCTTTTTAGCTGGCTACCGTCAGGCAGTGTTCAGGTGTCCTGTAGTATTTCCACAGATGAAATTGTCCTTGCTCTTACATCAGTCACTGCCATAGCCTGGCAAATCAAGAAAGAGTCCTGGGTAGTGCAAATTGTTCTGTTAATGCAACATTCTGCGTTTTGAAATTGCTCAGAACTGGTCACCAGTCCAATCTTTATATGGTTCACAGAATCCCAGCATGGTGGGCATGGAAGGGACCTGGAATGGGCTGCCCAGGGAGGTAGTGGAGTCCCCATCCTTGGAGGTGTCCAAGAAAAGCCTGGATGAGGCACTTAGTGCCATTGGATAGGGCTGGGTGCTAGGCTGGACTGGATGAGGTTGGAGGTCTCTTCCAACCTGGCTTTCTATTCTATTCTATTCTATTCTATTCTATTCTATTCTATTCTATTCTATTCTATTCTATTCTATTCTATTCTATTCTATTCTATTCTATTCTATTCCTTCTGCTACAGCAGGGCACCCACAGCAGCTTGCCCAGGAGCAAATTCCCCAGGTGGCTTTGGAAGCTCTCCAGAGGAGACTCCACAGCCTCTCTGGGCAGCCTGCTCCAGGCCTCCAGCACCCTCACAACAACCAACTTTCTCCTTCTCTTCAGATGGAATCTCCTGGGTTGCAGTTTGTGCCCACTGCCCCTTTTCCTGCCATTGGGCACCACTGACAAGAGTCAGCTCATCCTCTTAACCCCCACAGCTCCTTTAGCTCTTGCTGAGCATTGAGCAGATCCCCTCTGGGGCTGCTCTTTCCTCAGCTTTCAGCCCCAGGGCTCTTAGCTCCTCACAGAGCTGCTTTGGGCCCCCTCAGCATCTTCCCAGTCTCCCCTGGCTTCTCTCCAGCAGTTCTCCAGCAGGAAATAGCTCTAAAGATGGCCAGGGGAGGCAATAACACACTTCTGCATCTGAGTTTACTGAGCTAGGGTTGAAGTGTTGAATCAAAGTAGGTAGCAGAACTCTGCAGCCCAAGGCCAGGCTGTGGAAGTCTGATAATTGTGCTTTGAATCCTCACAGCTGCCCTGCAGTGCTCACCACCTGCCCGCACAGATCCTCTGCCTGGCTGTGCTCGTCTCGCACCTTCAACCTACACCCACTGCAGCTTCTCCCAGGTGAGTGGTGCAGCAGGCTGGAAGCAGGAGGCTGCCTGAAGGAGCTGTGGGTTTGTGGCTCCTGCAGCCATGGACAGCAAGGTTGAAAATCGATCTGATTGAGAAAGTGACACTCAGAGGGGCTTACAAATCTCCAAGGGAGGTTGTGGAGCACAGAAGAACCCAATGTGATCAAAGATCACATTTCAAAGCAGCCCTGACCATGAAAGGGAGAGCTGTGTAATGCAAGGTAGCAGGATGGTGGGGGTCATCACCACTGGGGTGGATTTAGGGGTTTTTTATCTGTCTCTAATTTTTGTTGTTGTTGTTGTTTGGGTTTTGTTTTTGTTTTTGTTTTTTCCTGACTTCACCAGAATTCAGTTTAGTTAACGAGTCTGTGTTTATCTTTGGAGGATTATACAATGGTTGAGGTTGGAAGGGACCTCAAAACTCAGCCAGTTCCAACTCCCCTGTGCCATAGTCAGGGACAGCTCCCACTAGAATAGGTTGCTCAAGGCCTCATCCAACCTGGTCCTGAACACCTCCAGGGAAGTTGTGGAGCGAGAAGCACAGAATGTGGTCTTTGATAACCTTATGTGCTCCATAACCTCCCTGGGCAACCTGTGCCAGTGTCTCACCACTCTCACTGCAAACAACTTCCTCCTAACACACAGTTTCAATCTCCCCTCTGCCACTTAAAAGCCATTCCTCTTCATCCTGTCATTACCAGACCTTGTCAATAGTCCCTCCACAGCCTTCCTGTAGCTAACTTCAGATCCTGGAAGGCCACTCCAACGTCTCCTGGAAGCCTTCCCCAGGCTGCACAGCCCCAACTCTCTCAGCCTATCCTCATAGCAGAGCTGCTGCAGCCCTCTGAGTATCTTGGTGGCCTCCTCTGGACTAGCTCCAACAGTTCCATGTCCTTCTTGTGCTGGAGGCTCCAGAACTGCACACAGTGCTCCAGGTGGGGTCTTTCCTGGACCAAAAAGCCCAAGAGATTCTTTAATATTATGAAAATACTGGCAAACAGCTCTACTTATTTCCCCCCCACACCCCTTGTCCCAGACAGCTTTCTGCAACCCTGAGTTTCATTTGATGAATGATGGGGGGCGGGGGAGAGAAACAACCAACAAAACAACCAAGGTGACTTTTGGAATTGGCCCCACCTCAGAGATATATTAAAGACAGCTACAGTGCTTTATGTAACTCTAGTGGAAACCTCCTTATTCAAAGGGGCCTGGCTTATCACATATCACAAACATCTTAAGCAAAACTGCAAGAGCTTCCTCTTCTGCTCCAGCATCATGCATATACTTTTATGTTTTGGAATTATTTTTTTTCCTCACAGAGGACAAGCAAAGCAAGTTATGCCAAAGTGTGATGAAAAAGGGTTGACCTACCCAAGCTTGATCATCCAGTTCCCTGCCTTGCAGATCTCAACTTTTCTCTTCCCTTGGTCTCTTCTCCCAGGCAACCAGCAGCAGAAGTGGGGGACACAATCTCAAACTGTGCCAGGGAAGGTATAGGCTGGATGTTAGGAGGAAGTTCTGCATAGAAAGAGTGATTGGCATTGGAATGGGCTGCCCAAGATGCTGGTGGAGTGCCCATCCCTGGAGGTCTCCAAGAAAAGCCTGGATGAGGCACTTAGTGCCATTGGATAGGGCTGGGTGCTAGGTTGGACTGGATGAGCTTGGAGGTCTCTTCCAACCTGGATTATTCTATTCTATTCTATTCTATTCTATTCTATTCTATTCTATTCTATTCTATTCTATTCTATTCTATTCTATTCTATTCTATTCTATTCTATTCTATTCTATTCTATTCTATTCTATTCTATTCTATTCTATTCTATTCTATTCGAGGCANTATTCTATTCTATTCTATTCTATTCTATTCTATTCAAGGCATATGGAGTAGGTGGCCAGGGATGGCATCTGAGTGTGTCTTCCAAGGCAGAAAGCATCACATGGAGCTGGTGAGAGCCATGCTCAAAAGTAGCTCTCCATGCAGCAGTTGATCAGCAACCTATCTGCTGGCCAAAGCATCCTGCAAGCTGAAGCTGACCTGGCTTTGAGGCCTGGCTTCAGCCCAGGGAAGAGAAACCTAAGATCATGCAGAGGGTATCACACCAAACCCTCAAGTTGAGAGTAGCTGAAGAGGATAAGGATGAATGCACTGTCCTGTGTGTATATCTCCTTCTTGCTCTTCCCCTATTGATGTTGTGTGGTTTCACTTTATCCAGGGTGGCCAGGATGAGATGGTGGTGTGAGGGCATCCATAGCCTCTGGCCAGCCAGGCCACTGCTGCTCCAAGCATTTCTCTGCACCCCTCTCCTCCTCATTTCTATTGTGAGCTGCTTTGTCATCCAGAGGACTGGTCTGAGTGATGGGAAGGCACAACCACACAACTTCCTCCTCTCAGAAGGCTGAGAGCAATGTTTGGCAGAAGAAATCGTTCCAAAGGAGCCCTCAAGGGGGGTGGTGTGGCTAGGCTGAAAGGTGATGCAGTTAGGCTGTCCAAAGAAACACAAATCCCCTGCCCTCCACTTGTTTGGAGAAACATGGGCTATGTGTGGAATCAAAAGAGAGTCAGGCCACTTGGTAGTGGTTGTTTTGATGCATCAGCACCAACCAGGGAACAAGTCCCAGAGCAAAGCTGCTGGTGCACCTGGGCAGAGGCTGCTGGCAGGAGACCCTTGGTGTGAGCAGCCCACACCAATCAGTTCCACCAGCTCAGTTCTGGCACCTTGCAGCCACTGGTGCAGTATCTCCCTGCTTCTTTATCCATGGAGTCAACTCAAGATTTCAGGTTGGATGTGGTGATTTGATTTTATGATTTTTTTTTACCCAGCAGCCCTGCTATTTTGATTGTTGCTGTAAGCATTGCTATTAAGCTCTCAGCATTTACATGTGGAAAAGGGAAGGTAACTGGAAAGGGCAGGAATAAATGGGGGGAGAAAAACCAAACCCAAAAACCCAGAATCACAGAATCATTCAGGTTGGCAAAGCCCCTCAGGATCACCAAGTCCAGCCCATATCCCTACTCTACAAGATTCACCCTAAACCATATCCCCAAGCACCACATCCAAACCACCCTGAAACACAGCCAGGCTGGGTGACTCCACCACCTCCCTGGGCAGCTCATTCCAGTCCTTGACCATTCTTGGTGGGAAAAAAAATTCCAAGGATCCAGTCTAAACCTACCCAGTGGCAGCTTGAGGCCACTCCCTCTTCTTCTATGACTACTTAGCTGTGAGCAGAGCCCAGCAGCAGCCTCCCCACAACCTCCTTTTAAGTAGCTGTAGACAGCAATGAGGTCTCCCCTCAGCCTCAGCTGGTGCAAACCTGTGATTATTGCTCTTGAGGTTATAAAGCTGAGTCCTGTTCCTCTTGGGTGTCTTGGCAGGAAGAGATTTCTATTCCAGCTGAGTCTCTGCAAAGCTCAAGCCTAGGCTAGGCTGCTGTGCTCAGTCCTGTGCAGGGAGGAGCATGTCCTTGTGCTAGTGCATGCAGGCTGGCAGCACTCCTTAATTAGTGCCCACTCATTCTATTAAGTATTGATCACACTTGAAGCACTGTCAGCTTTGCACTGCATTTTTAGAGGTGTATTTTTCCATTGCTGAAGGACTTTGTTGCCCAGACTTTCTTGTTAGGAAGCAAAGGATTAAGTGTGTGAACCCTGTGGTGGTTTGGGGGGAGATGTTTTGACTTTGAAGCCTCCTTACTTATGTAATTGGCAAGAATCCCAGTGTTAGTCCTGGACATTAACTGGTTAAAAACCTGAGACTTACTGTGTCTTGAAGAGCAATTCAGGGACTGTTTGGTACTGGGTCTAGCACAGTCCTGTTGCTGTGGATTCTAGGTGTGGATTCTAGCTGGTGGAGCTGGAGAGAGTGAAGGAGCTGTGGATTCCAGCTGGTGAGGCTCCAGTCCACACCTCTTTCGTTCTCTCTGTTTCTGCCTAGGAAGGAGCTGTGTTTGAGACACTGACCCAAGGGGGCCCACATGTCCTTGGTGGTGGTGCCAGTGCAATACCTGCAGAGATGACAGGACGTGCTGCAGGGGCCCTGGAAGGTGCAGGAGGCATCTCCGGGGGAAGGAGCTCTCCATGGAGCACTCATTACTGCGCTCACACAGGCCTGAGGGGTTCTGATCACATAACCCTAGTCAGGAAGATAGATGTGCATCATGTACATGTGCCTTTAGCCACAGGCTCAGGGTGGAGAAGGATGTATTTGGGACCCTCAGTCCTCTGCAAGTGCTTTGCAGAGGAGAGGAATACAGCAGGTGACAGTGAGAAGATCCTGCTGCCTAAAGGTGAACCCCAAGTGCTTCACATTAGGCCTTTACTTCCTCAGTGCAATGAAAGCATCACTTTGTTTCTCCCCTCCTTTGTTTCTCCCCTTATTTCTCTCCTTTGTTTCTCCCCTTTTCCCTTTCCCCTTTTTCTCTTTTCCGTTTCCCTTCCCTCTCCTTTCCTTTATTCTTTTTTCTCCCTCCCTCCCTCTCTCTTCCTCTGTCTCTCTCCCTCCCAGCCTTCCTCCCTCCCTCTCTCTCGGTCCCAGCCTCTCTCCCCACCTCTCTCCCTTCCTCCCTCCCTCCCTCCTTCCCTCTCTCCCTCCTTCCCTCTCTCCCTCTCTCTCGCTCCCAGTCTTCCTTCCTCCTTCCCTCCCTCCCTCTCTCGCTCCCTCCCTCCCTCTTCCCCTTTCTCCCTCCTTCTCTTTTCCACTCTTTTCTGCCTTTCCAGACCTGCCGATCCTTGCCATCCGACGATGCAAACAGACCAGTTCCGTAAGCGGCAGCCTGCAAAATACATATGGAGCAGCAGCAGAGGGCTCCATAAAGCAAGCAACCTGCTCTAGCTGAACCTCTTGACGGCAGGGTGGGGTGGGGTGAGCTTCCCCAGCAGAAACGTGTGGCTCCCATGTGTGGTTTCACATCAGAGGGCTCTGTCGAGTTGTTCGAGCCGGATCTGTCGTTACTCATGCACGTGTGGGCACCAGGGAGTGCAGCTGCAGCTCCTTCAGCTTCTTTTTTTCCAGCTAGGCTGGAGACCGAGGGCAGAGTTCAGGCTGGGAGGATTTGTCCTCTAACTCGGTGCATTCTGGCTTTCTGATGCCGTGTCTGGCTTCATGTGGCAGACAGTTGAGTGCTTGAGCTTCGATTTGGCAACCTTAATTCTGAGTTAAAAACCCCTTCTTATGTAAACCATCGAGGCAGTGATCAACGCTCCTTAGATGACCTTTTGGAATGGAGAAGAAGTTATTCATTTGCCTTTGAAGTAACTGCAAGAAGTGGGTCTTGGGGTTTGTTTCTTTTTATGATGATGATGATGATTGTTATTATTTTTAAGGAGAGTGCTGGTGCTGGATGTGAATCCACTACATCAGAGATAAAAGAGGAACAATTCACTTCGGGTGCTGTGAATAAGCCTGCAGAAGAGACATCTGCAAAGCCCAGATGCAGGAAAAGAAAAAGCAGTTCACATCAAGCTCAGACCCCTGGTAAGCAGAGATCCTTTGTGTCTTTAGAGATTACCTAGGGAGCTGCTTCCAAGCTGCCACGGTAAGGGGAGATCAGAACAGAGTCATTGAGTTGTTATTGTCTGCAGCCTGAGTACTGATCTGTGCCTTCAACTAAAACGTGACACTTGTACAGCCTCTTGATGTGCTTACCCACACTCCTCCCTAGCTATGCTCACAGGATCACAGGATGTCAGGGGTTGGAAGGGACCCAAAGAGATCGAGTCCAACCCCCCTGCCACAGTAAGATCACACAAGCTAGCTCAGGTCACACAGGAACACACCCAGACAGGTCTTGAAAGTCTCCAGAACCTCCCCAGGGAGCCTGTTCATGCTGACAGTCAGCCCATGTCCCTCCCCAGCTGTCCAGGACACTGTTCTGCGTATTTGTTTGGGTATTAATCATCTGCCCCTTGACTGAGTCTATGATGGGTATTGCTTTTCTGGTGTGCTTACCCCATGCTCTTCTGTAGGTATGCTGATGGGCAGAATAAGACAGGGTTGGAAAGGACCACAAGGATGAGACAGTTCCAACCCCCTGCTACAGGCAGGGACACCCTACCCACAGCCTCTGCCAGCCTGGCCCCAAACACCTCCAGGGATGTGGTCCCAACCAACCTCCCTGGGCAACCCATTCCAGGCTCTCACCACTCTCATGCTCAACAACTTCCTCCTCACATCCAATCTGAATCTCCCCACCTCCAGCTTTGCTCCATTCCCCCTAGTCCTGTCACTACCTCATAGCCTAAAAAGTCCCTCCCCAGCTTTTTTTGTAGCCTCCTTCAGATCTTGGAAGGCCACAAGAAGGTCACCTGGCAGCCTCCTCTTCTCCAGCCTGCACAGCCCCAACTCTTTCAGTCTGTGCTCACAGCAGAGCTGCTGCAGCCCTCTGAGCATCCTTGTGGCCCTTCTCTGGATGCCTCCAGCATCTCCACATCCCTCTTGTCCCAGGGGCTCCAGAACCGGATGCAGTACTCCAGGTGGGATCTCACCAGAGCAGAGTAGAGGGGGAGAATCACCTCCCTGGCCCTGCTGCCCCCACTGCTCCTGCTGCAGCCCAGGATCTATGCTGATGGGTTTTGCTTTTCTGGTGTACTTACCACACATTCTTCTGTATGGGTATTGCTTTCCTGGCATGCTTACCCACACTCTTCTGCAGGTATGCTGATGGGTATTAATTTTCTGGTATGCTTACCACACATTCTTCTGTATGGGTATTGCTTTCCTGGTGTGCTTACCCACACTCTTCTGTAGGTACACTGATGGGTGTTGCTGTTCTGGTCTACTTACACTCTTCTGCAGGTATGCTGATGGGTATTGCTGTTCTGGTGTACTTATGCTCTTCTGTAGGTATGCTGATGGGTATTGCTGTTCTGGTGTACTTATGCTCTTCTGTAGGTATGCTGATGGGTATTGCTTTTCTGCTGTACTTACACTCTTCTGTAGGTGTGCTGATGGGAATGACTTTTTTTTTTTCAGTGGGAAAGGCTACAAACGATAGCAGCAAATAAAACCTGAACTTCTGGGGAGTTGTCAGAAACGCGGATGTCACAACATCGAGATGTAGTCCAGAGATAGGTTTGCTGGAGGGTGACAGTGCCACAAAGGAAACACTGAGTAACGAGGTGACTGTTGAACTGACAGGGGAAAATACCAAGAAAGTGATGAATTTAGTGTAGGAGCCCAACGTTGTGTCTCAAAGCAGCCAAATGCGTTTGGTGGTGAGAAACGCCCGAGAAAAAACAAGCAGCAGAACATCTGAGGCCAAGCAATCCACAAAGGTAGTCAGTGAAGGAAAAAAGCTGAATATCCACAGATTAGAGAGACCTGAGAGGACACAGAGAATACGTTGGATCCGTTCTAGAAGAAAACTGCTCTGGTGCAGCTTGCAGGTCATGGTGTAGGAAGCGATTTTCCTCACAGCTGTTCATCAAAGAGCTGATTGTAGAGCTTGAAGAGCTGTTGCTGACTTCAAAGGGTACTCTCTAGATTCCAGATAATAATGCTAGTTAATAATTCAGCTCCTAACGCCCATCAGTTTCAAACATTTAAGTGAAGGAATAAAGTTTGGAGGTTTTTTTTTGTTTTTGTTTTTTTTTCTGTCGGGAGGCTGAGGAAGGAGGTTGGATCCCTGTCTTGAAAGAAGCCAGGCTTTTGTTTAAAACACAGCACCCAGAGCTCTTCTTCAATGACTTCCTGGTCTCACAGATAATTAGCAAACTCCTCAGCTTTCACATCCAAACATTTGCTTAATATGGCAGCTGTGAAGTCCAGGACGGGAAGGTTTTGGAAAGCATTTCCACGGGATTGCTCCCCAGAGATGAAACACTGTTGCACTAATGCTCATTAGCCACAATTAGCATAGAGTCTGCTCTGGGAAAGGAGATCCTTAGCCAGGTCTCTGCTTCCACTGCCGTACCTCTTAGGCTTGGTGGATGTCTAAAGGGTAGAGGCAAAACAGCACACCTGAGCCAAACATGACCAGGCTCAAGTCATGTTGGGCATGGGCTGCAAGCTTCGGAGCTGGCTCAGCTCATCTGCATTTCAGCTGCCAGCCTGAAGCAGGTTTAAAGAGAAGCTGGCTTGTGCTGCTCTGACTTGGTCTCTGTCTTGTCAGTGCTGCCTTTCCTCTGTGAGCCTTTGGGAACAACTTCTTCCTTAGTCTTTGCATGAGGACAGTTTCCAGGTGTTTCTTCACTGAGTCCTGTCCATTCTTCTCTGTTTCCTTTGGACACTCCTTTGCAAGTTCTCTGTGCCTGCCCTTCGATGCTTGTCCTGCTCTAGAGAAGGCTTTGGCTCCACCTGTTTCAGTAGGCACTTGACATGATTCACTTTTGTCATGTGGAGACACAAAGTTGTAGATATCACACAACCAGAACCAATATAGTGATAGGAGAAGAGGGAATGGGTGGAAGCTGGAAGAGGGAAGCTTTAAACTGGAGATAAGGAAGAAATTCTTTCCAGTGAGAGTGGGGAGACACTGGAACAGGCTGCCCTGGGAGGTTGTGGATGCCCTCTCCTTGGACATGTTCGAGGCCAGGTTGGATGAAGCCTTGAGCAACTTGGGCTAGTGGGAGGTGTCCCTGCCCATAGCAGTGGGATTGGAACTTAATGCTCTTCAAGGTCCCTTCCAACCCAACCCACTCCATGGTTCTGTAGAACATCTTGTAGTGCCAAAGGCCACTGCAATGAAGATGGGAGGAAAAGTCACTCTGGGAGCAGCTCTGGGCTGAAACCAAAGTGATAACTGATGTAAGCAGGCCAAGAATCAAACCCTCCCTTCTGGAGAAGACATTGCTTTGTGGGCTGCACCAGACTCTCTGCATTTTGCAGCTACTCTGTACCAAGAGTGAGCCCCATGGTTGCACTGAAAGAGTGTCCAGGATTTCTCTCTGTGGCTGCCAGCCATAAATCACTGAAGTAGGTTCTCTCTGTTCTTCAAGTGAAAACCAGCACACACAGCTCAGCTAAATTTAAGTACACGCTACCAAGCTGGGGCAAGATAAATCGTAGACTTATAGAATGGTTTGGGTAGGAAGGAATAAACCAGAAGATCCTAGGTCCAACCTCCCCACCGTGGGCAGAGACACCTTTCACTAGCTCAGGTTGCTCAAGGCCCCATCCAACCTGGCCTTGAACACCTCCAGGCAGGTGGCATCCACAGCCTCCCTGGGCAACCTGTGCCAGTGTCTCACCACCCTCATTGTCAAGAATTCCTTCCTAATCTCCAGTCTAAACCTGCCCTCTTCCAGCACAGTGCCATTGCCCCTTGTCCACCCACAGCAAGCCCTTGTCAAAAGTCCCTCCCCAGAAGCTCTCCCTTGTCCACTGTCCTGTCCCCAGCGGTGTCTTTGGCACTTTTATACCATGAAGTAGAAAAGTCCTCACTAAACTTTTCTTCAGTTAGTTTTTCTAGTTCCCCTTTTTAAGCCATGCAAACATTTAGCATCCCCTGTGGGGTTTCTAACTCTCATTAGCATAGGTTGGGTGAAGAACCCTCCTCTGGTTTCAGTGCAAGTGTTTCCTTTAACTCCTCATGGCCTGACTGTCTTTGTACCTGACCATTTGGCACAGGGACACCATTTTCTGTGGCAGCAGCAGGAGAAGAGCTGTCTGTGAGGCCTCCCAGGAGTCAGGGGGTGCAGAACTTCATTCAGCACTGAGGTACATCATTACATAGGCTGTGTCACCTGTTGCCTTCCCACTCTCTTTCTTGTGAAATGATGGGTATGGCTCCCTAGTTTCTGGTGTCTTTATCACATTGAGATGTGAGGCATAGTTCATCTTTCAGGACTGCTGCTTTCAGCCTCAAGCTCTGCTCTTAGGACATCGATTTGAAGGTGCTGATGATTTATCACCTTCTTTCTCTGCAACTTTGTAGTTGAGCTCATCTATAAAAAGGGGGGATTTTTGGAGTAACTTTCTCTGGTTACATCAGCAGCATCCACACTTGCCACAAGGAGTCCTTTTGGACTTCATGCACAAGTGATGGGAACTCCACAAATTCTCCATGTGTCTTTTCCTGCCTCTTCTGCATTGCACTCCAGGTACACTCAGCTCGTGAAGAGAACTGCACTGGACCTCACCTCTGGGCTTTGTGCTTTCTCTTCTAAAGAGTACATAAGAAGGAGCAGATTCTGACTGAAGCAATTCTTGTCTGCAGCCTTTCTTTCTGGAAATGAGGATCTCAAGAGTGGAGCAGGTGGAATTTGTTACTCCTGGGTTTAAGCAGTCCAGCATGCTGGTCCAGGAAGGGAGAAGCTTTCCTTCTCAATTGTTGGCTGCCCATATAGTTTTGGCAGAGTCAGCTGGTCCTTCATGTCATCTGGCAGCTTCCTCTAAAGAGATGTAACACTGAGATGCTACTGACTCAGATGGATCCATCACTGTCATGCTGCAAGGTGCCCCAGACACTTCCCACCCACTCCCATGCCATTGCAGTGGTGTCACTGTGTGTTGCCTCTCATTCACTCCAAGGTAAATGCATAGGTGCAATTGCTAAGGGCAAGTCTTCATTCAGCTCAGCTCTCCCATGCTATCCTATGTTCACCTGAATTCTTTCCTGAACTTTCCACCCCAAAATAATCTTCTTTAGTTCATCAGTGCTCCTAGTAAGTCACAGCAAGACCTTCTACAAAGGTGTAAAGAGGTGGGGACAGGCCTGGTCATGAACTCTACATCTCCTCTCTGAAGCCCCAAGTGCAGTTGCTCTCAGGAGCTTCAGCTGCAGCTCCTTGCTCCAGTTCAGTTGCCATTACCTTTTGCTCCATTATGTGTCCAGTGAAAGCTTTCCAAATCACCTGTCCTGGCAATCTGATGCTTTGGATGAGTGGATGTTCTACTCTGTCTTTTACCCTCAGGCCATTCAGAGTCACATTGTCCTTTCCCCCTCTTTTCTCCATTCCTCTGTATTTTCAAGATGTGTTCCCAAGAGGGTCTGCTTTGGCAGGAGGTGAGTGTCACAAAGCACAGACCTGGTGCCTGTTGGGGAGGAACTTTGTAATGCAGAAGGAGAACAGGGGCTGGAGATCTCTTCCTGAGCTGTGAGCGTGTTTAAAGTTCCCTTGGGTGATGCTCACAGTGGCAGTGCTGTTGTGACTCTATCAGGGTACTTGTTTACTTTCTTGACCTGCACCATCAGGCCTTGTACTGGACTTCTCTCTGCTTTGCTATGGATGGAGGCTACCTTTGGAAAAAAAAAAGAAGCCTCTGGCTTGTCCTGTTTGTGACACCACAATTTTTCTTGAGGATCTTGGTGTTCTTTGAGGCATCCTTTTATGGATGAAAGAGGGTGTGAGTGTCACGTGCAGAGTGGGCATTTCTGTGGATGGGTTATACTCACTGATGTTTGGCAGTTGGGATCCGTGGCAGAGAGTGTGCACAGAAATAATATACCTCAAGGAAATATGGAGAGCAGGTCTTGTGAGGAGAGGCTGAGGGAGCTGGGGCTGTTCAGCCTGAAGAGGAGGCTGAGAGGAGACCTCATAGCTCTCTACAGCTACCTGAAAGGAGGCTGGAGTGAGGCTGGTATTGGCCTCTTCTCCCAAGTGACTGGTGGCAGGACAAGAGTAAATGGCCTCAAGTTGCACCAGGGGAGGTTTAGATTGGATGTTAGGAAAAATGTCCTCACTGTAAGAATGGTCAGGTATGGAACAGGCAGCCCAGGGAGGTGGTAGAGTCACCAACCCTGGATGTGTTGAAAGGTGTTTCAGATGTGGTGCTTGGGGATATGGTTTAGGGTGAACCATGCCTGGAGGTGCTCCAAAAACAAGTAGATGTGGCACTTGGGGACATGGTCATGAAGGTGTTGGGTAGAAGGCTGGATTTGACAAGCTTAAATGGTCTTTTACAGCTGTAATGATTCTATGAAAGAAGGGGAACACTTAGAAGGGGAACACTTTCCTTTAGCTGTTGGCTGGTATCTAAAGCTTTGTAAAATCAGCATCATCCCAATTCTTCAAATAGCAGGCCCCAGACCCCCAAGCCCCAGCCTGCCTTTTGGGCCACATTGGATAGCCCCTGACAAGAGGAACACAACCACTCCCGAGCTGCTGCCCAGCAGAAGGCAGCAGGAGCAATATTTACTGGGTATTCCCTCTTCTTCCTAGATCTCCATCTGCTGGAAGCCAGAGCTTGCAAGCAGGGGTGCTTTCTGAAGGAAGAAACAAGAGAGTGAGAAGTGGGTGACAAGTATGTGAAAATGTGCAGCAGCTGCCAGCTGGGCTCCCTGGGCAGGCTCCAGCGGCAGCACTTTGCACACAACAGCCACTTTTGAGAGTTTCAGCTGTTTTCAAATAAAAAAAAACCCAACACTTTTTTTTTTTTTTAATCCTTTTTTTCCTCTTCTTTTTCTCTTCTTTTTCCCTTTTTT
>VWZI01009395.1:186777-197326 GCA_013396835.1 Psilopogon haemacephalus
GGCCGGGGGAGGGAGGAGGAGGAGGACACGGCCAGCCGCAGCCTGCCTGCTCCGCGGGCCGAGCCCAGCCTCTGCTCTCCGTTTTCGTTTTTTCTGGCCGAAAAGCTTGTCCTCGGAAGCTGCCGGGGCTGTCCGGTGGCTGCTGGACGGATCCGCCTGCCCGGGAAGGGTCCGGCAGGCTGCCGGGCTTGGCTGTCGGCTCGCTGCTGATGTGCCAGCCTTTATTTTCCTCCCTGCTGCCTGCCTCTGCAGCCGGTAATTGCGGTTGCTGTAGCGAGAGGAGTGATCTGGGTGTTCCAAAGGAGTTTTTCCGAAGTGTTTTTGGGTTCTTTCTCGGCTCCGTAGCTTACATGCGGACACTTCACTTTCAGCCATGCCTGCCCCGGGAGCTTTCTGTCTGCAGTAATTTTCTCCCTTTGATCTTGCTGGATTCTCTTTCAGGCTGCGGAGCTCCACTCGCACCTACCTGCCCCTGCTGCATGTGTGCAAGAGGCAGTGCTTCCTCCCCTTTGAAACAGACTCGGTTTAAAGTTTGGGGTTTTTTTTAATATCCCCAATTCTTTTTTTTTCTTTTTTTTTTTTTTTTTTTTTCCTTAAGAGCCAAACCAAGCACAGTTGGACTCACACAGTTCTTTTCATGCTACTGGAAATAACTTTTGCCTGGGATTTACAGCACCATCCCGACCCGGCCCCTGCGGACTCCAGCGGGCTCACTGCCGAACAGGTTTGCAAAGCTTTTTGTTCGTTTTCTTTTTTTCTCTTTCCTTTTTATTTTATTGCTTTAAGGGCTTTTTTTTGGTTGTTGTTGTTGTTGTTGTTGTTTTGAAGGGGCTTTTTGTTTGTTTACTTTTTTCTTTTCCCCTTTTTTCTCCTTGGTTGTTTCCTTTTTCAATCACTTTTCTTTTGTAGGTGTTTGCTCTAACTCTTATTTGGTAATTGAAAAATGTCCTCTCTCTCTCTCTCTTTCTCAGTTCTCCCAGTTATGAGGACTCCTGGATGCGCTTCTTGTGACCTTTGGGCAGACTGTGGAACTTTCTATTTTATTTTCTGGGGCCTTAAGTCGGGATCTTCTTGATGTGCTCTTGGAAGCGGTCATACCGGAACTCAGGCGTGCAAGAGAAACCAGATATGCGCAAAACATTTTGCTTGATGCCTGCTTGGCTTGGTAACTAAACTTTCAAAGCACTGCGAGGCCTTTTTATTTCCTGGGAGCTTGAAAGTATGAAGAGAAGCTCCACGCTTGATTAATTACCCTCGCGAAGCGCACCCGGAGCCAGCCTCTGAACGTGGATTCCTAAGGGAAACGTAAAGTTCATCTCCGGGACTTGAATGAAGCACTTGTGGCGTGAGGAGGATGGAAGGGATCGACTCGGTTTGGAAGAGAACACTGCAGAAGGCGACTCTCTTTTCACCGTAGATTTAAGAAGTGCCTCCTGCAGGATTTCTGGGAAGGAGTCTGATAACTGCAGATAACATTCAAGGTGAAGGGATCGAGCTTACCTTGTGGGAAAGCTGGCAGGAAGGTGAGGTGTCTCTCCAGCCTGGTTTGAGATGGATCTTCTGAACCCGTGGATCTTCTTAGCTCTGGGACAGGAGGCTCGAAGACACCGCATCCACAGGGAGGTCTCCCTGCCCCTCATCCCGGTGGGACCGCAGAATTCCTAATGCTCCCTGGCGTTCCTGCGTACCCGAACTGATTTGTCGCTTGCAACAGCCTTTCGCTGTGCTTTTGCGGATTTATCTGCTGGAGGAGGGACTCGTAATTGAGGATATTTGGTGTTTGGTTTTTTGGTTTTTTTTTTTTCTTTTTTTTCCCTCTCTCTCGGTTGTTTGTTTAAAATATGCCTTTGAGCTCCCAGCGGCCTTTGAGCACGTGGCACCGAGGAAAGGAACCGGCGATGGCGAGAACCGGCGGAGCTGGGCGGTGAGCAGCGCTGGCGGCCGCCGCCGAGCCCCTTCCCTCCTCTCTCTCCCTGCTCGCCGTCGCTGGGACCGCTCGCTCCGAGCCCTGCCGAGCTTTGCCGCCGGCTGGAGCCCGCCGCAGGGGTGAGGACGCGTTCCGGAGCGGTATGTGTGGCCGGAGCCCGCTGCTGCAGCTGGTAGCATGAGTGCTGGCCCCCAGCTGCAGCTGGCTGTCCTCTGGCCTTGGCTGCTCATGGCGACCCTGCAGGCAGGACTTGGCCACACGGGGCTGGCGCTGGCGGCGGCGGTCGAGTCGGAGAGGGCGGCGGCGCAGAAAGCCATCATTAGGGTCATCCCCCTCAAAGTGGAGCCCATCATACTGGAAGGGGAGTTCGCAAACGTCGCCGAGGTGACGCCGGCCGAAGGGAAGCTGCTGCAGGTAAGAGCGGCTCCGTCGGCTCTAACTCCACCTGCCCATCCTCTCCCTCCCGTTTCTCTCCTTTGCCGCTTTCAGCTCCCGGCGCAAATGCTTTTGGGTTTGATCTCCTGGCTGCAGGTCCATAACCGGAGCGAGGAGGTGGTTTTTATATCACCTGTCCGCCCGTGTGGGTCATTCCTTTGCCTTCCTGACCCCCACCCCCCCTCAGTTCCCTCACGCTGTCCTAGAGCAGAAGGGAAGGTACAGGTGGTTGAGTCTCCACTCGGTCATGATCTGGAGCTGGTTTTCGTGTCGAATTTCGGATGCGGTCGGTCGATCCCATGAAGATTAGCGCCTATCTTAATTGATGTTGTAAAGCTGAGTGCGTCGAGTCACATGCTGGGACGCCGAACATCTGACAAATCCCAGGATTTCTTAATTTCTTTCTCTTGGTGAGGTCCATGAGGCTTTCTGCGCACTTCTGCTGACAGCTGGGGTCCTGTTCCAGCTAAAAAAAAAAATCCACACTTTGCCCCGCAGAGCTTCTCACCCTGTTGGTTGTCGTCTTGTATGTTGCCTGCACTTGAAAGTTGAGGTTTTACCCACACAGTGGTGTCCTCACCCATCTGTAAGTGAAATCCATGCTGCCTTCTGACCTTTACTGAAGAGAGAGCATTTGAACATCCTCACCATGAGGTACAGATGCTTCCAAGAGCCAGAGCTGAGCTATTTGGTGAGCAGACCCAAGTCTTGTGCTGGGTTTCCTGAGCCCTGGTGCTTAACTCTCTCCTTTCTTACAGGCAGTTTGCTTCACAGTCATGTGCCCTGTTCCCAAAAGCACCAAACTGCCCAACTAACCTGCCTTCATGTTGAATCTCCCGGTTTGGGATGGCTTTTCCCAAGCCTCCACTTTCCAAACCCGGGCTGTGGTGAACGTGAATTAAATTCCTGGCTTGGAAATGGAAAGGGAACTCAAAAGTGTTGTGAAGGAAAGGAAAAGAAGAGTTTGAGCCAGCTTTAGAACGTGGGCATCTGTTTGGCAATGGAAATTCTATTCTATTCTACTCTGTTCTATTCTATTCTACTCTGTTCTATTCTATTCTATTCTACTCTATTCTGTTCTATTCTATTCTATTCTACTCTATTGTATTCTGTTCTGCTTTGCTCTACTGTGCTCTGCTCTCCTTTGCTTTACTCTACTCTATTCTACTCTATGCCACTCTACTCCACTTTATTCTACTCTACTCCACTCCACTCTATTCTACTCTACTCTACTCCACTCTATTCTATTGTACTCCACTCTACTTCACTCCGCTCTACTCCTCTTTACTCTACTCTACTCCACTCTACTCTACTCTACTCCACTCCACTCTATTCTATTCTATTGTACTCTACTCTACTCCACTCCGCTCTACTCCTCTTTACTCTACTCTACTCCACTCAATTCTAAATGGGCAGCTTGGGCCGTCTCTCAAGCCCGTGTTTCCACGCCTCCTGAGCTGCTCAGCACGAAAACTGTGCCCTAAAATTACATTTCTAGGTTAAAAAAGAGAACCCACACAACCCCCGCACCAAAAAACACCCTCAGACAAATGCGCTGAAAGGTCCTGCTCTGTCGTGAGGCAACGTCCAGGAAAGTCAATATTTATTCCTTACAAAAGCTGCAGTGGTGTTGCAACTGAGCACAAAGTATAGAGCATGGACCTTTTGGGAAGGGGAAGGTGATAACCTCTGCTGGGTGAGGTGTGGATGCTTTTTAGCCCCAACGCAGCCATCAGAGCGGGATTTAGATGCCGCCTGCTGCCCCGGCAGCACAGGGGGGGAGGTTTTGACCACGAAGCCACGAGTAGTGTCAGCTTTGCAGATGGACTTCAGCCTCTCCAAGATCGTCCTCCAAGTTGGGAGAGGGCTCGGGGAACCGCTAATCTAATCTGTGGAGTTTGTGTACACAGATGCTGACCTGCGCCGTAGATGTTCTTAGGCCTCGATTCCGCCCCTCTCTGTGTGCCCAGGGGAGCCTTCCTGTGCCCTGTCCCGCTGAATCCAGCCTGGAAAATCATCCAGCTCTGGTTCCAGATGGCAGTGTTGGGCTCGGAGTGTGGGGGGGTGGTCAGGCTGTGCCTTTTGCAGCAGGATGTTTGCCCGGTGCCAGGCACTGTGCTCTGGGAAAGCTTAGTCAAGTGTACCTGTGACCTCTGCTGCGGTTTCCAACTCTGCCGCTGCGGATTGCAGCTGGGACTGCAAAATGCCACTGAGCCTTAGCTTGGGTCCTGATCCTGCAGCATGTCCCTGCCTCTTGGAGAGGTAAAATGGGAAATGGCTGTGACTGCTAAGGCACAAAATGGGTAAGAAATGAATGGGAGGAGCTCTTTTTTTTGAGTTTGCATTTAGACAGCTGCTTATTAAACACGCCTGGATTAGGCTTTATGGGGCCATCTCCTTTTACGTGTGGTTGTCAACATCCCAGGCCTGCTAAAACGTTTGGTCACCTGCTCAACTTGGATGTCGTTGGGACTCCTGTTAAATAAGCCTGTTGCACACCTGCACAATTGGTCCTTGCATGTAATTTGGCCACATAGCATGGTTATCTTTCCAGCTAATGAGTTGAGCTGTCTGTGCTTTACACCTCTTTTGGATGGGTCTTCTCGGTGGTGCCAGACCCTGTGAGATGGAGCCAGCCCATCACAAGACACGAAGTGCAGAGCTTAGCTTGGAGCAGAGGAAGGGGTGGTCCCATCTTGTTCTCAGAGCAATTACCTCATGGTTCCAGAAGGCTGCTTGAGGATAAGGGGTGCAGAGTTAGCCTTATGCTCAAGTTCTCTTTCACTTGCTGTCTTCACTGCATTCTGCTCAATATGTTTTCAGAAGTACTTTCTGAACTGAATATAGAAAGCCCTGCCTGTGAGTGCTGGAGCCTCACCAGATGCACTCCTGCCAGAACATGTTCTTGGTTTCAGTTCTCCCTGCCATGTTCTCCAGGGTCATTGAGAGGAAGGGACTTTGATCACAGTGTGTCACATTCTTAGAAGCTTGCTTCAGAAATATCTTCTTCACCTGTAATAAAGTAATCCCAGTGTTGAATCTTCCTCACACCTTGGCTCCATTCTCCTGGGGCCCATTCTTCTGGGAAACCTCTGGATTTGCAGGTTTGCAGGGCACTGAGTGGTGGTGGGTGAGCGGGGTAGATGCCAGACAGCTGCCCAGGACCTGCCTGCCATCCTCCCCTTTCAGTTAAACCCAGGCAGAGTTACCTCTGGCACTCGGCACAATGCAGCATGATGCAAAGGGAGAGGAATTTCTCAAGTAGGCAGAGCCACTTAAGACTTTATAGGTCAAAAAACCAACACCTTAGACTTCTTACAGAAATCATCTTCAAGCTTGTTCAGAGCTCCAGCTTGTCCATGCTCTGAGCATTAGCTATTGCTTAACACAGCAGAAGCAGGGCTGTGAATTACTTTGCAGCTTCCAAATGGCTGGAGGAAGGTTTAGATCCGTTGAGCTTATTGCAGCAGCCTGTGAAAAACTCCCAGGGCCTTGTGTAAAGGGTGGGAGAACTGAGCATGTCCTGCATGGCTGGAGGAACTTTTAGATCTTTTGAGCTTATTGCAGCAGCCTCCCAAGGCAGGCAGAAAATGGCCTTGTGTAAAGGGTGGGAGAACCAAACCTTTTGCACAAGGAGGCTGGAAAGAGCATGTTTGGATCTTGCTGATGAGGAGCAGCTGAGCTTGTCCTACATGGCTGGAGGAAGGTTTAGCTCTGTTGAGCTTGTTGCAACAGCCTGTGAAAAACTCCCAGGGCCTTGCATAAATGATGGAAGAATCAAACCTTTTGCACAAGGAGGCTGGAAAGAGCATGTTTGGGTCTTGCTGATGAGGAGCAGCTGAGCATGTCCCACATGGCTGGAGGAAGGTTTAGATCTGTTGAGCTTATTGCAGCAGCCTGTGAAAAACTCCCAGGGCAGAGAGAAAATGGCCTTGTGTAAAGGATGGGAAAACCAAACCCTTTGCACAAGGAGGCTGGAAAGAGCATGTCTGGTTCTTGCTGGTCAGGAGCAGCTGAGAGTTCAGCTTGTCCTGCAAAGTTCAGCTCCTCTCAACCCTTGCCTGGCAGCTCCCTTTGGTGCTGTTGCTACCATCACTTCACAGCCTCTGCTCTTCTGTTAGCTGATTTGTTAATGAATCAGTCTTGATTTCCTTCTTGCCTATGCTTCAGTCTCCACTTGGTATGGAGAGAGTTGACAATGTTATTTTGAAGATAGGGGAATAAAGAATGTCTTGGAAAACAAAGAGCCACTGGAGAGAACTGAGGGAAGGAGATTTGGGTGACAACAGAATTCAGGAGCGAGTCTGCTCATGAACAAACCCAAACAACATTTTAGTTGATAAGTAGTTCAGCAGTTGCAGGTTGGTTTTGTTAGGCTGCATACAGAGGCACACAGAATGAGCACTGACAATTAGCATATTTTTATTTCATGGATTCACAGAGTGCTTTGGGATGGGAGGGACTTAAAAGCTCATCCACTTCCAACCCCCTGCCATGGGCAGGAACACCTCCCACCTAGCCCTCATTGCTCAAGGCTTCCACCAACCTGGTTGACAACACAATTCATGAGCAAATCTGCTTCTGGAAGTAAAAAGATCAAACCCAAACAACATTTAAGTTGATAAATAGTTCAGCAGTTGCAGGTTGGTTTTATTAGGCTGTATACACAGGCACACAGAATGAGCACTGACAATTAGCTTCTTTTTATTTCATGGGTTCACAGAGTGGTTTGGGTTGGAAGGGACCTCAAAGCTCATCCAGTTGCAACCCACTGCCATGGGCAGAGACACCTCCCACCTAGCTCAGGTTGCTCAAGGCTTTAACCACCCTGGCTTTGAACAGCTCTAGGGAAGAGGCATCCACAAGCTCTCTGGGCAGCCTGTTCTAGTGTCTCACCACCCTCATTGTGTTTAAGTGTGTGTAGCCTCAATCTCCTGTGCAAGAAGGAGGAGGATGCTGATGGGATGTGTGGATGGAGGCCCAGGGGTGACCTCATTGCAGTCTACAACTACCTAAGGCCAGGCTGAATGAGGCTCTGTCCAGCCTGATTTAGGGTAGGGTGTCCCTGCCCATGGCAGGGGGTTTAGAACAGGATGGACCTTGTGGTCTCTTACAACCCTGACTTGATTCTATGATTCTATTCTAAGGGAGGTTGTAGCCAGGTGGGGTTGGTCTCTTCTCCCAGGCAACCAGCAACAGAACGAGGGGACACAGTCTCAAGTTGTTCCAGGGGAGGTATAGGCTGGATGTTAAAGTTCTTCCCAGAGAGAGTGATTGGCATTGGAATGGGCTGCCCAGGGAGGTGGTGGAGTCCCCATCCCTGGAGGTGTTCAGGCAAAGCCTGGTTGGGGCACTTAGTGCCATGGTCTGGTTGGCAGAGCGTGTCCAGAGAAGGGCCATGAGGATGCTCAGGGGGCTGCAGCAACTCTCCTATGAGGACAGACTGAAGGAGTTGGGGCTTTTCAGTTTGTTGAAGAGGAGGCTCCCAGATGACCATATTGTGGCCTTCCAGGATCTGAAGGGGGCTACAAAAAAGCTGGGAAGGGACTTTTTAGGCTATGAGGTAGTGACAGGACTAGGGGGAATGGAGCAAAGCTGGAGGTGGGGAGATTGACCCTGGATGTGAGGAGGAAGTTGTTGAGCATGAGAGTGGTGAGAGCCTGAAATGGGTTGCCCAGGGAGGTGTTTGGGGCCACAGCCCTGGAGGTGTTTGGGGCCAGGCTGGCAGAGGCTGTGGGCAGCCTGCTCTAGGGTAGGGTGTCCCTGGGCATGGCAGGGGGGTTGGAACTGTCTGCTCCTTGTGGTCACTTCCAACCCTGACTGAGTCTATGATTCTATGGTTGATTAGCTAGGGCTGGGTGCTAGGTTGGACTGGATGAGCTTGGAGGTCTCTTCCAGCCTGGCTGATTCTATGATTAGCCTCAAGATCTGGGTCTGGTATTTTGGGAATAATGCTCAAAAATTGAGAAAAATTCCCCTCCCTCCCCCCAACAATATTTTAAAAGAGAAAGATAAAGCCAAACTGCTGTGTTTACTGTGGAGAAGGCAAAGTAATCACATGCCCACGTGTAGAAGTAACCACTTGGTCTCTAGAGCAGTGGAACAGGCTCCCTCTGTGGCAGCCAAAAGCACACAATCACTTTTCCCTGCAGGAATTGTTTTATCTCAGCTCTCACAATACTTTGGTTCATGTCCATATATCTTAGCAGCTCCATAGCTGATTGTAGGGGAAAGTCAACTTTCACTTGCCCTCTGAACACGTTGCTTTCCCTGCAGCTGGGAGTTAAAAACAGCCTTGAGAGCACAGGGCAAGCTCCCCAAAGGCTCTCAGACCCCTTAGCCTCTTTCCTCTCCCTTCCACTGAGATATAAATTATTTAAACCCCAGGATTTTTAAAGTTAGAACTAGAGGAGGGTCCCAAATCACCATTTTGTAGATGCTGCAAACCTAATGGAGATGTGTTCAGGATCATAGAATAGTTTGGGTTGGAAGGGACCTGTAAATGTAATCCAATCCAACCCCCCTGCAGTCAGCAGGGACATCCTCCACTAGATCAGGTTGCTCAGAGCCTTGTTGAGCCTCACAAGTCTGAAGCCTCAACTACTTCCCATGGACAACCTGTTGCAGTGTTCCACCACCCTCATGGTGCAAGACTTGAATGCCATCAAAAACCTCCTCTGTTCTCCTTTCAAACCATTGCCTCTCCCTGCAGACCTTTGCAGACAGTTCCTCTGCAGCCTGCTTGTAGCCCCTTCAGGTACTGGAAGGCTGCTGTTAGGACCCCCCTGAGCCTTCTCTTCTCCAATGAGGGCTGTTGATAGCAGCACTGCTAATTAATTAAGATTGCTACAGCAAAGGTTGAACCAGATGATCCTTGAGAGTCCCTCTGCATCCTTCTTGTAGCCCCTTCAGGTATTGGAAGGCTGCTGTTAGGACCTCCTGAGCCTTCTCTTCTCCAATGAGGGCTGTTGATAGCAGCACTGCTAATTAACCCTTGAGATTGCTACAGCAAAGGTCAAACCAGATGATCCTTGGGGGGTGTCTTCCAAGCTGGCATTCTGTGAACCCACCACGACCAGGCTGGGAATGGAGAGTGTTTGCCAGGCAGTGCCACTGGAGAGTTACAATCACCTACTTAACTGCTTATAGAGGGTTCCACTCCCAGCCCATCAGAAAGTAAATAGATTAGTAGTCCTCTATACTACCAGCTCCTGGATCAACAAAAGGATGTTGAGTGCATGATGTTGACAGAGATCAAAGAAGTGGAAAAGTCTAACCAAATGATAATGGGGACTTAAATTACCTGTGAATAAACTGGTCAGATAGCACAATGAGAGTCAGTTCAAAGCAGCAATTTCAGCCTCTTGGAACAGCTCGTACTAGAGTACACAGAGGGAGAGAGAGAGAGAGAGAGAGAGATTCTTGACTTGGTGTTAAGTAATGGGTAAGAAGTGACTCAAAAGCTGGCAGGCGTTGGAGCCACTCGTATGGGCTGCAGCATAATGAGGCTCACTGTCTGAGCACCAAAAGAAAATAAAAGAGTGGAACTTCTTAGGATGGGAAATTGTGCTCTTAGAGCTTCAGGAAGGGCTTTCCATGTGACAGGGTGAAAGCAGCCCGGGGAGCATACAGAGCCTTGAATGAGAAAGGTAATGGTGCCCCATCCAGACAGCGTGGGTGGTGTCCAAGGAACCAGAGAATCCAAACAGCCTTATAAAGGTTGGACAGATAGGAATGGTAGGGGATTGGCATTGTGTGTGGAACAGTCTGCAGTGTGGAATGCAGTGTGGAACAGCCTGCAGTGTGGAACAGCCTGCAGTGTGGAGTGCAGTGTGAACAGCCTGCAGTGTGGAACTCAGTGTGGAACAGCCTGCAGTGTAGAATGCAGTGTGAACAGCCTGCAGTGTGGAATGCAGTGTGGAACAGCCTGCAGTGTGGAACAGCCTGAGACCTGGGGCTGGTTATCCTGGGCAAGAGCGACCTGAGAGGGCATCTGATCAATGCTCAGCATAAAAGGGACTGGTGGGGGGCAAGAGGATGGGGCCAGGCTCTTCTCAGCAGTGCCCAGCAATAGGGTACAAACTGGAACTCAGGAGGTCCCAACTGAACTAGAGGAGAAACTTCTTTGGTGTGAGGGTGCTGGAGCCTTGGAGCAAGCTGCCCAGAGAGGTTGTGGAGTCTCCTTCT
>VWZI01009395.1:197400-213921 GCA_013396835.1 Psilopogon haemacephalus
CCCCCAGCCCTCCCCCCAGCCCTTTCTAGAAGACCCCAAGCCCTTCTTAGAGGACCCAACCAAGCCTTTCTAGAGGACCCAACCAACCCTTTCTAGACGACTCCCAAGCCCTTCCTAGAGGTCCGTCCAAGCTTTTCTAGAGGGCCCACAATCCCTTTCTAGAGGGCCATCCAATCGGTTTCTAGATGACCTACCCCTTTCTAGAGGAACCAACACCCCCTTCTAGAGGATCCTCCACCCCTTTCTAGAGGACCTTCACCCCCTTTCTAGAGGACCTCCAATCCCATTCTGGAGAACCTGCAGAGGTTGAGTTTAGAGCTGTGCTTAGTGTTTTCTCTTTTTTTTTTCCTGACCTAGGCAACCTCTGGTGGGAATCTGCTCCCTGTTTAGGAAGGAGTTTGAAGATCCTTAAAGCTAAACCTTCCTCCTCCCTCAGTGCACCATCCGTGGTGCCAGTAGAATTATTTATGCCGTGTATAGGCATAGACCCATCCCCAGCTGGAGGTTGTCGGCGCTGAAAAGGTCACAGCTCTGGAGGCCCAAGGAATTCAAAGGGAGCAGGCACAAACAGGAGAAACAAACCCAACTGCCAGAGGGCAAAGATAGATGGTCAGGAGGCTAAATCAACAGGGCTGGAGCGAGCGAGTGACAGTCAACAGAGGACTTGTAGCCAGGCACACCCATCCTGGAATACATCCAAGGAGCAAGTGGACATTTCCCAAAGATAAGCTGGCAGAGGGATGAGATTACAGGAGAAGGGAAACAGGCTTCAGTCGTTCCTGTTGGCCGTGGGTGAAATGGTTCTGAGCTGGTGGAGCTCTGCACCTCCACGCAAGGAGAGCTTTGGTTGGACTTGAGAATCCCTTGGGAACGAGTGAATCACTGTTCAGTGGCAGCTTTCAGAATGGTCCCAGTCAGACAGGGACCTCACAAACTTTTGGGCCATCCCAGAGCACTTTTCACGTTAGGCTTTTGCTTTGGCCACAGGTGGATGTGGATTTTAGTGGATCAGAACATTGGATTTTTTTTTTCCCCGTGCGTGGAGTTCTCAAGCACAGATGAGTCATAGAATGGCTTAGGATGGAAGGGACCTTAAAAGTCATCCAGTTCCAACCCCACCCTGTGCCATAGGCAGGGACATAGGCAGGTTGCTCAAGGCCTCATCCAATCTGGTCCTGAACACCTCCAGGGAGGCTGAGGAGCACAGAAGCACAGAATGTGATCTTTGATCACATTCTGTGCTTCTGTGCTCCACAACCTCCCTGGGCAACCTATGCCAGTGTCTCCCCACCCTCACTCTCTGTGCTCCACAACCTCCCTGGGCAACCTGTGCCAGTGTCTCCCCACCCTCGCTGTCAAGAATTTCTTCCCAATCTCCAGTCTAAATCTGCCCACCTCAAGCTCCAAACCATTCCCCCTCATTCTATCACAACAAGCCTTTGTGAGAAGTCCCTCCCCAGCTTTCTTGTAGGCTCCCTTCAGATGCTGCTCTAAGATCTCTCCAGGCTGCTTAAGCTACGATGGCTAAAAGGTTGCTGGGGACTTTCCCCAACAGCTTCACTTAGTCTGGAAACAGGAAGGTTCTAACCTAGAGAGAAAACAAACTCAAACAGCTGAGTGCAATAGAAAAGTTGTGTGGGTTCAGACTGGATGTTAGGAAAAAGTTCTTCAGCATGAGGATGGTGAGAACCTGCAGTGGATTGCACAGGGAGGTGTTTGGGGCCAGATCCCTGGAGGTGTTTTTGGCCAGGCTGGCAGAGGCTGTGGGCAGCCTGCTCTAGGGTAGGGTGTCCCTGGGCATGGCAGGGGGGTTGCAACTGTCTGATCCTTGTGGTCACTTCCAACGCTGACTGGTTCTATGATTCCCTTCTGTGATTCTAAGATGCAGTGCAGGTTGCTGTTCAGGCCTGGCTGTCTTCAGTGCCACAGCAGATGGGTGGTGGATTGGGTAATTTTGGTTTATAAACAAAGCAGAGCTGCAAGCTGAACCTCAGCAGAAGGGGTACAGAGCACGCTCAAGCAAAACACATTTCTATTTTATCACCCTTTTTGGGCTTCCCTCCAGTCTGCTTCTGGAGATTAGATAGAGACAGGAGGACAGGGTAATAAAGCAGGGTTTAAGTAATCATAGAATCACAGAATCAGTCAGGGTTGGAAAGGACCACAAGGATCAGCCAGTTCCATGATCATAGAATCATAGAATCAGTCAGGGTTGGAAGGGACCACAAGAATCAGCCAGTTCCAGACCCCCTGCTACAGGCAGGGACACCCTACCCTAGAGCAGGCTGCCCACAGCCTCTGCCAGCCTGGCCAAAAACACCTCCAGGGATCTGGCCCCAAACACCTCCCTGCAGGGGCAACCCATTCCAGGCTCTCACCACTCTCATGCTCAACAACTTCCTCCTTATATCCAATCTAAGCCTCCCCACCTCCAGCTTTGCTCCATTCTCCCTAGTCCTGTCACTACTTGAGAGCCTAAAAAGTCCCTTCCCAGCTTTTTTTGTAGCCTCCTTCAGATCCTGGAAGGCCACAATCAGGTCACCTGGGAGCCTTCTCTTCTCCAGCCTGCACAGCCCCAACTCTTTCAAAAATCTTTGAGGTCTGTGGTCGTTATATTTATCATTAGTATTACTATTATTGTTGTTATTTTTGTAAATGCTGTTTGGGTTGGTTTGTTTTTTTTTCCTCTCCTCCCCTTTCTTTCAGCAGCTCTGCAGAACAGGAAGCCTTGTGCTGCCTTTCATTTGCCCACAACACTTTTTCAGCCTGCATTAAAGGCATCATAATCACATCTCATGCTTCAGAGCTTTCGGGCGTGCTGCCAGCACGGGTCAGGCAGGAGTTGGCCAAGAGATGTCTTGAGACCTTTTCACCTTCCCTTTTCCTTTTCCTTTTCCTTTTCCTTTTCCTTTTCCTTTTCCTTTTCCTTTTCCTTTTCCTTTTCCTTTTCCTTTTCCTTTTCCTCTTCCTCTTCCTTTTCCTTTTCCACTTCCTCTTCCTCTTCCTCTTCCTTTTCCTTTTCCTCATCTCCTCCTCCTTTTCCTCCTTCTCTTCCTATTTGTTTTCTTCTTCCTTTTTTCCTTCGCCTCTTCCTCTTCGTCCTTCTTTTTCTCTTTCCTCTTCTTCTTTTCCTTTTCCTTTCTATTTTCTCTTTCTCTTCCTTTTCATCTTTGTTTTCCTCTTCCTTCTTTGCTCTTCCTTTTCTTCTTCCTTTCTTCCTCTCCCTCTCCTCTCCCTCTCCTCTCCCTCTCCTCTCCCTCTCCTCTCTTCTCCTCTCTTTTTTTTTTTTTTCCCCTTCAGAGCATCAGGGATTGGCCTTACCTCAAAACAAGGCATTTAAGCCTCTGGGTCACTGTTCAAAGGTAGCAGAGGGAGTAATTTTAACTTTTTTTTTTTTGTTGTTGGTTTCAGATGTGCTTGCTCTGTGTAGGTTCCTCCCGTGCAGCTTGCCAGATCTAAAGTGGAAGGCTCTTTTCTCCCCGCAGCCAACCCCTGCTCAAAAGATCTGAAGTTTTTGGGTGTGTATCCTCTCCCTCTGCAGCTTGAGACATGAATCATCTGCCTAGATCAACCCAGGGCTTCTCTCCTCATCACTTCCCTAACCCTAAAGGGGCTAGTTAAGGGCATTAGTGGCCCTTTGATCTGTCTTTTGTTCTCCATCCCAGTAATTTGGTCTGCAGCGATCAAAAGGGTTCATCTCATGGGTACTGTAGGACAGTGGCAGAAATGTGATGGATTGGCATCCACAGAAATCCAGGCTGCTGGATTCATTCCTCTGGCCAGAGACTCTGTGGAACACGTTCTAAGGTGTTTTGAGCAGGCTGAGTTGTGACATCTCTGTTTGGAATGTGAGCGGAGCACTCTGGGCAGGGAAATTTTGCTGCTGTCTGAATTCTGGAGTAAAATGGCTTGCGAGGAGAGAATTTGGGAGTTCCTACTTCTCAAGTGCTCCAGCATTCTGTTTTGTGGGGGTCACAGGTTCACAGCTTGCATTGGGTTGGAAAGGACCCTCAAAGGGCATCTTGTCCAACCCCCATGCGGTCAGCAGGGACACCTCCAAGTAGAGCAAGGCTGCTCAGGGCCACATCGAGTCTGAGCTTGAATGTCTCCAGGGTTGGGGTCTCAACCACCTCCCTGGGCAACCTGTTCCAGTGTTTCACCACTGGCATCGTGCAGAACTTCCTCCTGATTTCCAACGTGAATCTCCCCTGCTCCAGTTTCAAACCACTGCCCCTCAACCCTTGGAAGGGACCACAAGGATCAGCCAGTTGCAACCCCCCTGCCATGCCCAGGGACACACTACCCTAGAGCAGGCTGCCCACAGCCTCTGCCAGCTTGGCTAAAAACACCTCCAGGGATGTGGCCCCAAACACCTCCCTGGGCAACCCATTCCAGGCTCTCACCACTCTCATGCTCAACAACTTCCTCCTCACATCCAGGGTGAATCTCCCTACCTCCAGCTTTGCTCCATTCCCCCTGGTCCTGTCACTCCCTCACAGCCTCAAAAGTCCCTCCCCAGCTTTTTTGTAGCCCCCTTCAGATCCTGGAAGGCCACCAGAAGGTCCCCTGGGAGCCTCCTCTTCTCCAGCCTGCACAGCCCAAGTCTTTCAGGCTGTGCTCACAGCAGAGGTGCTGCAGCCCTCTGAGCATCCTCGGGGCCCTTCTCTGCACACCTCCAGCATCTCCACATCCCTCTTGTCCCAGGGGCTCCAGCACTGGATGCAATACTCCAGGTGGGCTCTCAGCAGAGCACAGCAGAGGGGCAGAATCACCTCCCTGGCCCTGCTGCCCACACTGCTCCTGCTGCAGCCCAGCCTCTGCTTGCCTTTCTGCCCTGCAAGTGCACACTGCTGCCTCATGCAGAGCTTCTCCTCCACCAGCACCCCCAAATCCCTCTTCTCAGGGCTGCTCTGCAGCCACTCACTGCGCAGCCTGGATTTGTGATTTGGGATTGCCTTGCCCCAGCTGCAGGAATGGCTTCTCCTCAGTCATGTCAGAAGCAGGGAGCTTTCCTGGTGGTCTGTAGGTCCTGTAAAGACTTGAAGTCTGAAAGATGCACTCAGGGCAGTTAAACTCTCAGAGCAGACAAATGAATGCAGTTCTTCTGGGGCCTTGGTCTGTCTCAGGCTTGAGATGTCTGTAGATAAGATGCTGATGGAGACAGACAAAAAAAATGAGCATTACCAATCACTGGGACCAGATGGTATTCACCCAAGAGGTGTGGAGGATGAGGTTGTTGAACTGTTAACTACGAAGCTGAGCTCTTGTTTAAAATCCCTGAGAGGCAGCTGATGTGTAGCAGTTTGTTCTCTGGGCTCCAGGTCATCCCCAGCAGGGCAGAGCAGTGTGCTGTGAAATCTGTGTGGAGTGAGTTGGTAGAAACCATAATGAGGAGTTCAATGAGTGGATGTGGATTGAGGGGAGGCAAAGATAGATCAGTTTGTAGAATCATGGAATTGTTTTGATTTACTGTGTGCAGCTCTGGAGCCCCCAGCACAAGAAGGACATGGAACTGCTGGAGAGAGTCCAGAGGAGGGCCACAAAGATGCTCAGAGGGCTGGAGCACCTCTGCTATGAGGACAGGCTGAGAGAATTGGAACTTTTCAGCCTGGAGAAGAGAAGACTTCGAGGAGACCTTATAGTAACCTTCCAGTATCTGAAGGGGGCTACAGGAAGGCTGGGGAGGGACTGTTCACAAGGTCTTGTAATGATAGGACGAGGAGGAATGGGTTCAAACTGGCAGAGGGGAGATTTAAAGAGGATGTTAGGAGGAAGTTCTTCACAGTGAGGGTGGTGAGACACTGGCACAGGTTGCCCAGGGAGGTTGTGGCTGCTCCTTCCCTGGAGGTGTTCAAGGTGAGGCTGGATGAGACCTTGAGTGACCTGTTCTAGTGGGAGGTGTCCCTGCCTATGGCAGGGGATTGGAACTGGCTGATCTTTGAGGTCTCTTCCAGCCTAAACCATTCTATGATTCTATTTAAAGCCCTTTAAGATCATCCAGTCCAACCATTCTCTGTCTCTACCAAGGCTGGGGCTAACCCATGGCCCTCAGCACCATATCTCTGCCTCTTTGAAACACCTCCAGGGATGGGGACTCCACCACCTCCCTGGGCAGCCTCTGCCAGTCTTTGAGAACCCTTTCAGGGCTGCAACTCGGTGCTGTTAGCCACTGTTTGATGCTTGGCCTTTAGCCTTCCTGGGTGCACCATTTCTGTCCCCTCTTCCTCCTCACCTGTGCCACCACCTGTGCTCTGCTGATGGGATAATGACCAATATAATTTCATCACCTGTGCTGCCTGCCCCTGGCTGTTCTTTAATGCAGCAGTAGTCACCTAATGAAACAGCAACCCAAACATTGCTGCAGGTTGCTGTTTTCTTCAGAGCAGCTGCTCCTGCTCCTCAGGAAGCTTCAGATGACTCTCTGCATTCTTACTTGTTCACCTTTGTATCCAGCCATGGCCTGCATGCACACAGCCTGGAATCTGGAAGAGGTAGAAGAGGAGAGCTGGGATTGCTTGAGAAGCAGAGCAGCAGTTTCAAGCCCAGTGAGAGGAAACAGCCCCAGCAGCAGCAGCAGGACCAGTGTGGCTCATGAGCATAGGAGATATGAAAGTTTTTGTTGTAAACCTTCACTACTGATTCAGTCATAGAGTTACAGAATGGCTTTGGTTGGAAGGAACCTCAGAGATCATCTCCAACCTTCCTGCCACGGGCAGGGACACCTCTCAACTAGACCTGGCTGCTCAGGGCATTGTCTAGCCTGGCTTTGAACACCCCCAGGGAGGAGGCAGCCACAACCACTCTGGGCAACCCATTCCAGAGTCTCACCACCTTTGTATTGAAGAGTTTCTCACTAAGACCAAGCCTAACCCTGCTCTCCCTCAGCTTCAAACCACTCCCCCTTGCCCTGTCTGTAGATACCCTTATGAAAAGTCCCTCTGCAGCCTTCCTGTAGATTGCCTTCAGATGCTGGCAGGCAGCTCTGAGGTGCACACTGCTGAGCAGTGATGTATCATAGAATCAGAGAATGCTTTAGGTTGGAAGGGACCTCAAAGCTCAGTTCCAGCCCCCTTGTGGCATAGGCAGGGACACCTCCCACTAGAACAGGTCACTGAAAGCCTCATCCAACCTGGCCTTGAATGCCTCCAGGGAGGGAGCAGACACAACCTCCCTGGGCAACCTGTACCAGTGTCTCACCAAACCTCACTGTGAAGAACTTCCTCCTAACATCCTCTTTAAATCTCCCCTCTGCCACTTTAAACCCATTCCTCCTCATCCTGTCATTACAAGACCTTGTCAGTAGTCCTCCCCAGCCTTCCTGGAGTCCCTTTCAGATCCTGGAAGGCCACTGCAAGGTCTCCTGGAAGCCTTCTCTTCTCCAGGCTGCAGAGCCCCAACTCTCTCAGCCTGTCCTCATAGCAGAGCTGCTGCAGCCCTCTCAGCATCTTGGTGGCCTCCTCTGCACTGGCTCCAGCAGTTCCATGTCCTGCTTGTGCTGGGGGCTGCAGAGCTGCAGACAGTGCTGCAGGTGGGGTGTGAGGAGAGCAGAGCCAAGGGGCACAATCCCCTCCCTTGCCCTGCTGCCCACAGCTGCTCTTGCTGCAGCCCAGCACACAGTTGCTGTCTGGGCTGTATGCACTACAGCAGTGCAGATACCTGAGCAACTGCTTCTGCCCCTCTGAGGGATGTGTAACTTCCTTTGACTCTATGATCCTGAAAATCTGTGTGGAGCTGTGGCAGAAGAGTGTCGACCTCTATCCTGGCATGGGGTCTTGAGCAAGGTCTCAGCATCCTGACAGCATGATGAGATGAGCCTGTGGCAGCTCATGTAATGCTCTAACCATGTGTCTAATGTGACTTTCCTGGTAGCAAGAGAGAGACAGAGAGTAAGCAAGACCCACTGCTAGCTAACCTCTGGTGCCTTTATTCCCCCTTCCCAGATAAGGCTTCTTAGGGGCTTTCCTGAGGCCGTGTCTGAGCTTCACTGGAGCCAGAAAATAGCCTTTCTCCTCCCCACAGCAAAGGCCAGAGCTTGCTGGGCACAGTGGTATGCCTCCAGAGACATTTGATGGCAAGCAGAGCATCTCCTTCCTGTCTGCACACAGCCAAACCTGTCTGGTGGCCTCTGGTCATTTGTCTCACGAACAAGGAGATAAAGAGGTGCAGTGATATGGTTAATTGCATAAGGCTGTATCAGGAGATGTGCTGATACTGCCTGGCTGCTCCTGCCCGCGGCCACCACCTGATTCCATCAAGGGTTAAGCTGTGCAGGAGCCACTCCAGAGGATGGCTCCGTTCTTGACATCTGCAGGGCCCTCTGGAGTTCCATTAAACTGGAATACTGAGTCCAGTTCTGGTGGCCCCAGCATAAGAAGGGCATAGAGATGGTGGAGTGAGTCCAGGGGAGGCCACACAAGTCATCCAAGGGCTGCAACCTGTGAGGATAAGCTGAGGGAACTGGGGTTGGGCAGCCTAGAGAAGACTCCAGGGGAACCTTAGAGCTGCCTGACAGTGTCTGAAGGGGTCCTACAGGGAGCCTGCAGAGGGACTTTTTGTAAGGGTGTCTAGGGACAGGACAAAGAGGAATGCTCTGAAGCTGAGGCAGAGCAGGGTCAGACTGAATCTTAGAAGTTCTTCAGTATGAGTGTGCTGAGACTCTGGAGTAGGCTGCCCAGGGAGGTTGTGGATGCCTCCTCTCTGGGGGGTGTTCAAGGCCAGGTTGGGGATGAGGCCTTGAGCAACTGAGTCTAGTTGAGGTGTCCCAGCCCATGGCAGGGAAGTTGGAGGAGATGATCTCTGAGGTCCCTTCCAACCTAAGCCCTGTTATGATTCTGTGATCCTCTCTACCACTGCAGCTGCTTCCAGGAGCGATGCCAAATCAAGCAGATTGTGGTTTGCAGACTACTCTGAAATCTGGGAGATGCCCTTCCCCACTTGTGGCCAGAGGCAAGAGGAGAGGTTACTGCTCAGAGCTACCTTCTGAACGGGCATGGCATTGCCACGGGAGGAAGAAGATAAGGTGATAGTAATTGGGTTGGTTTGAGATGTAGTACAAATCCACACTGGCTGCTCCCTCTGCTTCCACTGAAGTCTTGTCTTAGGGAGGAGTTGTGGGCTCAGGGTGAAGATGAGCCTGCATGTCCCCACCTGGCCAAGAAGGCCACCAGCATCCTGGCATGGATCAGCAATAGTGTGGCCAGCAGGACCAGGGCAGGGATTGTGTCCCTGGACTCAGTGCTGGTGAGGCTGCACCTTGAGGACTGAGGTCACTTTTGGGGTCCTCACTCCAAGAAGGACATTGAGAGTCTGGAGCAAGACTAGAGAAAGACAATGAAGTTGGTGAAGGGTCTGCAGAACAGGGCTGATGAGGAGCTGCTGAGGGAGCTGGAGGTGTTCAGCCTGGAGAAGAGGAGGCTGAGGGGAAACCTCATTGCTGTCTACAGCTGCCTGGAAAGAGGCTGGAGCCAGGTGGGGTTGGGCTTTTCTGCCTAGTAACGAGTGATAGGATGAGAGGAAATGGCCTCAAGTTGGAGGTTTAGGTTGGACATTAGAAGGAACTTCTTCCCTGGAAGGGTTCTCAAAGACTGGCACAGGCTGCCCAGGGAGATGTCTGAATCTCCATCCCCGAGATGTTTCAAAGAGGCAGAGATGTGGTGCTGAGGGCCATGGGTTAGCCCCAGCCTTGGCAGAGTCAGAGAATGGTTGGACTGGATGATCTTGAAGGCCTTTTCCAAGCAAAACGATTCTTTGGTTCCATGATGAAGAGCAGATCCACGCTCAGCATCCTGAGCACTCACAATGCTGACAACTGCTCTTCTGCCCCAGCAACCATCTGACCCTTGTGCCACCGTTTATGGAGTTGGTGGGGGGGAAGGGGGAGAAAAGGTGAAGTGAAACTGGTGGCATTTATGGGTGGACATCCTGCTTTGAGTAAACAAGGTGAGTGCAGCTGTCCCCAGGAAGGCAAACTTCCTCCTGCTCAGGGAATTCTGCTGACCGTGTTTGAGAACTCAGAGTCCTTCTTAATAGCTTATAAACTCTGGTTAAACATCTGCCTGAGAGATGGCCTTAAGGAAAGGGGGTTGAAGAACTGTCAAGTGTTTTGGGGAACCTTCCTCTGCTGCTGCTCGTAAAGTTTAGGTCGGGCTTGAGAAGTCCTGTGGAAGCCACCGGGTGAAAACTGCGAACGTTGGAGAGCTTTGAGGTCCCTTCCAACCCAAACCATTCTATCATTTTATTCTATGATTTCATAATTGAAGGGATTAAACTGCTGAGAGCAGAGTGAAGAAGACAGAACCACGTTGGATGCCTTTCTGATTTGTTTTTTTTTTCTAGTAAGACCAAAAAAAGAAATCACCTACTAGGAAACAAAGTTTGCTCCAACTGCTGGAGTGCTGAGGCCTGGCAGAGCATTGGTGGAGGGAGTGAACCTTGGGTTTCAAGGTAATTTCTCTTTCATCTTTCAGTTTTGATTCTCAGTGGTGTTTTGCCAGAGTTCAGAGGAGCTGCAGGGGTTCAGCTGCCTCTCAGATGCGTGTACAGGGAGAGCAGAGCTGTCGCTTCCGCTCAGGCTTGCACCTGTCAGCTGATCCCTTTGGGCTCCTCTGGGTTTTGCTGGCTTAGCCTTGGCTTTCTGTTTTTTAACAGGGTAAACATCTCTCAGTGTTACCTCCCCATGGTTTCAGTAGTTGCCTTCTCCACTGACTGACTCCCTGAACTGTTCTCCTCCTGTACTACAAGATCGCAGTGCACAGATCCCTTGCATATGGAACAGTTTGGGTTGGAAGGAGCCTTGAGTATCATTTCCTTCCAACCCTACTACTAGACACCTCCTAGTAGTCCATGTTGCTTCAGGTCCTTTCCTAACCCTTTGCTCAGTTTTGGGCACCTCATTACAAGAGGGATGTGGAGGTGCTGGAGCCAGTGCAGAGGAGGGCAAGGAAGCTGGGAAGGGCCTGGAGAATACATCTTATGAAGAGCAACTGAAGGAGCTGGGGATGGTTAGTTTAGAATCATAGAATCAGCCAGGCTGGAAAAGACCTCCAAGATCATCCAGTCCAACCTAGCACCCAGCCCTAGCCAATGGCACTAAGTGCCCCATCCAGGCTTTTCTTTAACACCTCCAGGGATGGGGACTCCACCACCTCCCTGGGCAGCCCATTCCAATGCCAATCACTCTCTGTGCAGAACTTCCTCCTAACATCCAGCCTATACCTCCCTTGGCACAACTTGAGGCTGTGTCCCCTCCTTCTGTTGCTGGTTGAAACAGAGGAGGCTGAGGAGAGACCTCATTACTGTCTACAGCTACCCAAAAGGAGGTTGTGGAGAGGTTGCTGGTGGTGTCTTCTCACAGCTAAGTAGTGATAGAATAAGAGGGAATGGCCTCAAGCTGCCACTGGGTAGGTTTAGACTGGATATTAGGTTTTTTCTTTTCCCAGCAAGAGTGGTGAAGGACTGGAATGAGCTGCCCAGGGAGGTGATGGAGTCACCAACCCTGGCTGTGTTTAAAGGTGGTTTGGATGTGGTGCCTGGGGATATGGTTTAGGGTGCACCTTGTAGAGTAAGGACTTCAGTTGGACTTGGTGACCTTAGAGATCTTTTCCAACCCAAGGAAGCCTGTGATTCTATGGAACCCCCTCACTGTTTGCCACTCCTGTGACTTGCTGCAGAGCAATGCAGGATGCAGAATGGCTTTGGGTAGATCTCAGAATCTCAGAATGTCAGGGGCTGGAAGAGGTCTTCAAAGCTCATCCAGTCCAACTCTCCCTGCCAGAGCAGCATCACCCAGACCAGATCACACAGGAACACATCCAGGCAGGTCTTGAATATCTCCAGAGAGGGAGACTCCACAACTCCCCTGGGCAGCCTGTTCCAGGGTTCTGTCACTGTCAAAGGGAAAAATTTCCTTCTCATGTTTAAATGAAACTTCCTCTGCCTCAGCTTCCACCACTGCCCCTTGTACTGTCCCTGGGCATTACCCAGCAGAGCTGGCTCCAGCCTCCTGCCACTCACCTGCACATCTTTGTAACAACTGATGAAGTCATCTCTCAGTCTCTTCTCCCAGCAGCACAGCCTCAGCTCCCTCAGGCTCTCCTCCTAATGGAGCTGTTCCATTCCCTTCTTCATCTTTGTGGCTCTGCTCTGGACTCTCTCAAGCAATTCTATGTCCCTCTTGAACTGAGGGGCCCAGCACTGGACACAGTGCTCCAGATGTGGCCTCAGCAGGGCAGAGCAGAGGGGCAGGAGAACCTCTCTTGACCTCCTCACCACAGCCTTTCTAATCCACCCCAGAATGGCACTGGCCCTCCTGGCCATGAGAGCACACTGCTGGCTCATGGTCACCCTCCCATCAACTAGGACCCCCAAATCCTTTTCCCCTTTGCTGCCTTCCAATAGGTCAGTCCCCAACCTATCCTGCTCCAACCTCAAAAGACTCCATGACTAAAATACAATGATTGCAGTGCTACACCACATAAACTGGGAAACAGTTGTGCCTCTTGAAGCCAGCTGCAGTATGGCTCTCTTAAAACGAACCCAGCAAGCAGTCAGCAGTGTTCTGCACCCTCAGAGCTCCCGGGGGGTGATGCTGCCTGACCAAAAGCTGCCTGGGTGTATAACCATGGCCAGAAGTGAGGAGATGGCTGCCTTGTGGCTGTAGGAATGTGATGTACTTTTGCCTGTTATCACCTGGAAGGTCAGGATCAAATGAGAAAGCAAGGTTGTAAGTTCAGAGGATTGAACAAAAGTCACATTGATAATGGCTTTCTCTCTCTTTTCTATTGCCTGCTGCTCCTGTTTTCGGTCTTACTGGGACCGTATCTGGGTGGCTGCATGCATGGGCACAGCACTGCCTGCAGACAAGCTGAGACAGATGGTTGGGTTGCATCTTCATCCTTCTGTCAGGTGTCCAGCGACCTCACCAGCCTGCTGGGAAAGAAGGTTAACAAGAAGGAGCTAAACCACCCCGAAGAAGGGCAGGGAAGTGGCTGCTGCACCTCTTCTAGGGCCTCCCACAGAGATACCAGTGACAGCCTTAGCCTGGCCAAGCTGCCTGATTGGTTTAGTTCTTGGACATCAGAGCCCAGGACCAGATTTAAAGGGAGTATGAAAGCCTGTGCCAAGAGTTTAATCTTCTGTAGGTACTTCTACGTCGTCTATGAGTACTCCACTCTGATGAGACCCCCACCTTGAGTACTGTATCCAGTTCTGGAGCCACTATTAAAAGGATGTGGATGTGCTGGAGTGTGTCCACAAGGACGAGCAGAGGGCTGGAGCTGCTTTGCTGTGGGGACAGGCTGAGATAGTTTGGACTGTTCAGTCTGGAGAGGAGAAGGTTCTGAGAAGACCTTCTTGTGGCCTTTCAGTATCTGAGGGGGGCTACAGGGAAACTGGGGAGGGACTTTTTAGGGTGTCAGGTAGTGGTAGGAGTGGGGGGAATGGAGCAAAACTAGAAGTGGGTAGATTGACATTGGATGTTAGGAAGATCTTCAGCATGAGTTTGGGAAGACCCTGGTTGCCCAGGGAGGTGATGGAAGCCTCATCCCTGGCTGTTTTTAATCCACCCAGGCTGGATGTGGCTGTGAGTAGCCTAATCTAGTGTGAGGTATCCCTGCCCACAGCAGGGGTGTTGGAACTGTATGATCCTTGGGGTCCCTTCCAGCCCTGCCAATTTTGTGACTCTATGATTAGATAGTGTAGAACATCATCCATCAGCACTCTGAGCACTTGGTGCATCCCTGAGCAGTACCTACTTGCTTGTTTTGTTATCATCTCCTTAGAGTCAGGATTTTGGTGTAGAAGAGGGACTTGGCTTTGCTGGTTTGCAAAGCATCATTGTCTTACCTGTATTGGAGAACTTGAAGGCAGAGGTGTCTGTACCTACAAGTGCAAGACAAGCTCTGCAGTGACGCTTTTGTCTTCAGGGAGTCCATGCTGTACTATCAGGTATGGTCCCTCCACTGTTGCCCCTTGTCCTGTCACTGGGCATCACCGAGAAGAGGCTGGCTCCAGCCTCCTGGCACTCACCCCTGACATCCACCTCAACACCAGGGGCAACTTCTTCACTGTAAAAAGTCCCAGAGCACTGGCACAGGCTGCCCGAGAGGTTGTGGAGTCTCCTTCTCTGGAGCCTTTCCAGCTCTGTCTGGATGTGTTCCTGTGTGCCCTGAGCTAGATTGTCTGGTCCTGCTCTGGCATTGGGGTTGGACTCGATGATCTCTTTGTGTCCCTTCCAACCCCTGACACCCTGTGAAGGGCAGGGTAAGTGGTAGGGAACTTGTGGCCAGGAGCATGGGAGGAGGTGGGGGAGCTGCAAGCATCCTGTTGCTCACAAAGCCACATGCCCAAGCAGACTGAGCTCCTCCATACTAAGCCTTCGCCATCAGCTCGAGATTGGGTAATTACCAAGCAGATATATAGTTCCATCTGCAAATGTTGTCACCTCCTTAATTCCCCCTTTTCCCCAAGTAATTTATGAGCCTGCTGAAATGCTCTGCATGGGAACTTCCTGGCTCCCTCTGCACTGAGCCATGAGGCCAACAATTCATTTGGCTCAGGTTTTTTTTTTCCCCTTTTTTCTTCTTCTTTTTTTTTTTCCCCTTCTTTTGCAAATGTTTTCTGAGTGCATCTTTCATTCCCTGGGTTATTTGTTAGCCACAGAAACTCCCTAATAGGCTTCCTGCTTCTGATGTGTTGAAAAAGGCTTTATTGTTTGCATGGAAGCCCCTAGCATGATTTTTTTTTCCACCAGCCTCCTTCACTTGCCAGGGTTGCAGCCTTCTCTGCTCGCCTTTGGGATGCAAGTTCCACTTTTTAAAAGGCTGCTTTTTTCCTTCTGGGATTCTCCTTTCTTATATTGTTCACCATTGGGTTTTTTTTTTTGGGGGGGAGGTTCAGCTCTAGGGGCCTTTGGTCCGTGGTGTAGGTTTACTCTGAACCTTAAGTAGGAAATCTCCAAACAATTTCTGCATGGCAAACTCCCCAGGAGACAACAAGCACACAGTATGGTAGGGGCTGGAAGAGACCCTGAAAGATCATCTAGTCCAAACTCCCCTGCCAGAGCAGGACCATAGAATCATAGAATCAGTCAGGGTTGGAAGGGACCACAAGGATCAGCCAGTTCCAACCCCCCTGCCATGCCCAGGGACACCCTACCCTAGAGCAGGCTGCCCACAGCCTCTGCCAGCCTGGCCCCAAACACCTCCCTGCAGGGGCAACCCATTCCAAGCTCTCACCACTCTCATGCTCAACAGCTTCCTCCTCACCTCCAATCTGAATCTCCCCACCTGCAGCTTTGCTCCACCTATAGCAGATCACACTGGAACACCATCTCTGCCCCTTTTCCCCCTCCAAACCCAGAACACCTGAGCTCTACTGGGAGTCTCCTCCCACTCCAGGTGTGGTCACTTTGCCCTTTCTACCCACTCCCCTTTTTAATCCCCCTGGGGAAAAGCAGAAGCCTCAAGCCATGCCCAACTGGGCAGAGGGATCCTTCTCTCACTTCCAACCAACCTGCAGATCTTTGCAACTTTTCCATAAAGTCAAATGCAGTCTGCTGCATGATTCCTGTATCTCTGCAGCACCCCTCTAGAATTCACAGAATCACAGCATTCCAGCTTGGAAGTGACCTCAGGGATCACTTGGTCCAGCCTTAACTACCTTACCACGAATTTCCCAGCTGATGGTTGTTGAAATGAAGGTTCTCAGGTAAGAAGCAGGCATTTTGGTGTACCCAGCTTAACTTCAGGCTTGGCTTTTGTGTTGTGGAAGCTCCAGAGAGATCCACACCCCCAGCTATCTGCTCCTCTGTATCTATCTGGGGAGATACATCCACACAGCTATGTGTATATGTACACACACATCTAAGGGAGACCTCTGTTGAAGCACACAGCATTCATGCCTGGTGGATATCAGTGCCATATCCTCATTTTTTTCAGGTGCAGGAGTGAAGAGACAGATTTTATACCCAGGTTAAAGCTAATCCTTGCTATATCCTGATGGGTTGAGTTGTTTTTTTTTTTTGTAGCAGGAATTAAAGGACAGAGAGAGTGATTGGCATTGGAATGGGCTGCCCATGGAGGTGATGGAGTCCCCATGCCTGGAGGTGTTGAAGAAAAGCCTGGATGGAGCACTTAGTGCTTCTGGATAGGGCTGGGTGCTAGGTTGGACTGGATGAGCTTGGAGGTCTCTTCCAACCTGGCCTATTCTATTCTTGTATCCCAGGGAAGCTTCTCCCTCCCTGGAGGTGTTCAGGACCAGGTTGGATGAGGCCTTGAGCAACCTGTTCTAGTGGGAGGTGTCCCTACCTATGGCACAGAGGGGCTGGAACTGGCTGAGCTTTGAGGTCCCTTCCAACCTAAACCATTCTATGATTCTGTGATCCCTCTTCCTGCCCCCACTGTGTGAAGCCTGACAAAAGCAAACTGCTTTGGGAGCCTGAAGGAGCAGTGGTGGGGGGCTGCTGGGGCATAGGGAGAGGTGGGGCTGCTGCTGCTGGGGCAGGGGGAGCAGTGGGGTGTGGGG